>JAJOZX010000323.1:522500-767500 GCA_023014485.1 Bathynomus jamesi | reverse complement strand
GTTCGCACTGAGTAGCGGGAGAGTCCACTTTCCCGAGCTGCCTGGCGAGTTGACTTTCGTGGACTCCGTGCGAACATTTCCTGAACTGCCTGCACCGTCTCCTGGGCCCTGGATGTCGAAGGGCGACCACATCTTCGAACATCTGCCACAGACCCCGTGGTCATGAGCTTCGAGTGGCAGTTCTTGATTGTTTTCGGGTCCACTTGGGCACGTGGTCCGTGAATGGCCCGCCACCATCTTTGAACTCGAACGACAGATTGCCAAACTTCGTACCGTGCCGCCAACTGGGCACGCTCCTGCAGTGTTAAACGCTCAGCCATGTTACCCTTCAATCTGAAATGAAAAAAAAAAAATGAACGTTACAATTGTACCACTTTAGAGAACACACCATAACAATATAACAATACAATCACAATTTATACATAATTTATATGTAATTTAAATTAGGGAGCTACTTTCCGCCCACCCTATATATATATATATATATATATTATATATATATATATATATATATAATTATAAAATGGGATGTACGGTAAATAATCGGTAATCGGCAGTTTGAGCAAGTAATCGGCGCCGATTATTAGATAAATTTTTAGGAGGCCTTTTATCACTTGACTTCGCCAAAACTCAAAAAACGTTATGAACAGGATGAGACACCGTTTCCAGTCACAAAATGGGATATCTGCCAATTGGCAAAAATTATTTTAGATAAGTTAAGATTTAGTAGAAATTGCCGAAACTTTTTTAAAATCCTATAATTTCATCCTATAACTTCAGCTTTCTACAAATAAACTAAGAATAAACTTTAATATACAGTACTGGACTTTAGCCATTTGTAACTACAATTACCAAAATCATTAAATCTATAATGTTTCCTTTCTCAAAAAAGAAAAACCATCAAATCCGACAAATAATAATAATAAATAATTATTATAATAATAAATAATAATCTTTCCTTTCAACCTTTCAAATGTTCCGCGCGATGATTCCTCATTTCACGAAGGTCAAGCTTGTCGCCCATCCTCTCGAGTTGGCCTGGTGAAGTAGTGAGTTGGTTTCCTGTACTCTCCACCTCACATAGCCAGGTACTCCCGGCTCATCGGGGATTGTTCTGAGCCAGGCGTCTAATCTTCTTTTGAAGATGTCCACCGCAACACCACTCGTGTTCCTTAGGTCTTTGGGTAGCTGATTAAAAAGTTTTGGTCCTCTCGCAACAAAACTATTTTCTTTCAGGGTTAAGGATGTTCCCTGTCTCGCCTTTAATCTGGGAACACGACACAGTCTTCCTTTTCTACTTTCCACTTATTTGGGGAGTTACGGGGTTCAGAGTAAGATTAGGGACTAGTTTCTCCATTATTTTCCAAGTGTAAATAAGGGTGCATCTCTCTCTCTCTCCTCCTTTCCAGTGAATATAGGTTTAATTCGCGTAACCTTTCCCAGTAATTTAGTTCTTTGCACCCATTGATCTTGGCTGTGAAACTTCTCTGAATCCCTTCTAGCTGTCTAATGTCTTTTTTTTATATGGGGATGTTAGGACCGAGCAGTATTCCAATATGGGTATGATCATTGTTTTCAATAGAGGAATCATTATATTCCTATCCCTTCGTTTAAAGGTTCTCAGTATTTTCCCAGTTATTCTCTTTGTTCTGTTTACTGCTATCTTATTTTGTGTTTCAAATTTCGCATCATCAGTCATTACAACTCCTAAATCTTTTGCTTTAGAATTTCTCTGAATTTCCTGTCCATTTGAGGTATAATATTCCATGGATTTTAGGTCTTCACTTTTTCCGTACCGTAACAGCTGAAATTTCTCAGTTTTAAACTTCTTATTGTTGTCTTCCGTCCACTTGCAGATTCTGTTTATGTCGGTTTGTAGAGATCCTATATCTCTTGAGTTTCTTATTTTTCTACCGATTTTGTATCATCGGCAAAGGATGTTACTGTGCTGTCTCTGGTAACGTCCTCATCTATGTCAGTTAGCATGATTATGAAGAGTAGTGGGGCTAATACTGTTCCTTGTAGTACTGAGCTAAGGACCTCTGATTCTGATGAAGATCCTCCTTGTACTGTAACGACTTGCCGCCGCTCACTAAGGAAATTATATATCTATTTCCCTACTTTTCCCGTTATTCCCATATATTTCAGTTTATGTATTATGATTCCATGGTCACACTTGTCGAACGCTTTGGCAAAGTCTGTGTATATTACATCATAGTTTTCATTACTTTTAAGTGCATCAATAATGTTGTAGTGTTTCACTAGTTATGATAGGCATGATCTGCCTGACCGAAACCCATGTTAGTTATCATTGAATTTTTTCCGAGTTTCCAAAAAGTCATAGATTTTCTGTGTAACTATTCTTTCAAATATTTTAGCGAGATGAGGTGTAAGCGACAATGGCCTATAGTTTTTGGCCTCGGATCGATCTCCTCCTTTATATATTGGGACTATGTTCGCGCTCTTCAGGATCCGATATAGGGGCTCAGCGATTGCATTCTTGCATTTTTTGATCAGTGTGGCATTCCATTTGTCCGGTCCTGCCACTGCGTGTGCTTTTAGTGTCCCTATAGCTTGTGTGATATTATCTGTCGTAAAGTCGAAGTCCGTTATACTTTCCCTTTGTATTTCTTCAAAGAACGCATTTCTATCGCATATCAGTTTCAATTTTTGGGATACTGAAAGAGGATTCGTACCAAGCTCTCTATATTTCAGATACTTCTGTCAGATCATCAGATAAAGCACTGTCCTCGTTTTCAAAGGTCCGATAGTCGCATGGTTTTTCGACTTCCTTTTTGCAAAATTATAGAAGTACTTTGAGTTAACCTTTATCGCTTCTATAGCGTCGTCGTCGTCTTTCTCTGTATGCTTCTCAATTAGTTCCTGTATGACGCCATCGATACTCTGCAATTTATCATTTAATATTTTTCTGATGTTGTTATCTTTACAGTTACTTAATTTTAGAGTCACTCTCTCTCTTTCTGAACAATGACCTCTTTTGTTTCTCGAACCTGTTTCTCTTTCCTCTTTGTTGTACTTTTGTCGTATTTTTGTGACATGTCTTCCCACAATTTCCAGCGTCTTCTCCTGTAAAGTCATTAGCATCTCTTCCGTTGTCTTGGCCTCGAAAATGGTTTTCCAATCTATTACTTCCATGCTGGATGCAACATCTTCCCAGTTTATAGCTTTGGAGTGAAAATTAAAAATTTCGAATTTGCTTCTTTCTGGTCTGTTCTTTCCTTTTCCTGTTGCTTTATATTGGTTATTTCAATAATGTTGTGATCCGATATTATAGTTGGGGATATTTCTTCATCATCAATTAGGTTGCTGTTGTTTGTGAACACCAAATCTAGGCAGTTGTTTTTCTTGTGTTAACAAATTCATCAGCTAGAGCTAGTAGCATTTTCACCTGCTCCCGGTCTTCCCGTGTTTCCCCCTTGTCCTGGTATATACATATATTTTCCTTTCCTTTTATATTTCATGAATGGAAAATTAAAATCACCACAGAGAAAAATATTTGGGGTTGGAGAGTGTAGATCTTTTATCCAGTTTCTTACCTCTGTAATGGAATCTGAGAATTTTGAGGTTGGCGTATTTGGGGGTCTGTACATTACAATTGGTACCATATTTAATTTTTCAACTTTTGCTGCTACACATTCTACGTAGCTGTTTGAGGTACTTATAGTCTTTTCTGCCATATGCCTTTCGCGTGAGTAAATAGCACATCCTCCTTTAAGTCTCACTGTTCTGTCGGCTCGGAGTATGTTATACTGTAGTTGTCAATTTGTATTTCTTTTTTGTCAACACAGAACTCATAATTTTCACAGTTTGCCTGGCAGTCCTTTAGATGGGTTTCCGTGAGGCATGCAAAGTCTGCTCCGGCTTCTTGTACGAGTCCTTTCAGGTATAAAACTTTGTCCGGGGAATTTGATTTGATTTAAGGCCCTGAATGTTGGCTAGGATTTTTTTTTTTCTCTCTATCGTTTTCGCATACAGGTGGTTCAGATTCGTTTTCCATTGGTGGTGCCGGTTTCATTGCCTTCATTGCCTTGTGCATGAAGTGTCTTTGTGCGTGCCTTCTGTCCGGCTCTCGGATTCCTATATTTATCAGCTGACTTTGTATTTGCTGGATAGTATTTAGCAGCTGAATTGTGTTGGCTACGTCTGAAAAAGTGGTACCCTTCTTTGATGTTCGTTTTTCCTGTTCACCCGTTGCGTTCCTTTGAGGGTGGTGGTCACGGCATTTTCGTCCGTATTTGCAATATCGACTTGTGTCATGTGATTTACATAATGTGGGATGTGCATAGATGCATTACCCATCCCGATATCGGCAGTTCCCTTTTGCATAATATTTATATACAATATTTTCTACGCTTCTACTTCTTGTCATCTTATTATTTTCAATGTTCTTAATTTTGCTATTATCATTATTTTTTTTTGGTTGTTTATTTCCTACATCTTTTTATCATTTCGCTCGTTGGGCAGTTTTACTACCTTGCAACTTTTACTTATCTCTCTTCTTTCAGTTGTGTCTTCATTCCGTATTAAATATATACGTTAAACTGGTGATAATTTATGTAAACTGTATTGCACTCTTAATTTCAATGAATTTCACTTTATAATTTATATGCACGGATTCACTGATACTTTATACACTTTCGGGTGTAAACAGAATAAACCACCGAGTAGTTTATGCCCTTCTTGTTTGGGCGTTAATACAGAGAGACACACAACACGTCCATTTCCCACAAGGTACAAGCAAACACAATAATAATAATAATAATAATATGTATGAATACTTAAGTCAAATTTCTCAAATTAAACATTCTTAGATCATAATGAAGGGCCATTAATTTCTCTCAATTATTTGGGCAAAGTTTATTCCTTGTTGGATCATATGTTTCCCCTTAAAGCTGAAATGTCTCGGTTTCTACTGATGAAGGGGTGGGAGCTGACAAATGTTTGGAAGCTAATTCACTTAAATTTTTATAATTTTCCTTTTACTCCCTCATAACAATGAGTTATCCTCTCTTTCGAGTCGAGACAAAGTAACATGATCGTTGATTTCTTTATTAAAAAAATGTTCAAGTTTTTTAGTGGAGCTTATTTATAACCTGTCTACAGCTTCTTCGCTCCGCAAGACTTATTTTCCTGGGTGGACTGAGCTTCCACAGCTGAATGCCGTATTTCTTTAAGCCCCACACTTATATTTGCACATCCGCCCTCATTATTTTTTCCCGATTGTTTGCGCCTGCTGTGGAAACATCTGATTTGGAATTATTTACATTTTCAATATATCATATTTTGTTTCATCAATAACCCGGTTCTTCAATGTATTTTAAGCGCAATAACCGCACTGGAATAAAATGAGAAGGAAAAATGAAATAAAGTGGAAAACTTGGAGTTAGTGGGGTTCCAACCCACGTCGCGTCTTTTCCTCTTCCAGTTCTGTCTGTTCTGAACTCTTTCTTGATCTGCTTCTATGAATGTTTATGAATATTGGTTCCAAGAATGTTGAGATACAGTTTAATTACCCATATAACTACCAAGTTTCCTCTTCACTGAATTGCGCATTTCTTCCGCAGTGGTTAAAATACCATTAAACTTCTCACTATTTAAAGCCTTTGAAAGTAGCAGCTTTAGAACTTGAATTGTTGGGATAATGATAGGTGGTGGCGTTTCCCATTTGCCAAGTTGTTGAACAGTTATCGGTTCAAAAGGTTGTAGTAATTGTACAAGTTTCTCAACGATACTCCATTGATAGTGAGTGAGTTCAGCAATTGAATAATTTGTTGTGTCTGCAGCAACAGCTTTTTCTGTTCTAATATTCCTTCCAGCACCTAAAGAAAAGTATTCCATCGAGTACGGACATCTCTGATCAGGTTATGCTTTTGAATTCCAAGTTGATCTTGCAAAACGGATAGTTTTGACAGTTACACGGGAGTGGATTGTATTCCTACCGGTAGAAATAACATCGTTCATAAACTTTCGTCAAAAAATTTAATTACTAATACACAGTTGAAGGGTATGAATGAAATGGGATAAAGACTGCATTTCACTTTATCGTACTAGTACTATATTTATTCCACCGTCTCTTACTAAATGAGCTTTTCTAGCAGGAATGCTGAATTGTTCTAAAGTTTTTTGCATTTGTTCACTTGTATTATGTCCACTGTGAGCTTCAGGAATGGGATAATAACTATGAACTGCTCTTTGCTGTTCAAAATCTGTCAACCTGTTAAACTCAGAAAAGGCATGTTGGCTGTACTCGCGGTTCGTACATCACTTGTTAATGATAAATGTCAAGCCTCTGTAACAAAATTTTGAGCTTTACCAAGAAGACAATCAAACATTTTTGGTATTATCTTCTCAGCGAAATACTTCTGACTGGGAATTTCATAGTTAGGACACGCTAATTTCATCGACCTATTAAATGTCAAATCTTCTACAATGAAAACTGGTTGTATGTCCATTGCAATCATTTCTCCTAATCGCTTTATGGAAACGAATTTCTGTAACAATTTATGTCCCATAGTGTCACCTTATTAAACGTTTCGATTAAACTAAGTTTAGTTGAATAAAACATGAAATTTGTCTGTATTTTCTCTACACGTGGGGAATTAGTCCCCTAGCGCAAAACATATTCAGTGTGATATCCTCTCAGCTCATTAACACGAACAACAAAATTTTGCAGTCCTCTGGACAGTATCTGTTGAAATCTAAAAAATTTCTTGTTCAATTGATTCTTTAATTTTTTCTATTGCGTGTCGATTCTGTTTAAACACTACCTTTCGAGTAACCCCACAGACAAAAGTCACAGGGGTTTACATCTGGTGATGCTGGTGGTCATGATATTCCTTTTTCATAAACCTCAGGAAATCTGTTGGACAAGACGCTTCCGTCGAAAGTATCGTGTAAGTACCTTGAGCTGAGAGGACATCGCATAAAACATGTTTTGCGCTCGGGGACTAATTCCCCATATGTAGAGAAGGTAAGAGAGTAAAAATTTCATGCTTTTATTTCAGTTAATAAAAAAATTAAAAAACCTATGAAAGTATCGGATGTTTAAAAAAAAAATCAGCCGATACCCTGTACGAGAAGATCTTAATTCACAAAGACTGCTGCTATGTGTCGGCTTTCTCTTACGTTTTCCGCTTCAATTATTTATCTTCACCTTTCGGCTCATGAGCATGTTTCACTTTCATGTGTATTTAACATCTTCGTACAGTAATTGTGAAAGTCTCTTGCAGTTTTGTCACCTTTGGATCTTCATAATATACGATTATGTCGTATTTAGTTTCAAAAGGTTTACATAATCAGCCGAGTATAGTTTGTTTTATATATATATATATATATATATATATATATTAGGCCGTTTCGAAAAATCGAAATTTATGATGGCTCAACGCACACATACTAAAAACGTAATATGTCATGAATAAAGACTTCATGCAAAATATTAAGACAAGAGCTTATTGTTATCCCACCCCTCAATGCATATCTATTTTACCCCTCATGAGAAAATTTTCATTTTTCTGGCAAATATATTTATTTATTTTGTGATGTCCTCTTAAATTTGGTATATAAAATTCATAAATAAAATTGGAAGATAAGTAGGTCATTTTCAGGAATGGTCCAGTAACCCCCCTATATTCTTTAGAGAGAATTCTAGAAAATTCTTCCTTCAGGATAACTATTCTAGCATTTCCATTTTTTCCCTTTATGGATTATATGATGTTTTATTTGCTTTTTCATCTATAATTACTGATATTTTCACAAGTTTACTGTTCTAGAAAGGTTACTTCATGTTACTTTACAACTTTCTTACAGTAATCAAGTCATAATATAATTTAGGTGAGTGATTAATGATTATATTATATTATTATTAAGACTAACAGGTGGTAAAACTTTTTCCTTCAGAATTATGGCAAAAACCAGAAACAAGTGTGAAGTCTGGTTGGTCGGACAAGTGCTGGAAGAGGGTTTTTCTGAGAAGCAGCTTCCAACTAACAGTGATGTCCTTAAACGTCTTTTTTATCACATTAAGGTGGGAAAGCAAAATGTCTCTGTAGCTTGCGCAACTGTAGCCAACGAAGTTATTGCTATGTGGGAAAAAGCCTCCTTAATTACATCCCACAAGCCTTATATTGTCTCAAAGCTTAAAAGGCTTTACAATAAGCATGAAGGGCTGGTCAAGAACCGAACTCGACGAACTCCTACCCAAGAAAAGAATGAAGCAGAATTTGTAACCAGCTTAAAGAAGCTTTTCGATGTAGCTCATTCAGAAGTGGAAACAGAAATAAAATTGCAGGAGGATAAAGATTTTCTTAAGGATCAAAGGAACGATCGGAAAATGATTATGGGTCCAGAAGACAAGGAGTTTTCAAGAAAGGCAAAAGCACGACAGATAAGCATGGAAAGAATGGAAAAACTTCGCAGGAAATCAAAGGAAGAAATGAGGCAATTGACAAAGGTTGTGGATCTCAACCAATGTGAAAATTCCGGTTCAGGAGGAAGTGAAGAATCATCTGGTGATGAATTGTTCTACAGAGCACTCTCATCATCATCTTCAAAAAGGAGAAGCTTGAACCAGGTGTAATTGTTAGGGATAAAAAGTTCTTGGCTGCTCTGGACCGCACTGGAACATCTGCAAGAGCTGCTATGCACATTGTGGCACCTGCCCTTTCAGCTGCTGGAGTGGAAATTGAAGAGATCACACTTTCATCATCCTCTATCTACAGGTCTCGGCGATCAACACGGATGCAGATGGGAGAAGACATTAAAGCCAGTTTCCAACCAAATACCCCTTTAATAATTCATTTTGATGGAAAGCTTCTTCCATCCATGCATGGGGGTAAGATTGATGTAATGCCCATTGTTGTGACTGGTGCAGGCGAATTAGAAAAATTAGTCTATTCCAAAGCTTATTTCTGGAACGGGAGAAGAAATGGGGAGAGCAGTTTTAGATGTCTTGAAGCAATGGCCACAAGTAAATGAGTGGGTAGCAGGCCTTTGTTTTGATACTACTGCAAGCAATACAGGTATCCATGCTGGGTAGGGTGACAATAAAAATCGAAAGTTGGAGTTTTTTATTGGCCATTTGTTCAATGCTGCTACTACATGAGAAAACAATGTACTGTAAATATTAGGTCATTCAGATAATATTTAAGGGTGTCTCAAGTGAGGTAAATAATTCTCCTTATAACAAAAATTAATTATTCATTACCTAGTAAAAATAAATTAATATTTTTTTAATTAATGTAAATAAACGTTAGTTTTAGTTCATAAGGTTTAAGTGCAGGCGTACTCCAGTCGTAATAAGTAAATAATATATTTACTAAATATATTCCAGGGTGTCTTTCATTCAATTGTAGACCACCCATTAATTCTTGCTTTTCCTCAAGCCATACCCCTTTTTCACTGTACCAGGCTGAGACTTCCTATGATCATCAACAACCTGCAAGAGATGTTGGCGCTGTTCTTCATTCTTCGTAATCTTTGTATTGAAGGCCTGGATCAAGGCAATTCCCCTCTCTGCCATGTCATTGACGACTTTTAGTCCTTCAACTATAGTCAAACCAGTCTTGAAATCTTCGTCGTCCGGCCAGGTCTCTGGTTCCTTGGACAAGAAACCATCATTAATTTTTAGAAGTTCAAAGAGAAGCTTTGATCCTTTCGAGGCAAAGTCCGAGAGCTGCTTTGTTGAAATGGAAGAAACAGCAGGTACTGGGGCTCGCTTTGGAGGATCTTCAGCAGCTTCTTTTTCGAGGATTGATCGAGCGATATTCATTTTCGTCGTTGCATTGATACCTTTATCAAAGAGTGCGAGACCAATCAAGTACTCGCTGAGGTACCATAAGTGACGACCGAGGACACTAAGGCAGGATGCTGAGATCTTTTCATCGTGGTACTTTGCTAGGTCTTGAAGAAGCTTCAAATCGTTCGCGGGAGCAGATGAAGGACTGCTGGCCGTGAACCACGCGCTGACATATAACTCCAGGGCAAAAAATACAAATCGTTTTAAGCCAGACATTTCACGAGTTGTAAGTCTGAACTGATGGGAAAGCAGCAGGATTTTTAATGAATAAATTACTTTTGCCATCAAACGTGCTCGGTGAAGTGCTCCAGGTCGCCGAAACCTAAAGTTAGGTAAATTACCTCCAAGGTTTGTAATCGACAACTCCAAGAATTCACGGTAATCATCCCTCGGCTGATGTTTTGTCAGATATAGATTCCAGCAAGCGATCAGTTCTTCTCGATTTTCATTCAGACTTGATGGAAGGTCTGACAGGGTCTTGTACTTATCTTGGCAAATTGTATTCCACGTCTCTTTGAAGCGGGAGAATAGGAGGATATCTGGACCAGATGATGGTCCCATGCATTCCATGTACGCCTTCTCAACGACAAGTTCTAGGATGTGATGGCGACATGCAAGGGAGAGAACTTCTAAGCGTTGTTTTCAGTCAGGCAGTCGTATGCAAAATGAACTTGAAGCACCAAAAGCTGATCATCCAAAGATTGATACACATCATATTATTTAACGATTTATTTATGAAAATTTTAATTTAATGAAATAAATTAATCGATTTGCATAATCTATAGTATGAAATAAAGGAAACAATTCTATTAAATTATATAATACACTTGCATTCTCGAAACATTTTTGTTTTTGAAGCGTTGTCGAAACTCGTTCATTCTTGAAATTTCTTCCGCGCGACAGTTTCATTCATGTGACTCGAGGCACCCTAAATGCTTTCCGAATTCCATGAGATTTCGTCTACGGTGTTTCCTCATAGGGTGGCAGCATTGGACAAATGGCCGGCAAATGTTTTTGAATTTCAAATTTTATCCCTATAAGAAGTTGTCACCCTAATGCTGGGGCTTGTACCATCATCCAAAAGGCCCTTCAGAGATCACTCCTTTTTCTGGCATGCCGCCACCATATCCACGAGCTTCTTATCACTGCAGTTTTTGACATGTTTTTCTCTTCTTCGGGTCCACAAATTCCCTTATTCAATCGATTCAGAGATTGTTGGGATAACATTGATCAGCAGAATTACAAGCCCTATGAACCCAATGATCTCACCTCAGAATCTTTAGATCCATTGGATCTTGAAGCACAGAGACAAGCTTATTTCTTTCATCAACTCCAAACTTCAAGAGGGCCACACTCGAGGTGACTACAGGGAATACTTAGAACTTGCACTTATCTTCCTTGGTTGTCCAATGCCTAAAACAAATAAAGGCTCTGATAGCAGATTCCACTACCCAGGAGCTTACAGCAGAGCTAGATGGATGGGAAAGGGCATCTATTCCTTAAAAATTTACTTATTTAGGAACCAATTCCTTCTCACCCCTCATGAAAAACAAGCTCTGATACGAATAAACGCCTTTTCAGTGACAGTTTATCTTCAAGCTTGGTATACATCTCCAGTTGGAATTGATGCTCCAGCAAATGATTTGGCCCTCCTCAAGATGCTACATATCTACAAGATCCAGGTTGATAAGGAAGTGGGTGCTACAGCCCTCAAAAAACTTCAGAACCATGGTTGGTACTTGAGTGAGGATCTTGTAGGATTTGGCTTTTTCTCAAACCTCGTGACTGAAGATGATAAGGTTCTAATGCTCCACAACCTTCACCACGCGCCTCCTCGAAAAGTGAGGGCAAGAAAGGTGGACCCCGAATGTTGCAAAACCCCAATGACTTAAAGATTACCAGTTTTGTCACAACTCAAACACAAGACTTCTTCAAGTGTTTGAAAATAGAAATTCCCAAGAAACTTGAAGACATTGAGGAGCACCGTAATCGGGTCATGGCAGTCAAAGTAATCAACGACTGTGCTGAACGAGGAGTCAAACTGGCTACAGAGTTTAATGAGAAGCTCACAAAGAGTGAGGAAGAGAGACAACTGGCCTTTCAAATCATTGAAAATCAGAGAAAGGAGGTCCCTCAGCCACTGAAATCCCTATATTCTTAATCAATATATGTCTTAAATAGAATTTAAGTCGCTTTGTTTTAAAACATATTTTTCGTTCAGTCTTATATTTGCTCTAATTATCCATTAATGCAAAAGAAGTGCCATCTGATGGGTGCCTTTTTATCATTCAAATAAAATGATATTTTGTCTATTTGTTTTCTTCCTTTACATAAAAAAATAAAAGTGTGTGCGTTCATCAAAATTCAATTTGAAAAATTACCATATAATCGTGAAACGGTCTAATATATATATATATATATATATATATATATATATATATATATATATATATATATATATATACAGTTGGGCACGTTACTTTCTATAAGTAACGGCGTTACCGCTATCGTTACATTGATAAAAAGTAACGTCGTTTCGTTACCGCTTCAGTTACTTCTATGAAAAAGTAACACGTTACCGTTACTTTTAAGAAAAGACCAAATAAAAAGCCTTAATAATACCAAATTATACTCAGTATGACAAAAAATAAAAAACAAAAAAAATGGCCTGTCCAAAAAAAAACTAATCTTGCAGAGTTTTTAGGAGTGTGTTATGAAAATAAAAACCCACTCTAATAGACAGAGTTTATTTCCACGACAGTTTCGACGCCCACTGGCATCCTCCTCGGGTGTATCCACCCGAGGAGGATGCCAGTGGGCGTCGAAACTGTCGTGGAAATAAACTCTGTCTATTAGAGTGGGTTTTTATTTTCATATTTTGACCTTCACCTAGAAAAAAGTGAAGTTTTTTGCATTTATTAGGAGTGTGTTGTTCGATTTCAGGCACAGTAGTTTTTCAAAATTGGCATCCGATAGTCCTCGTTTGGAGGAGCTAACAGCTAATTAACAGCTAATAAATGATACTAGTCAAATTATCAGTTTGAAAGTAACGAGTAGTGAGTAACGATTGATATCACTCTAAAAAGTAGTGCAGTTACCATTTTCGTTACATCTCAAAAGTAACGGCGTTACCGCTACAACTACTAAAAAAGTAATGCCGTTACTCCCAACACTATATATATATATATATGTAATAATCCTTGCTCAAATGATTCTCACTGTAAACTCATAGACAGGTATTACAGTAAGATAATATCCCCGTTAAGAGAAGCAGGAAGCCCCCTGATTAAATCTTACAACTATCATACTAAGATTATTCCTGGATGGAATGATTTTATTGCCCCCCTGAAGAGGGAATCGAAAGACGCCTATGATTTGTGGTGCTTTCATGGTAGACCCAGATTAGGACCAGTATACACGAATATGTGTAGAAGTCGGGGTCAGTATAAGGCGGCCATAAGGCGATGTAAACAGGAAGAAGAGTCTATTCGAGCATCAAAAGCCTGTGAAGCTCGCATAAATAACGATAACAAATTTTGGAAATTTGTTAAGAATCAAACGGGTGTCAAAAATGTCCTCCCTCCGACAATCGATGGGGTGTCGGGGGAGGATGAAATTGCAAAGCTGTGAAAAAACCACTACTCTAACATTCTTAACAGTGTGAGTAGGGATAATCTTAAGATAGATTGCAGCGAAACGATTGTGGCGGGGGACAAAGGAAAATACTTTGATATCATTTTCTGAAGTAAAGAGGTTAATTAAAGAGTTAAAGACTGGTTCTGCGTCAGGGGTAGATGACTTATCGAATGAGCACTTAAAATATGCAAATGACGTAGTATGTCTGCATATATCATTGCTCCTATCAGCCATGCTGGCTCATAGCTATATCCCTGCAGAGTTCATGAGGGTATATATCTTGCCCCTGGTCAAAAATAAGTACGGAGACATTCTGTCCAGCAATAATTACAGGCCTATTGCTGTCGCTTCCTGCTTCTCGAAACTACTAGAAAAACTCTTGTTACTCCGATTAAATGATTTCCTATGGACATCATCTAATCAGTTTGGCTTTAAAAGGTCCCACTCAACTGACCTGTGTATCTATGTACTTAAAGAAACTATCTAAATACATTGACAATAATTCAACCATTTATAGCTGTTTTCTTGATATAAGTAAGGCATATGATAGGGTGAACCACAATATTTCATTTGCAAAACTAGAAGACAGGAAGGTTCCCATGTACATATTAAATTTATTGAAATTTTGGTATTCCCACCAATCTTTCACTGTTAGGTGGGGCAATGTACTATCCGAGTGTTTTGGCTCCTCTTGCCGGGTGAGACAAGGCTCTTTGCTCTCCCCTATGCTGTTTAATGTGTATATTGATGGATTAATTGCTTCACTTAATGAGGCAACAGTGGGATGTTGTATAGATAACACAAGGATAAATAACTTAGTTTAAGGTCTGGATCGGCTACTAAACGTCTGCGAAGTGTATTCGCAGAAACATGATATTCTTTTTAATGTTACAAAAACTAAGGTTATACAATTTCATCCTAGAAGCTGTAATCAGCCAGCTGATATAAGGTTTAAAATGAATGGTGAAGTAATTGAGGAAGTACAAGAGTTTAAGTATTTGGGTCAAACTATTACCAGCTCCTTGAGTGATGACTCGGATATAAGAAAATCTCGAAGCCTGTGTGCTAAAGCGAATATGACCATAAGGAACTTTCGTTTCTGTAAAGTGAAGCTAAAGAGACACTCTTTCGTACTTTCTGCAGTAATATATACGGTCAGCAACTCCGGGTGAATTATAAAAAAGGTTCTGGCAGAACTCTAAATTTGCTGTACAACAGGTCTTTTAGACTCTTACATAAATTACCCCCGAAATGCTCAGCTTCGCAAATGTTTGCTACCCGCAATGTCCCGAGCTTCCCGGAGGTAACAAGACGTGCTCAATACAGTCTAATGCAAAGAATTAAAAAATCAACCAACCCGATCATCCAAGCTCTCTATGAGTCCTGCCATTTATCCTCTAAGCTATGGACTTCTTGGTACGAAAACGTCTGTCTGTAGCTCCACTTAACTTCGACATTACAGTATTATTTCTAATCAATTGTATATATTTCTATCCTTAGTATATGAACTGTCATTGTATTAATATTTGTCATATGGACTATAGTCTGCCAATAAACCTTTTCATTTCATATATATATATATATATATATAGAAACGACGTAAGTATAGAGGAGTGTTCTGCACACGAGGAAGAGAAATAACGAACAAATGAAAAATGAGGTAATCGCCCGGGAATCGAACCCAGGATCCTCCGATTGCCGGTCAGATATGCTATCCACTACACCACAGGCCTCGATCAGTCAGAAGTCGTAATTCTCCCACATAGGGCAGAAACCAATTACTCTTTCCTTATCAACCCCTATAATGGTGTCACTGACATCTCAGGACTTTTCATTGGAAATATATTTCATAAAGACACGTGCAACGGGGTGGGGGGTGTGGGGGATTAATTTAAGACTGTAAACAACGAGTTGAGCTCATGAATCTTCACGAATTCATTATAAAGAGTGACATAAATACTTAGACATGACCTCCTGAGAGCAATAAGTATTAATAAGACAAAAGCAATTGGTATCTTCTCATAAATATTACATTGACTAAAAAATGGTTTTTAAAAACTTTTTAAAAACAGAAATGGACGCGTTTTTCTTTTTTTTTTTAATTACTGCAATAATTTAGACTATAATTTTAAAGCGATGAATAGAAAGAACTCCTTTTTAACATTAGTACGAATGTAAGGTCGTCTGAACTCCGCCTCCATTTCGTGTCGCTCCCAATACTCATCAATCAGATCGACGAGACAATAACGTCGACGCTGAAAAACTAACTTAATCTAACCTATAATTTATACTGGCGAACAGACTGTCAAATCGATTAGATGTCGTAATCCCGGTCGTATCACTGTACACGAGTCCACTGCCATCATTAAAGAAATCATGCGAAACAACTGTCTCTCCTCTCGCTCACAAACCATGCATTCCAGGAGACTAAAGCTATTATAATAATAATAATAATAATATATTCAATTTCTCGTACAGTAGATGCCAGGCGTATGATTGATTCATAGTGGTCGATACTTCCAATAACTTTGGAGGAGAGTGAACACGTGCTTTGGATGAATTGATTAGGCTCACCCTCTATGTTGACATGCGAAGATTTTTAAATCAAGAAATAAGATACGTACATTATATTTGAAGAGAAACACGATATATGAAAAGATTCAAACATGATATATAAAAAGATGTATACACATACGTCGGACATGAAAAGATACATAAACACGATACATGAAAAGATATGACATAAAAAGCATAAAAAGATGCATACATAAATACGATACATTACAAGATACGTATCCAAGCATGATACACGAGATACATACACGATACAGTAGACAACCTCGGATCATTGTAGCGAACGAAATCAGCTGTTCCGTTTACATTTCGAGCAACCACACCCTCCTACGGGGGAAGGGGTGCTCATGAAAGAAATGGAAAGACGGAGTGTGGGGGGGTTGGAAAAAAGTGGAGGTGGGGGGGCTAACACCCCTGTGTATAGCCGTCATTTTCCTTCTTTCTCTGTTTTCTTCGAGGTTAAACTTGGAGTATAACTTGGAGGTATGGCGTCACAAATTGGAACAAAGCGTGAGGCTTTTGTAATGCATTGCCTGTTAATTACCCCCCCCCCCCCTATATATATATATATATATATATATATATATATATTTGGCCTGGAGCCCGAGCATAACAGAGCACCACGACTTTACCGAATCTTGTCGTGGTCCAGTGGTTGCATATATGTTTGATTCTTGAAATGAGAGGTCACGAGTTCGATTTAAAAGAAAAATGCAGAAAGGTATAAATATACATATACACCATGCTATACAACAGCCCTTCTAAATGTGGTCAAGGTTCAGTATAATTAACCCGGGTTATAGTTCAATTCAACCTCCAACCTCAGCATCCCGATAATAGTATGGTCGCGTTCTTTTGATACGATAATTATGTTGAGAAAACATAATTATGAGAAGCGTGTACGATACTATTCGTTTAAAATTTAATATATATATTTTTTACCACTTGCCACAGAAAAGGTACATGTTCAAAGATGATTAAAAGGTGTAATTAATGTTAATGAAGCTGCTGCAAACTTAAAATGGTCAGTTACCCATAATTAAGTAAATTTTTAAAGAAAATCAAATAACACTCGCCACAACCTAATTATTGTGTAAATATTAACGTAAGTTATCGTTCGTGTCTGCTATGCTTCATACATTATTTTATTTTACAGTTTAAGTTATTATTATGTTTATTAAAAAAAATTTAAAATCCTTGTTAACACAAATTTGTTATACTGATGTTACTGATTTTTAGTGATATACTCAAATCATTTAATTCAAATTAACAATGTTAAGGGTTACACACACACACACACACACATATATATATATATATATATATATATACACACACACACATATATATGTATATGTGTAGAGAGAGAGAGAGAGCTCTCATATTGAATCACCACAAATTACACCATAATTTGTGGTGAATAATAAGTGGACCCTATTGAAGTTGCGATCGTGATTTTGAGAACGTTTTAAATCCTCGATTTGTTGTCATATGGACCATAACACGCGTGAAACGTAGACTGATGAAGATGATAGTAATAAGGATCGAAGCACCAGTCAGAATGAAACAAATGGGGGTAACCATTTTGTTCTTAATATAATTGTACTAAAAAAAAATTAAATTAAAAAGTACGTTGGTCTCATAGTTTTTAACTTTTGTGATTTAAATAAGAAATTAATTATAGCGTATGAAGTATTTTGGTAATTAATTGAAGTATTAAAGATTAATTGAAAACATTTTCAAAAAGTTGAAATTTTTAGCCTAACCTTGCCTCCAGTTTAATTACAGCATAAGTTTTGGCCTAAGGTCATTTTTGTCTATTTGTCAGAGATGAAAGTAAACTAAAATCAGTTATAAGATAGTTCACTAACATTTATCATTTATATTTGAGGTCGAGCTAAGCTTAGCCTCGGGTCAGATTTCTTAACATTCAAAATCCACAAAATTCTTAAAATGGAGTAAAAAAAGGAATTCTTGTGTTTTGTTTTCATATTCGCTCTCACATACCGAAGGCTATTTGAAGATCCGAAACTCCGCACACTTCTGCATTAGCTTTTTCTCGCTTCTGCCATCTAGTGTTTGGAATTACAACTAAATTATTCGTGAATGAACGTCAAGAACTTAAATTATATTTTATTATTATGTAGTTCAATATGCAATCAAATATAGCATCAGTTAATAAGTGAAGCATATAGTTCTGCAATTTTATTTTCGAAGATTAAACAATAATATTCAGTTTTTCTTTATATATTTCTAAGGCACGCGAGTATGCCCTTGCGCAAAGCTTAGTTCTCATTCCATCCGTTAGGGCTACGTCGTAGCCATTGTCATAACACCGCTTTCCGTTCATCAGCGAAGTTAAGCAACATTGGGTTGGATGGGAAACCGCCCACTGCGTCCAGACTATGTAGCGACCTGTGGTTCGGATCCCACGTAAAGCTGTAGGTCCTCTCCGTTATATGACCTTCGATGTTGGGAAGGTTAAACAACTCTATTTTTATTATTCACTCCATCCGCTAGGTGGCGGATATCTAATACTCATTCGACGGAACAACGCGATGAATAGTGGACAATACGGTCAGTTTATATTTCGTTATACGGGGCTCCAATAAACCTTGGCCCCCGCCGCCCATGGCCTAAACCATTAGAGGTACAGTAAAACTAAACATACCTTACAAAAGAGAATTTAATCCTGCATTTAATGAGAAACAATTAAAACTTGGTGTTCCCGCCATTGGCTTCCAAGACAGCCTGAATTCGCTTTGGGTAGCTTGCCAAAAGTGACGTGAATAGATCTTGATCGTTACGCAAATTTGCTAAAACAGTTTCAATGTGTTGCGTCATTGTATCCTTCGAAAATCGATTTGCCGCAGTTCTTGAAACAAGAGACGTTCAACCTTGTCCTTTATAATTGATCCAATGTGTTCACAGACGTTCAGGTCAGGAGAATTTCCTGGCCATTCTTCATTTCCAAAGAAATCGATCTCATGGTTCCGCAACAACTGTTGAGTGGCTAATACCTTAAAGCAGGGGGGCCTTATCGTGCAGAAGTGTGACCTGATCGACATCCATAACATTGTTTGGGTTTCTTAGAAAAGGAATGACATGCTGGGATAGAATAATATCACGAAAATACTGTCCATCCCAACTCTGACCGTTTGGCTTCAGCACCCACATCAGCTTCTTTGCAGTGAACAAAACGAACACAGTCTGGACTTTTTAATAATTCGCGATAATGTTCATTGTCATCGATTTCATCTGGTGTTGTGGCCCACACTCGATCATTTTGGTAGTTAGGCCGACGTGTTACGTAAACAAAAAATTCATCGGAGACAGCTAAATGCATGAAATCATCCACATCCCAATCTTCAAGATAATGGGCAAACCACATTCTGTCATCGATGTTGAGTTGAGATTTTCTTGGCTTTGGAAGTTCATGCCAAGGCTTTAAACCTTGCCTATGACGGTACAGTCAAATGATCTCACCACTAACGATCTTTCCTCTCAATACTTCGATCTCTCTAGAAAGTTTAGCGCAGCTGTTTTTCCGCTTACGCGTACCGCTTTCAATGATGTCCTTTGTTTCCTGAGAGTGGCAAATTTGGGCGCCCAGATTTGGTTGTATCCATTTCACATTCATCCAAAGTTTTATTCCAATTTCTTTTGACGAAGTCCTCACTTCTTCGCAACTTTTTGGCAACCCATGAACGTGTTATAAAGGTGGCTCCAGCATCACGAGCTTCCCGAAATGTTATTGCTCGTACGCGATCTATCACACATTGCCTCTCCGAATTACCAATTAATTGAGAAGCCATTATATTATCACTTTATCAGCTAGAGTAATTTTAATACCCGCAATAAATAAAGAATTTTATATATTTTTATAATCACTAAAAACTATTTCGATATAAATAAACATGTAAGCTGCAAATGGGGGGGGGGCGCTAAGGTTTTTTGGAATCCCTTATACAGTTTGCATTTACCTTCTTTCAATCTCCCATTCATATTTAGTCACATTTAACTCCCATTCCATTTCATGTACACAATGAATCTCATTTACTTGTATTTACGGTGATCATATTCACATTCATTTTTGCATTCCCACTGAACTCGTACTCGTCGATTTGCATCATCCTCGCATTCACAATAATCTCCCCTTCACTACTTCTTCTTCATAACTACATTTATGTCCATCTTCTCAGTAATCTCGTATTCATTTACACTAGTATTATCCCCACATTCAATCTCGTTCATAGTCACACCTACATTCAATCTCATTCACGTTCCTTCAGCTCTCTCTCATTTTCAGAACTTGTTCACTCGCTTACCACTTTCGTCTTTTCTTACTCTCACGAATTAACGGGTGAACAAGTAAAAAAAATAGTAGTTATAATTACTTATAATTAAAAAAAAAGGCAAAATTTCAGTTATTTTTCGTGTTTATGTTACTTCGCAAATTTTCAAATTAATTCTGAATCTCTTATTTCCTGTGATATAAAAAGGAACACAGTTTCGACGTTCTAGATTCTAGAACAACTACAGTTTAAGCTATACATACATACATACGAATCTCCACCCGACCCCACCCCTCAAAACACACACACACTTTTTTTTTCATAATTTTAATGACGAGAAAACAATGACATTTATAAGGGGTAACTATTCTACTTTTAAATTCAAATTTAATTTAAATTCAACCAACTGATATTTTTAATGGGAAAAAATAAAATAAAAAATTAAAAAAATTACGAAATAAGAGAGGAATAAGTATATATATATATATATATATATATATGAATTATTTATAACTTTCGATAAAGTATGGTTTGGCGAAACGATGAATTATTATGAAATGTTTTGAAACAATAAGGCACCATTCCAATCGGTATAAAAATTTGAAAATAACGGAGCATTCTTTTAATGACCATTCGATTTTGCAATCTTAAAAAGTGAAAATATGGTGGTGAGGAGGTTAAGCAGAAAAAGAAAAAGTGGGAAAGAAAAGTGCATAAATATGAAAGAGTAATAATAAGGCTTATTAGTGATTTGACAGCGCAAATTAGCATTTTAATTGAAGTGATTTGTAATGGGGCTGTGAAGATTATAAAAACACTTATTAATTTAAGAGGGTGGTGATAATTTTAAATTTTATATATATATATATATATATATATATATATATATATATATATATAAAGGGTGATCCAGAGAAATGGGACCCAAAAGAAACCCCTGTAACTCTTAAAGTATAAGTCCTTTTATAAAATCATACGCATCATTCGAAAGAGGATTGTTACAAGTTTGTACAGGATTGTATAGGTTTTGACAATACAAGACAAGATAAGATACAAAACAAAATAGAAGTGTTAGTTAAAACTAACCCTTCAAGATGACTGCATGGACTGTGGAACAGCTGCGTTTCATAACTGAGCAATATTATGAGCATGGAAGAAGTGTAGTTTCAGCTCTTAGAAGGTGATTTTGACATCTGAAAATTTGTCTTGAAAGATCTTTGAGCTGAAACTACACTTCTTCCATGCTCATAATATTGCTCAGTTATGAAACGCAGCTGTTCCACAGTCCATGCAGTCATCTTGAAGGGTTAGTTTTAACTAACACTTTTATTTTGTTTTGTATCTTATCTTGTCTTGTATTGTCAAAACCTATACAATCCTGTACAAACTTGTAATTATCCTCTTTCGAATGATGCGTATGATTTCATAAAAGGACTTATACTTTAAGAGTTACAGGGGTTTCTTTTGGGTCCCATTTCTCTGGATCACCCTTTATATATATATATATATATATTTTTTTTTTAACTGCAAACAACACACAGTATAATTAATGTAAAGAACGACGCTTGTGTAGAAGAGCGTTCCGCACAAGATGAGGAGGGAGAACGAGCAAATGAAAAATGAGGCACCTCCCAGGAATCGAACCCGGGATCATCCAATTGCCGGTCGGATATGCTAACCACGGCATGCGAAGGTGCCCCCTCAGGGCATTTGATTCCGCTCGTATGTAGGAGAATTACGAGTACTGACTAATGGGGTTCTTGGTGCAGTGGTTAGCACATCCGACCGGCAATTAGATGATCCCGGGTTCGATTCTTGGGAGGTACCTCATTTTTCATTTGCTCGTTCTCCCTCCTCATCTTGTGCGGAACGCTCTTCTACACAAGCGTCGTTCTTTACATTATATATATATATATATGGTGTCCCATAAGTCCGGCCTCACAGGAAAATTTATTTTAAATTAAATTTACAAAAAATAATACATTAAAACTAAAACAAATATTCAAATTGATGTCTTGTTTTGGGTCTTTTTTTTTTGTTTTTGTAAAAAGCGGAGGCCTTTTGCTGAGGAGTGTAACTCGCTTTCATATTAGCCACTGAGTGTTATTCTACCTGCAACAAAAGAAAAAGGTCCCAAAACAATAGTTCTAATGTATTACTTTTGTGAATTTTATTTTAAATAAATTTTCGTACGAGATTGGACTTATGGAACACCATATATATATATATATATATATATATATATATATATATATATATATATATATATATATATATATACACACCCTGGCTTCATATACAATTCAAAACACAAACTCGCATACTCCATACATACATACATACATACATAAACCCCCAAATACCTTTGCACTGACTGGGTATTATTAACCTCTACAAAAGGACAACCATAATTAACTGTAATACCTTTATCACCATCTGGTAAAATGAGGTCATTAACATTTATGTGATAATGTTAATAAAAGATGCTGAAAAGAAATAAATTGGAAGATAATATAATATAATATATATATATATATATATATGAAAAATTATTTCACGAAAGTGACACGTGAAAGTATTTATGATGAATAAAACAATATATATATATATATATATATATATATATATATATATATATATATATATATATATATATATATATATATATATATATATATATATATATATATATACCACCATCTTCAAACGATCCATGCCATGCCAAAACCATCTTAAGGCTCCTCCTACTTTCTACATGGCTTTAGTCGATCCCCGTTTACGTACGCTTCCAAAATAAGGGGGTAACCTTGGCCCCACTGAACTTGTGTTCTAATTTAGAGAAAGAACCAATCCGATTTCTTCTAGGACCTGACCTTTGACCTCTCCTTGTTACTGATTGGGCGGGTCATTCCACCAAATGCAGAAACCAAGTCTTGGCATTGGTCAGTGGGAAAAGAATGCAGTTATTTCTTCAAAATTTATACATCTTAATTTACCTTTTTAAATTATATATATATATATATATATATATATATATACAACTATTAAATAATAAGGCTCCGTCGTGAGTGATGTCGTTTCACCGCTTCCCGTCGATCAGCGAACTTAAGCGACAGTGGGTGTGGGTAGTTGTTGGATGGTTGACCGTCCTTTGTGTCCAGATAATGTAGCGCCCTGTGGTTCGAATTCCACATAAAGCTGTAGATCCCATCCGTCGTATGACCTCAGAGGCTAAACGACCCCCAAAACACACACTCATTAAATAACGTATTGATTAAAGTGCGTGAAAGGTCAAAGGTAGCGTAGTGATGCGTGATTGAAAACCCACCTTCAAATTAAAGTATATTTAGGTTATGTGAATATCATGTACATTTACACTGTATATAAATAATGCAATTATTTGTACATCAAACACGCGATATGTTTACCGCAGTTTCTACAATAACATTTAATTGTATCTCTGTATACTTACATCAAAGCCTACTTATATGTAGTCAGACCACGCTTATACAAAATTCCATATACGAGTGGTAAATCGAGAAAAATCCAGTCTATCAGTAAACTTAGAAAATACCACAATTATCAAAATTTCAAGCTTCATGTATAAAGCTACTGGGACAATTTTGAAGTTTCATTTAAAGTCTAAATGACTCGTAAGCTTCTTACAGTAATGTTAATGTCTCATTGAACAAAAATTTCTGTTCAAAATCTATTATATGAAATGACTACGTATCGGTAGGCTTTGCTTCCATATGGGGACCTAAACCCATTTAGTCAACGAGACAGAACATCGACGCAAACATTAACTTAACCTAACTTATAATAACTTAACCTAGCCTATGCTAACTTCGTGTAACGCACAATAACTTGTCGATTTTATGTCATGCCGATCAGAGGTCTTCATAGCTTAGTTTTAAACGATAAAAAAGCCTCAAAGAAATCTGTATACTGTACTGTGTATGTAAGAAATTATCTGTTCATTGAAGTCAGGTTAACGTATCGTAATAATAATCTTAAATTTATGTAGATATTGTCGTAATGACGTAATACAATTTCTGTTGAATCACGGCTTTTTACTTAATGATATTTCTCCCCATTTTTCGTTCAAAATCATAAAAGTACAATAATGTAATTGTTATTTAGGTCTAATGGGACAAATTCAACATTAACATAAAATGCTCTCAATTTTTTTTTATTCGCATGCAGCATCATCTAAATTATTTAAATACAAAATACACCTAAGTTAAAAGTGACTGCCACCAATATAAACAAGTCTTCTTTAAATATAAAAGACTGAATAAAATCGTTTGTCGTTCCCCAAAATGAAACTAGTTAAGTCATCGTCTCTTTAAGTAGAGCAAAGTGTCACAGGATTATTGATTCCCGAAAGACAAAAATACTTCATAAAATATTTGTAATAAAAATATTTTTCAGTATTTAAATACTGAAGGTGAAGTACATTCTCCTCCTTCATTACTGAAATAACGTGCGTGCGCTATACCTTTATATGAACAATGTACTATTGTGTTGCACAAATCATGCGTCCTGAAGAATGTATACAATCTCCCCATCAGTAAAATAACTGAACTTGAATCTCCATGATTTTATTTTAATCCATAATTTCTTTGTACTGACAAATATACAATTAAGTAGAATACGCAACAGTACAGTATAGTGGGCAGTTTATGAAGATCATGATGCGTCCAAGACAGTACTAGTACAGTGTTTAGAGGTGGTTTATGTAAGTTTGTGCGGACACAAATAGTAGAAACAAGCGGTAGCTCGCTATCGCTCGCGACCGTTGTACAACTTGGCCCTCCGGGCAAGTAGCCCTCCTGGAGGGTAGCACTGTGATCCAGCTACAAAATTTAAAAAAACGACATTACCCCCACCCCTCTCCCCCATTACCCCCACCCCAACTCCCCCATTACCCCCACACACAAAAGTAAAAAACGCCATTACCCCCACTACCCCCGGGCGGGTAGCACTGTGACTGACATATACTGCTACCCGTCCTCCGGGCGGGTAGCAATATATGTTACACAATGTGAAGCTCAAGATTTTCACGACTGCGTTCTTTTCTGTAGTTTTATCGCGGTGCTGGGGCCTTCGGACCCAGTAATTGTGACCTAGGACCGGGAAACTTGACAGAGCACATCGTCAGCTCATGGGTTATCAGTTGGTGGTGGTTGCAGAATTTTCCGATGTGCCGTTTAGTCTGTGCACGATTCCGAAGAAAGCGGACAGACACACAGACACACACACACACATTTTAGCTCAATAGTACAGGGTGTCCGAGAATTATCTGTACAATTTTTGGCTGTTATTAAAAGTCAACCATGAAGTGTAGAAATTCCAGTGTTGTCCCCAAAGGTGGGCAGTTGCGGCGCAACATTTTTGGTTGCGCTTGCGGCGCAACTTTTTGAAAAGGGTTGCGCTTGCGCGTGCGGCGCAACTATTTCAGCAGAGTTGCGGTTGCGGTTGCGGCGCTACAAAAATTGTTGCGCGTGCCCACCACTGGTTGTCCCATTTTACAGAGAATCTCATTAAGTTTTGACAAGTTTTTTAGAAATTCCAGTGTGTCCGAACATTATCTGTACAATTTCATCTTTTAGTAAAATTCTTGATAACACACGTAAAATTCTTAAACAAGATTATTTAGAATCTGTATTTTCAAGAGTTTCTTTTATTAAAGTAACGTTGTTACAAACATTCGATATGTGCACCATTAGTGATTCGCAAAACATCCAACCGATACTCCAAATGTTGCCATGTACGCTGCAGCATATCCACATCAATTCGCTCAATAGCAGCTGTGATTCTTGCTTTTAAATCATCAATGTCTGTCACCTGCGTACATTTCTAAAACACTTGTCAAAACGTGGTATCAGAAAAAACTTAATGAGATTCTCTGTAAAATGGGACAAAACTGGAATTTCTACACTTCATGGTTGACTTTTAATAACAGCCAAAAATTGTACAGATAATTCTCGGACACCCGGTACATATATAGGATCGTGAAGTATTTCTAAATATTAGTTTAAAATATATTTAACAATGTCCTCAAATGCAAATATTTTGGAATGGTCGCTAAATTTAAAGACTTTGACTGTATTTTGATTAGATAAAAAAAGTGAACCTACTAAACTCTGACCATAAGCAGTTTCCACACATTAAGAACATGGTCACTGACATTACCATACCTCTCTAGCACATTTATCATTATTAAATAAAAATAATGAAATCAAATTTAGAAAATAATTATACGTAACAAAATAAATATGACATCGTGAGAAAAATCTAACTTATTTTGAGACGCCTTAAAATGTCTCAATGGGAAGAGCATCAGTAAATCATCTCGAAGTTAATGCACATAAATCTGAGAGTCACTCATTACTTCAAGCACGAGGCAGGTAGAATAATAAGCTAATTTATATTTATTACTAGGCGGCCTTTATATTATATTTTACAGGGTGACGCAAAAGTCGCGCAACATGGGAATTTTCAGTGTTGATTAATATATTATTTTTTCTTTTAGGTAGGGAATGGCTGCGAAATTAACAACAGACGAGAGGGTGAGATTGGTTTTAATGTATGGAATACTTGGAATATCAAGTACTACAAATCGATGAATCGCAACAGAATTTAAATTCTGTAGTGACTGATCGATTTGTAGTATCTGTTATTCCATACATTAAAACCAATCTCACCCTCTCGTCTATTGTTAACTTCGCAACCATCCCCTACCTAAAAGAAAAAATAATATATTAGTCAACACTGAAAATTCCTATGGTACGCGATTTTTGCGCCACCCTGTATATGTAGTTTTCTATACAACATTCATTGTTGGTTAAAAGAATAAATAGTATTGACATAATTCTTACATCACTACTTTCTTTTTAGATATGTATGTGATGATGTAAAGATGACAACATTTTCAAACTGACTACCAGTGACTATGATAGTGACTACCATTGACTACAGTTACTACCAGTGAGTACTGACTACCAGGGCGATAACACATTAGTTGTGCGTATATATATATATATATATATATATATATATATATATATAGGTGAATGGCAGAATTGTGTTTTACGTGTTAAAGTCTGCTTGAAAATGTGGATGCCAACTTGAAGGACACGTTCATGAATGGATTTCCCACAGTTAAGGCGTGGGTTGTAACTTGGAGTGAACTTTATGGGGTTATTCGCCTTCTTTATGACCTAAATTAAAGGGCCATTAAAAGATGAATGAAGGTTGTTTGGTTGCTGTGTTATGGGTTGTTTTTTTTGCCTCTATACGCATTTTGTGAGAGTTACGAATTATTTCGACTTATGACGTCACGATGAGCAAGGTCTCTGGACTAAAACTTAAATTTGTAATTTTTGCCAAATTACTTAATTTTTTATAGCAAGATTTTTTCTCGAAACAGGTAATTTTTCTCTTCTTTAATGACGTCATCGATTCTCAAAATGGTGTTTCCATGGCAATGGGAATGCCATCCAGAAACGGTTACCAAGAAGACCAAAATTTACCCGAAGTCTCCTCAACGGAAAGGAGACCTATATTTACGAGACTTCCTTATAACAGAGGACCTTATAGATCCGCAAAAAGTTTATTTTCTAGCACATCCTCACCCGAAGGAGGAACAGGAAGTGAGGAAAATCTGGGGCTATCAAAGGATCTCGTAGAAGAACCGAAAACGTCCCATGACAAAAATTCGGATCTGTCAGAAGGTGGGAAAAATGTAGTGTGTGTGTGTGTGTGTGTGTGTGTGTGTGTGTGTGTGTGACTAGGCATAAGTGAGGTCCAGTGTGTGGTAATTCACAGATGAAGTGGAGTAAATTTTTTTGAAGCAACACTTTTGCTATCTCGGAATATTAAAAAAAATATATATATATAACAAATCTAGAAACGTTTTTACTGTCAGAAATAGATATGTTCTTCAGAGCTGCCATAACTCCCGCCTGGGTGGGAGAACTCACGATTTTACACCTATTTTGGCAAATTCTCCCGACTGATAGGCGAAATCTCCCGCCAAACACCCATTTCCAATGTTTTCAGAACATTATACTAAGTTTTTAAATATATTTAAAAAAAAACTAATAATTATTTAGACCATACAATAAAGTGACTGATAAATTATCCGAAGATCATGATTGGTCCGTTATTACACTTCCTCTTAAGTGTTCTCTTCTCCAAATATTATAACATTCGTAAGTGTAAATAAATTTTAAAATATTTTTCCATGTAAGACCTTGGTTTAGTATTGAATGGATTTGTTCGAAAATTAACTAAAAATATGCTCAAAAAATACGTCATTGCAAAAAAATTTGAATTTATTTGTCGTGGTTCTTCTGGTTGTGGATGACCACGAGTATCCCCCTCTCAGCTATATCTCTGAGAGGAAAATCTCCCTCTAAGAAATAAAATCTTTGTGGCAGCTCTGTACGTTGATCCTATTTAGTTTAGGTTCCGCTAGATTAGCGAGTACCTCACTATTTAATGACTTAACAGAAAACAACCTTCGAGCCCTTAATTGCGTCCGAAACACTTATCAAGCCCTTCTCAGTTCGATGGCAATAAAGTTAGGTTAGATTAAATTAGGTTTGCTTAATTAATTTTTAGATATATGGATTTAAAAAAGACGGTACCTCGTTTATGCAGAGATGTGTGTGGTGTGTGTGTGTGTGTGTGTTTCTTTGTAACACTGTGCATATTTATCTACGAGGTCTTGGAAAGGCGACTGGGGAAGAATCGGGACATCAAGATCAGAGGACAAAGTCGTTCGGTTATGGCGTCCGGGAAAAAGGAAAAAACTGATGAATCCTGCCGTGCGGAGAGCAATTATCGAAAGAAGGAAAACGGAGAGGAGGGTCAGAAAACCTTCGAAAGTAACTGGAGATGAAACTAGCGCTGAAGTAAGTATAACGGATATAATTTGGGGCTATTATTTTCTATGTACCTCGATGTATTATCTGGCCCACAAGATTGATTACTTTTGTTAATTTAAGGTAACCTAATTCACCTACGTGGGACTAACTTAGCCAAACCTTACCTAATTTATATTAACTTATCTGCCACGACTCGACCTTACTTAACCTATAACCTTACCGGTTTTAACTCACCTAACCTAACTTAAAGGACACATTTCTTGTCGGTCGTTTAACTGGATACAAGTCATCGGTTGGTAACGATTTGCTTTATTTTACAGAAGAATTAGTCCATTGAGAGTCAATTTTGTGACACTAAATAGGTTGAAGTATGACATTTAAATGGCTCATTAATTAAAGCGTTTCAAAAAAGTAACAGTCAGCGTTAATTTCTTGGTCATCTATATTTTCGTCATATTTCCATTTATAAATGTTGCATTTCATTACGTCATATCCTCCATTCAGGAGTCCAAAAACGTCTCGTTGAAGGCGTACAAAACGGTTTCGATAGAAAATAGGTTAAGGACATCAAAAACATCAGGTACGTCAAGAGCTCCCAAACCGTCAGAAAAAGACAAAAACGTAACTTCCAGTCCTGAGTTCAGAAGGAGAATTCTATTCGGGTCTCAAAGATCAAGACAAGCTAAAGGGAAGAACGGTGGTCCCTCTGAAACAACCGCGAGGAGTTCTTCACCGCAAACGGTGACGAAGAGAAGAATTGTTCCTTCTCGGGCGGCGAGATTATCGCAGAAGGCGAAGAACACCCTGTTCCCTCCAAGGAGGAAACTAGGAGGAATTATGAACAAAATACGTCCAATATCGGTGAGGACGAGAACGAGATCTAGACCTCCCACCACCACTACCATCGCCACCGCCACCACTACCACTACCGAGAAACCAAGCACCATTTCTTCAAGTACGTCCACCGACAACGCGTATCTACCGCAGGAGGAGTACTACGATGAGAATGATTTGAACTATCCTTCTTATGATGAACTCTACGATCCAGCTCCCTCCAAAGCGAGGTACACGCCAGGACCTCGCAAAATTACGACGTCAACCGTGCAGAGAGTAGAATTGAAACCTATTCCCATTAATCCTTTGGCAAGACCCGGAAAAAAACGTTCCTTATTCCCTAAACCAATCGTTTCTAACCAGAGAAATGGCCATGGATCTCTACTGCCTAAACCCGTCCACATAAACCCCATTCCTAAACCTGTCAACACCGTCATCGATGAAAGGGGTCTGCATCACTCCAATGCTCCCCAAATTCCGACATTTCGCATTGTAACAACTTCAACAGAGGCAACACCCCCCCAACAACAACAACAACAACAACATCCCCAACAACACCCACAACAAGAAGAGACAAATGCCGAATCTTCGCAGCAGTATGATTACGATTACACCGACGAAGAGTATGATTATCTTGAAGATTACGACGACACAGTTCGTCCAAATGTGAGTTATGCCACTTTTATTTTATTATTAACACATTAAAATTAATCTAATTGATTCCAGTTAACGAAGGTGTAAGTAATTTAACCTATCTTAGGAATTTAATGAAGAAAAATAAAGTCAAATCTTCGTAAGTACAGTACTTTTACCCATATATTATTTATTATTCTTTAAACTCCAACTTGTCATCGGAGAAAGAGATCCCGTGAAAATGAAACGCATTCCTTTCGAACAAATTCTTACTTTGTTCAAAGCGAATGCAACTTTTCGTACAAAAATATGAAAAATGTAGAGATTGGTCAAGTTAAAATAATAATAATAATCCTTAAACATTTAAGAAAAAGCCCTACAAGTCCTTCCATTAAAAAAAAAAAAAATGACCCACAATATTTCAGCCATTTTATGCAACAAGGGGGGTGGAGGTTAGCCCCCAAGTTGCATAAAGGGGGGGTTGGGGGGAAAGGGAGAATGACCTTCCCCCAAAGGGGTAACCCTAACGTGCCCTCGCTGTAGGCGAGTTTGCGAAGCAGAAGCCCCGCCCGTAGGGCAGGGAGCCGAAGGCTCTGCTTGTAATAAAATTCATCCGATTTGACATAAAAATGTTCATATTTAAAAAAAAAATTGTTCAATTCTTCTTGATCGAATTCTTTCGAACCATTATAACCTAACCTAGCGTAACTTAACCTAACCTAGCGCAACCTCCAAGACTCATGTTTTGTGACACTGTCACTCAACTTGTCATTTCCGACAATTCTGTGAGATGGGAGTATCATGGTTTATTTGAGAAGGAATATACTGTGCGCGAATATATTACAGTCAATATGTAAAATTAGGCAATTTGTTAAATGCTCGATTTACTTAATGCCTAATTAAACTTAACTTAGCCATGAATTTTTAGGAAACATATTGGGAAATACCAGTGGGCATGCGTATGCAACATTACCAGGAAGGTTAGGTTACGTTTTGTATGTATCACCAATTTGACACACTGCTTGAATTTCAGTCAATTTATAAATGACCTAATTTTAGACATTGACTGTAACACACACACACACAATATATATATACAGGGTGTCCCATAAGTCTGGAACCATAGGGTAAAATAAGTAATTCAGGTTTTTCCGTTTATGCAAGTGCCTATGATGTCTTTGAGTAAGGAAGAACGCATCCAGGTAATTCTGTTCGTAGGAAATCGGAGTCAGAGGGAGGTCGCTGAGGACTTTAACAGATTGCATCGGGACCGCGCGCCGATAACACACAGCTGTGTCGGCAAACTTGTAGCAAAGTTCAGGGAAACGGGATCCGTAGGAGATAAACCACGCAGTGGACCTCCGAGGACATCCACCGACGATGACACAGCCGCTACCATCCTCGCTCATTTCACAAACAGTCCCCAAAAGTCTCTTCGGCGTTTTTATTGCCGTTTTTATCATTTTTCCCTATGGTTCCAGACCTACGGGACACCCTACATATATATGTGTGTATATAATATATAATGTGTGTGCATCAGTTTCTTAACTTATTTGCCTTACTTTCGAACCAATTAGCTTTGCTCTTCCAATTCAAAAGAAAACAATTAGTTAATAAAGGATGCTAATTTTAGGGTTAATTTTCCTGAGAAAATTTCACAACGTCCTTTTGAGGACACGATTAAATATTTTATATCTCAAACTAGGTCTGCTCATTTGTTTTGCATTCCATTTGGTTCACTGTAAATTAAAGGCCGATGCATGTGTACAATTGTACATTGTAATGTACAGTCGACTTAAAAAAAAAAATAGCTCAACTTGGCCAAGTCATCAAGATCCGGTAACAGCCTAATTTTAAAGGAAAAAAATTACACGACCAAGCAAAGCTTTTATAATAAATAAGTTATAAGTTACACACACACACACACACACAGTTGAGTAAGAAAAACCTCAATGATGTTACTTCATCAAAATGAATCAAATTTACTTCGTCAAATGAAGAATATAAATATCTGAGCGTGTAACTTAAGATGCAATTTATAATTAAAATAGGGCGTGTTCCTATTACTAATTTATACATCGGTATTAATAAATTAATAGGCTAAATCGTATTCCAATAAGGTAGTAGCAAAATAGCAACAAAAGATAGACGTACGTGAAAACTACTTACACCTAGGCTTAAACCAAACGTACCTATAATCTAGTCAGGCCAAGGTTATATAAAATTTCATACACTTTTGTGAAATTGAGGAAAAGCTAGTAAGAGCCCATAAATTTATGAAAAAACCGCAGCCATCATAATTTTTAACTTCACATCCAAAACCAGCAAGACCAAATTATTATATATATATATAGGGAAGGATATGTTCATACGAGTCTTAACGTCTCAACTCACAAACATATACATACATATACATACATTTGTTTGTGAGTTGAGACGTTAAGACTCGTATGAACATATCCTTCCCTATTTTTAACTTTCGAGACGTTTAAAATGCGAAGACTTACCCTGTATTCCTTACTTTTGTGATAGTAACTTTCGAGCTGAGCGGGACTACGCCGGGGCTCCGTCACAACACCGCCTGAAGTTAGTTCAGAGAGGTTGAGCGACGTTGAGTTCGTTTCGTTGTATGGATGACCGTCCTTCCCACGACAGGAGCCGCGTGAAGATGTAGGTCCCTTCAGATACCTGATAACACTTATTATTAGTATTAGCTAATTTAACCACGAACATCCGCGTTTGGACAGGGCCTTTCCACTTCAAACTGGGGACTTATTTGGAAATGGGACCAAGTGAGATACAGTCATACAGAAACAGAAATATTGAAGGCTCTCCAAATTAACCGAACCTACACTATGTAGCTTTAGACTAGTACCCCAAATTCGTTCAAGACATTTAAAGTTATCAATGTTAAACAAATGATAGGTTCGCCCACATTGGTCAATGAATGTACAAAATACCACAACCATCAACATTTCAACTTCACCAACTGACGACTGAGGTCAGTTGATGAAAATATGTGAAGCTGCATTTAAAATTTAAGCGACATGTGAACTTTTAAGTAAATGTTAACACTCAAGGAATTAAAAACTTGTTCATAAGTTTTTGTATGAATTTACGTGTTATAATTAATGCGAACACAATAAACTCACTACATATACATAGGCTTTGGTCTAATTATATCATCAGATATATCATATATACCATATATGTATTTAAGCCTTTACAAGCCTAAATGAAAAATAGCATTGGAGACTCCAAACACCTCCAAATTTCCTGTGCGATATAGTCATAATTCTGAATTAACTTGTATTCAGTCTTACAGACATACCAAGTATAATAAAATCCTTTGTAGTATTCAAATTAATAGGGCTTAGTATCGGTAAGGCATAACGTAGGTCTAAGCCTCTAAGGACTAACGTTAGGCTTAATTTAAATCAATTTAACTTACTTTTCATGATGTTTTTCTTCCTTCTTAGTAATCTGAATAAATTAACTGTAGGAGTTGTATTTTTCTTTCGTTGTTTACTTGAACATAACCCAAAGAATGCTTTTTAGTCCTAGTGCAGTCATCGTGCAGCACATGTTCAGGATACACGAGACATTAAATACATTGGTAAACTTTTTCATTTGAAATATTATCTTTTCTCTCGTCTTTCGGAAAGAAATGATACACTGCATCTTTTACTTTGAACATATTGGGTGTAGCTGTCTGAGGTTGCAAAAGCGCAAACCAATGAGCATTATTTTTGGGTTGATTTGGTTGGGTGATTCGTTCAACCCAAAGAGGTCAGCGTGGCCTATTAAAATAAAGGTAAATTTGATTTTCTGTAAATGACGTCTTATTTTACGCAAGTTCATTATTATTCTTTAGTAACAATAAATTGTTTAATTCAACCTATAAAGGTAATTTTCATTATGGAGTTATGATGACCCGACACTAGTCTTCGTGTGTGCGGTTCCACACTTGCCTTCCAGGGATAATGTAATTCCGCAGCTAAGATACTGCATGATATATATAAGTTATGGTCCTTCGTCCACCAGAGGCCACAAAGACGGTCTTACGGTATGGCCACCAACCAGAAGAATAAAGTCCCTTTAAAAAGAACTGAGTCAAGCCAAATACATTATGTGCAGCGGGATGTTACTGCCCCTCCTTCCCGACTGAAGGATTAAAACATTAATTTTATAGGCAGTGAAAATGATTTTTAGAAAGCGCCTGCACTTTTCTCCGCCTATAGTGACGTCATATCACACATTCGAATTAATGAACCAGTGGGACCACAATGTCCCACCGGAAATAATAATAATAATAATAATATCCAGGGTGGCGCAAAAGTCGCGGACCATAGGAATTTTCAGTGTTGACTAATCATTTTTAGGAAAAAGTGATGAATGATGAAATTTTCTAATTAATCAATGATTAACTGATTAAAAATTATTAGAATTAAATACTTGTGAAAAGAGTAAGAAAGAGCTTTATTGTTTCTGTTACGTGAGATAAGACCGAAGAAAACATTTTGCTCAAACATTTAGTTTGCTTTAGTTCAAGAAATCAGGCATGGGCGGATTAGACAATTTATACACGCAAAAAGGTGCCAAATTCAAATGACACATTACAAAATTTAAGGTAAAATGATACTGAAATTACGAGGAAAATTAATAATTTCCCATCATTTTGTAAAAATATTTTTTGATTAATTAATGATTAAATTCGAAACAATTATTAACTGATTAATCAGAACCATGCCCTAGTGTTGACTATAATAAATTACTTTTTTCTTTTAGGTAGGGGATGGCTGCAAAATTAACAATGGACGAGAGGGTGAGATTGGTTTTAATGTATGGAATATCAGTAACAACAAATCGATCAATTGCTACGGAATTTAAATTCTGTAGCAATTTATCGATTTGTAGTACCTGGTATTCCATACATTAAAACCAAGCTCCCCTTTCGTCTATTGTTAATTTCGCAGCCATCCCCTACCTAAAAGAAAAAATAATAATATATTATTATCAACACTGAAAATTCCTATGGTGCGCGACTTTTGCGCCACCCTGTACCTATTTATACATTCAGTTTAGTTGTCGGAAAAGGAAGTCACTATTGTGTGTAATGTAAGCGAATGTAGACTCTTTACGAAAATATTTGGTTTTGAATTACAATAAATCGTATATATTTCTCGGTTTAAATCAAAAATATTCATGAATGAAAAGGTTAAGTCATTCTTTCAAATTGTCGCCCTCGCCGCCTTGTACGGAATTTTAGTCCGTAGGAAGAAGGAAATAAAGACCTTATTACGAAACACAACATTTTTCTGTGAAACTTGTTATTATAAACGCTTTGGAACCAAAGTCATTTATAAAGTAGAAGTTTAAACTATACAGGGTGTAACAAAAGTCTGTTCTCATAGGGAAGTAAGATATAACAGAGTTGGTGCGGAAACACTTCAAAACGTAACCGACAACTTACAAAGATTAGTGGAAATGTGTTAACGGCTACAATTTGAGCATGTACTGGATTGATTGTATTGTTTGTAATGTATAGTTAAAACTACTTTCTCGTTCAATTCTGTTATTTCTTATTTCCCTATGAGAACGGACTTTTATCACACCCTGTATGCCTTTCAACATTTCAAATGTTCCGTGCGATGATTTCTCATTTCCCGAAGGTCAAGCTTGTCGGCCCTATATATATTATATATATATTATAATATATATTATATATATAATATATATATATATAATATATATATATATATATATATATATATGTTAGTTAGTTAGCTTAACCTAACTTTTAAAAAGCACGATTCGGTGGCAATTAGGTTTTTGAGCAACTCCTCCCTCCCGCCCCCGAAAAGAGTAATACCTAATTATGCTCTTTAAAATTTGTATTATTCTTCCGCATGTCAGAATTTACCCATACAATCTTCAGCAAAATTTAATGCATGAGCAGTTCAGAAATAATTTTCAAACCACTGTCGCAAAACGTGGGCGGAGACGTATTAGTTCCTCGCCTTAGGCGCTATTGTTGTACGCGTTTTCGCTCGAACACGGTTAACACATTATTACCTATTTTCGCCGTCCACGGAAGCATTTTGGCGACAACACGGTTGACTTGCATGGTCGACCCCCGCGCAAGATGACAGTGAAGGCTTTGTCTGAAGGGTTAAGGAAACTTAAGGAAGTAATTGCCCACTTTGAAGAAATTGACCCTGCTATGGAAAGGAGTGGCGGGTACAGAAGAGCACTTAAGGATGGTACTACAGCCTACAGAGAGCTGCTGAAGAGTTCAGTCGCAGGCAGTCCAAACCAGCATCACCTCATTTTATAAGCCTGCCACTCCAACTCCTTTACCCAGGGGTGTAGTGCTGCGGGAGCGCACGAGAGCGCCGCTCCCGCACCTCCATTCATCCAAATTTTATTTATTTATTTATTTTAGTTGATAATTGGAAGTTGGGAGCAAACAGACTGAGATGAAAACACTTCTAATTGCGATTTCAAATTTGGTTTACTTAGTTAAAAGGCATATTTTTATTGAAATAGGGAGCCAAATTTTCCCCTTAACTATGATTTGTAAGTGCAAAAATTGGATGAGTTAATTATTACGCCTCGGTGTACTACCGTAAAATTCGTGTATTCAACTTTTCGCTCATTCTGGGGAGTAACCTGATTAATTGATGTACCCGTAGAAGGAAATAATAGCAAAATTTAAAATTATGTACCAACATGCCGCTATTTCCTTAGCGCTCCTGCATTTTTCTTCCCAATGTGGCGTTTCTACACAAGGCATACTGCATGGTAATGCAGCAGCTACGAGGAATACCCACGAGTGGGTAAATTCCGGCACACCTAAGCTATACCATGTAAGCCATTATAGGATCATTGTAGAGGGCCTGAGCTAAGATGCAATTTGCTGCAGCAGTCCTACGCAAGGCTGCACTCCCTACCAAACCTCGATCAAGAGCTTGAGGTCGATCCGGGATCGGGGTTAAACCCAACTTCCCCAGAGGACTAAGGACCCGGGTTAGGCGGCCGCCCCCGCCTCCTCCCGCCACGCAGCTTCAGAAACCTCCAGGTGTTAACCGACCCCACAAGACTTCTGACAACTGCGAGCTTCATAATGCCGGCTCCAAGGCCTAAGGCCTTAAGGTCTCGTATAGAGCCGGCGTAAATCAAACCACGCCACGAGATGGTTAGTGACGTCACTTTGGCAAACTGACAATCCTCATTTTGTTTTGCCCAATCGAGGGCCCATTGCCTAACGTCCGGCTCGTCGTAACGACGAACCTTACGTAGGTGGGCCTCCTCAAGGATCGTGCAGCAAGCGTCCGCTATGATCTGGGCGTCGATGATGGTAACTTTATTGTTACGCAACACTACCAGGTCGGAACGTCGAATGCCCGCCGGGGTGGGGATGACGGGTTCGACTACAACCGCGGCGAGATGGGGGGGGGGCCACCCCGACCCCTTATCCGCCTCTCCCTCGTCGGAACAGCTCCGGCGCGGACCTTGACGGCGTCGATGTAAACACCGCCCGTCATAAGTCGTGTGCCGTCGTTTACCAGGCGTAGGAGACATTGCCGATCTGTGACGCGCGCCCGCCAGCCCTCGACCGTCCACAGTTGCGGCCAGTGCTAAACGGAGCGCATCATTAATCTCTGCAGTTGTTCACAGAGCTAGGCCCCCAAATCTGGTAGGAGGAGACACAGCAATGAAACCACCTCCCAGGGGATGCGCGGAAACAGCCCTGGCGACCGGATCAGAGCTGTGAACCAAGTTACTGATACGTTTGATCTTCATTATCGGAATTCGGTAGCGCAGAGACGGCAGACCGAGACCCCCCTGTCAGCTACAGCTGTGTATAAGAAGGCGAGTGGGACATCTTTCGGGAGATGGAGCCGCTCCCGTACGCGACCCCGGATCAGGCGGCCCAGTGTAACCAGGGTACCGACGCGGACATGGCTAAGCAAATCGTGCGTCACCCCAATAATCACCTTACACCTAAGGATCCAGAGCTTCTGCTGTGGGGTGAGCGGTCCAGCCGAGACCCGATCCAGCCACTCACGGACTTTAGTTAGAGCCCTCGACTTGGACCCAATCATACAGATATCTAACCTAAATACCGATAAAAGTCGCCAACCTCCAATGCAGGAATGATCGTGCCACCTACAGCAAAGCAAGCCTCGGAGCCCCAATCTCAGCGCTTCCCCTTCCCGTCGAGCAGGATGGAGAAGGTGGAGGATTTCTGGCTATTCGGGCCGAGACCAGTCTTTTTCGTTTCGGCGGCATAACAGTCCAACAAGGAGTGTAAGCCGACCGGAGACGTACTAAGAAGAACCACGTCGTCTGCAAAGGCGAGGTGGCTCACGCGCTGATCCCCTAATGGGACTCCAACGGCCTCGCTGAGCTGCCCCAACGGCTACTCGAGAAATGCACTGAAAACTAGTGGGGACAGCGGGTCCCCCTGCCGCACACCCCTCCACACTGGAAGACGTTCCCCCATCAACCACGTGGCTGCCCCTTGGTAAGTTGCAACCACGTAGTTGACCAGAGGCGCTGGCACGCCGAGCCTCAGTAAAGCTCCGGGAATACTCTCGTGAGACACTATCGAAGGCTTTAGCCAAGTCTACAAACGCCCCGTGCAGTGGGTGACCCAGGCCTTTGGCCTGAGCAATGATTATTTGGAGAACCAAAAGGTTCTCAGCACAGCCATCAGCGTGCACGAAACCCCGCTGTCGAGAACTTAGTAACTGCGCGTCGGCGGACCTATGAGCTAGGATCTTATGGAAACAACGCACGATCACTAAGCTCACTGTTATAGGGCGGTAGGCCCCCAGTCCCTTGGGAGTGGCCTTTTTCGGAATGAGAACCGCCCGGGCGTCCCGCAAACGGTCCAGAAGATCTCCACCCGCCAAGAAGCAGTTAAAAGCCACAGCAAGCGCCTCTCTACTGTAACCCCTCACGCTCCCCAGAGTCACCCCGTCAGGGCCAGGAGCCCCGTCTTTCATGTTTCGGACAGCCCATTCGACCTCGGCCGGCGTGACCGGCTCTGAGGTGCCACAAGGACCGCTCGGATCGCGAACGGTGGCGCCGAATACACCTCGTCAGAAGGTAATTTTCCCTCCGTCTCGACCAGGTCGAGACGGAGGACGGAGGACGCCACCCGTTTACGGCAGGTGCGGGTGTACCGTGCCAGCAGTTGCCTACCGGTGAGCGACGAGCCCTTGAAGCAAGCTGACCGGGGCGACCCGCGCCGCCCGTGTTCGGCAGGTGTAGGCATAACGCGCCCACGGTTGCTTACTGGCGAGCGGCCTGCGCCTGAGGCGGGCTGACCGGGACCGCCTGCGGCCAGCCTGTCCAAGACAACACAGGCGAGGGAAGACAACACAGGCGAGGGGAAGCCAAGCCGTCTCCGTAAGTCACTAGGCCATTGCCAATTATCAAAGTTAATCTCTCTAGCCACTCGTTTTCTGGGTCCTCACCTAGGATTGCCCCTGGCCAAACGTCCTCGGCTCCCTCCACGTCCAGCCTTGCCGCCTCGTCCCCCCCCCGTCAGTGCCCTTCTGGGGAGGAAGAGGTCTCCCCATTAGAGGACGCCGACGAGTCAACAACAAACACGGACTCGTCGCCCTCGGAAGAGGAGGAGGTGGTGTCTCTCCTCGATGACTGGGGCTAGACGGTGGGCCACGTCATGGCCGCACCCAACCCCGGGGCCCGAATTCCATAGGGATCACAGGCTGAACCGGAGGAGGCGGGGCCGGTCTGGGCTCCCGCCACACACGGGCGCCTTCCCCACCGCCAAACGGCCCTTTCCCGACGGTGCTCCACGAGCTGCAGAACACGCTCCCGGTACTGAGGCCGCTTTCGCCTCGCTCTAATCGATCAGGAAAGAGATGAAGGGCCTGGTTCATGAACAACTGACCTCCTCTGTGTTCTAGGGTCAGCCGTGCCTCCGTATCGGCCAGTACTTCCTCTTCGCAGATCCCAGCGTCTTTTCACTTGCGCGAGTTGCACCCCCAGCGAAATAGTCGTCAGGGTGCATTGCTCGGCGGTGCACTCCCAGGCCTATCTTCGTCGGAAACGGACGTGAACACTCAGGACAATCGAAGACAGGAGGCTGCGCCCCCGCCCCCGGTTGTCCTCCATCCCCGGCCCTCACAGCCCCATCGGCCGCAGCACGACGGGCTAAACGCCGCATGGTCGGCACTTCACAGAAGCACTACTGCGGGGTAGAATCTACTCCAGTAACGGATGATCACTGATGAAGATGGATGACGACGTTAGTACTGTGGACGTGGTCCAACACCACAGCAGATCCGGACTCTCACTACGAGATGGTGTCGTCGAGACACACACACCCCTGCCTTTACCACGCACTCCTCCGCGCCCTTCTGCGACTTCAAGCAGCCCGTCATCTCTCCTCAGGCTAACACGACTTGAGGCACTGAACGATGCTGACACAGTCAATCCTTCCCCTCGTGCCTCCTCCCAGGAGCTCCGATGACACTGCCATCTTTTAGTTTCTCAAAAATATTAGTATTTAACTTGTTTTAGTGTATGTATTACATATTACATACCGTACATGTTAATTTTACAGACGCAGTTGGGTTTAATAAGTAAAATACAGTAGAAATTAATATCATATATTTTGTATTTAAAACTTGTTCAAGAGTAAATTTTTGTTGTTGTTGTTGTTGTTGTTTTGTTAAACCGATCCCTATTTTTCCCATAAATTTATGTATTTACAAATAATGTACCAATTCCAAAATTTACCCGATGCCGATTCCATGAAAAACTGCCAATACCGATTCTTTGACTAATCTAATGTGAAAACTTTCAATTTTCATATTTTTAAATTTCAAATTTGTTTAAATGCCTTTCCTCAGCTCACTCCACAATATACAGCACCAGAATTTGTTACTCGTATATCGTAGCTAAAATGATGTTAAGAAGTTTTATTACTCAATAAAATGATAAAATAATTTTATTTTAGTAAGCTGGTTTAATATATAAATTATAAAGCACAACTTCATATAAATGCGCCTTGGTGGTGTAGTGGTTAGTGTCGCTGACTACGAATCCCTCCGCCGCGGGTTCGAGACCCGACGGCAGCTGACGCGCAGCAAACCCAGCTGTTCATCCTTCCACACAATAAAGAAAGTGGTTGGTAGATAAATGGGTACCCTGGGTGGCCTAGTGGTTAAGACGCTGGGCTGCTGATGGGGCGTAGTTCGGATTCCACGTTAAACTGTAGATCTAAGGTGGAGTGAAAAGCTTGACCTTCGTCAGAATGAACAATTCGGGCGGAAGCTAACCAAAGGTTATAAAATTAATATTAATATAAAGTACGAGATTACAATAGTTTATAATATTTAGAGATTAGCTAGTTTGAGAAAATATAAATTTTTGGGCAACTTAACTTATTAAGCTTTGCCTTTTTTGTGACTAAAATATTTGTATATAATTACACTTTGAAATAAGTATAAATTATCATAAATAGTGGTTTTTGTCTTAAATTTTCTATAAATATAGATTTTGCTTTGTAGTGAAATGTTTAAAATTTCAAAGAATCGGCTAAATTTGGCCGATGCCGATGCCCCCAAAATTGGCCGATTCTGCCGATGCAGATTAATCGGTACACAACTAGTATTTAACTTACGCCTTTTTACCTTGCGCGGTGTTTTCCAGGACCACCTCCCCACTAAGGCGAGGGGCTATATATATATATATATATATATATATATATATACATTTTGCTAAAGCTTTCGACAAAGGTGATCATGGTATAATAGTGCATAAAATGAAACATATGGGAATAGCAGGCAAAGATGGAAAATGGATCTACAACTTCCTCAGTGAACGTCCACAAGTTGTTAAAATTCAAGGTACAACATCATCAGAACCGGAAGTACGCAACTTAGGACCACAAGGAACAGCATTGGCCCCGCTCCTTTTCATTATCATGTTAACGGACATAGACAATGAAGTAAACATCAATAGTATAGAAACATCCTTTACAGACGATACAAAGATCAGCAGAAAAATCAGCGATACAAAAGAGGTGGAGGCCTTGCTGAGGGACACGAACAGAATATACAAATAGTCAGAAGAGAACATGACATTTAACACCGAGAAATTCCAGCTCTTGAGATATGGTCGAAATGAACAACTTAGCATATTATGCCCGGACAGACGAGAAATACAAAGAAGCACGGAAGCGATTTGGGGGTTATAATGACCGATGATGCGAAATTCGAGACACAAAATCAGATAGCGATAAATAAAGCAAAAAGAGTCGCGGGACAGGTACTTAGAACCTTTAAAAGAAGGGAGAAGACAGTAATGATTCTCCTGTTGAAAACACTGATCATACCAAAACTTGAATACTGCTCAGTCTTGACGTCCCTATACAAGAAGGAAGAAATTAATAAACGAAGATATTCAGAGACATTTAACAATCAAACTCAATGGCTGCAAAGAACTCAACTACTGAGAAAGACTACATAAACTAAATCTGTACTCCTGCGAGTGACCCGTTGCCCACGTAGGCTAAACATCATGAAAAGAAAAAAATCTAGTGTTTGTCAGTTACCATTACTTATTCGGACTATAGTGGATTTAATTTTCCCAGAAGAGTTCTTTATTCCACGCACGTCCGTGTGTAACATATATATGTAATGCATTTCACACTTAAACACATGAAATGAATGAGTGAATGAATGATGCAAATCCAGAAGGAAAAAGGAAAAAATTATTCCAGGGCCTTTCGTGTATTTCCTATCTTCAAAATAATTTAAATTCCTTTTAAAAACAATAAATGATTTTTTCACGCAAATTAACTAAACAAGTTTAAACATGTAGGAAATAAAGAAAATTATTATATATTAATTTTATAATTTAATTTAAAAAACATTTCAGGCATGAAATTTATGGAAAATAATTTAACAAATTTTAAAAATTCTTTTAGCACTTAAATTTTTATTTTATTTTAGTTCATCATATTTTTCAAAGTTTGATTAAAAAAAAAAAAATTATATATATATATATATATATATATATAGTACAGTAGTTCTTTTATTATGATTTTCACGAGTATACAGGAAACAGAAGTGTCACTGAGGTGAAGCTCAGTCATTCTAATAACACTGGCCAACAAAATGACTTTTTTTTCTCATCACAAACATAATCACACTTTTCTTAATGCATTTTTCGCGCTGATTCCGAATCTGATTATTTTTGTTTTCTAGCACGTATAGTTATATAGATACACTGGTTTTGATATTTTTAAGTTTTTGATATTGCTATAAGAAAATTTATGGATGTATAGATCACACTTAGGAAAGCTAAACAACAAATACATCATATACCTTATTCAGTGTACTTATAAATAAAGAATATATACATTATTTTATTAAAAGCGCTGTGAGTGTGATTTCCTTTTGTAAATTTGGCCTGGATTGTCACGATACAGCATCCAACAATGGTCCGCCATCATGCTTTCATTCCAATATCCTTGGTAGTAGCGCTTCTCCATCATCTGAATATCTTGATGGAAGCGCTCTCCTTGCTCGTCACTCACTGCACCAAGGTTTTCAGGAAAGAAATCTAAGTGGGAATGCAGGAAGTGAATTTTTAACGACATTCGACACTCCATTTCTTTGAAGGCATCAAGGAGGTTCTTGACTCCATCCTTATACGCAGGTGACTTGTTGCTTCCAAGAAAGTTTCACATATCCATTTGAACGCCAGCAAAACCTTCAATTCCAGCGGACTTAGGACTTTTTCAAATTCAGTGTCATTCAAAACCTCCCTTATTTGTGGCCCAACAAAAATTCCTTCCTTCAATTTTGCTGCAGTAACCTTCGGAAATTTCCTTGAAAGGTATTGGAACCCTTCAGAATTGACTTTACCCATTGCTTTAACAAAATTCTTCATTAAACCAAGTTTAATGTGAAGAGGTGGCAGATAGATCTTTTGGGGATCCACTAAAGGGACAGACTGGACATTGCTTATCCCTGGGACATATGTATACCTAAGTGGCCAGTCACTTTTGGTGTAATGTTCTATAGTGGCGCGACTGTCCCACAGGCAAAGGAAACAACAAAATTTTGTGAATCCTGACTGCATACCCATAAGCATTCCTATAACTTTTAGATCTCCACAAACATTCCATTGATGACTGTCGTATTTGATTGCCTTAAGTAGTATATCCATATTGTCATATGTCTCTTTTAGATGGACGGAATGGGCAATGGGGATGGTGGCATTATTACCATTATGCAAAAGAACTGCTTTCAGGCTTCTCTGCGACGAATCAATAAAGAGGCGCCACTCAGATGCCACATACGTCTGAGATATGGCTGTAAATAGTCCATTGATGTCATGGCAATAACAGAGAGGACCGTCTACTGAAAAGAATGCTGTTAATTCAAAATTCCGCTTTCGGTAGTAACTAATACGAACATTGTTCTCAAGTAAATTGTTCTCCTTTAGTCTTGAGGAGAAGCTCTGATTTCTCTTTAGACAGCGATAAGTCTCTAACAAGATCATTCAACTGTCCTTGGGTTAACTTTTTAGGCTCTAAATGTCTACCTTCAAAAGTGTACTCTGGTTCTGTAGATGGTCCGGAAACGCCAGTTGCACCTTCATCACTTTCCATGTCATCTATGATAGAATCTAGCCTATCACTTGGGGGAATTGGAATGGGCAATGTTTCATCATGTTTTACTGGTCTACGTGCTGAATCCAAGTTTGGATATACAATCTGGTGTTTGTTCTTGGCAGAAAAACCCCATTAAGTTCACACTACAAAAATAACAGTCTTCATGATGATCTCTCGGCTCCCTCCATATCATGGGTATGGCAAATGGCATTGAAGCTTTTTTTCGTTAAGCCAATCACGTGATCCATTTGAACAGCCAGAACAGATTTGATGTGGCGCCCATGGTTTATCTTGGTCACCTAGATGGCAACCAAAATATAGCTTGTATATTTTTCTTAATGTCGGTTGTAATACTTCGTCGCTGTGTTTTAGTTGTCAACTGGCCGCATACGAAACAGAACTTGTCGGGGTCATTCTTACATTCTCGAGGCATGTTGACTGACCTGAGCAAACTATAAATTAAAAAAAAATGTACACCAACTTGACACAACAAGTTCTTGGACTGGACTGATCTTTTGACACACAAAGCACGGCGTTGTTGCCTGAATCACAATGCTGCTAGACGTAAAAGCTCACACCTGAAATACATAAGATGTATAATTAAGATAATTGAAATAAATAAGATGAATAAACTAAAAAAAAACAATAAAATAAACACAATCAAATGTTGAAATATTAGTATTTGCCTATTTAAAATGGTTAAATCTGTGTAGTTATATACAGTATATGCCTTCATCTTGAAAACTATACGTGCTAGAAAAAATCTGAATGCAGTTTTGGAATCGGCGTGAAAAATGCTATCCAGCCACCACAAATTTTACTCTTATGAAAAATCTTTGTTGACCAGTGTAATTGATCCTTTTATTAAAAATACCACACACACATATATATATATATATATATATAATATATACAAAGGTGGGCACCCGGGCCTCAAGAAGGACCGACGGTCCCGGTCCTTGCCTCAAACTGGACCGACGGTCCCGGTCCTTTCTGAAGATAGGACCTAGGAACGACTCGGTCCTCGGTCCTTATATATAATAAGTGAAAAATTTGATTAAAATGAAAAATGAAATTAAAGACACCGGAAATCTTTAATTTTATTAACGTAAATTATAATTAATACAATACATAAATGATGAAAAAAACTTAAGTGCTTGAGTTTCCCTTCAAGAAGACTAGCATTTCAAAATGGCTGTCACTGAGCCCTGACCTTTTCGGCTTGAGGACGTCCTTCCCCAAAGAGAAGAGCCTCTCCACGGCGGCACTGGATGGGATAGGCGTGTTAAACTTGATGAACAAGTCCTTCAACGCCGGGCTGGGGAACGAGTCCTTGTTGAAGATGAAGGGTTTCAAGCACTAACATCAGTAGATTCTTCGTCTCCTCCAGGTGTTGAAACAAGTTTCAGTTCAGTCTCAGTCTCTTTCTGAGTCTTCTGGAGGAAACGATCCATCTTCTTTAGAACTTCAAATAATCACTAAACACACTAAAATCACTTAAAAAGACCGTCCGGAATTGCTTAAAAATGGACCGTCGCTCCTCATTTCGGTCCTCAGAGAAAAGGACCGATTTTCCCGCTCACGGTCCTTAAAAAGGACCGAGTTCCTGGAGTTCGGTCCTTTTGGAACTCGGTCCTGCCCACCTTTGCATATATATATACAGTATATATATATATATACAGTATATATATATATATATATGCACTAAAATCACAAAATAACACGTGATCTTATTAATAAGCAAACAACCACAGGGAAAAGGAAACACAAAGTCCGAGCGCTTTTTTGTCTAATTTCATCTATATACATATTTAGTAATTTAGCAGCCTACAGATTATGTTATCAATTGAAAAAATCTTTAGAGGGCTTTAAGGCCTTTAATTTGAGGTGCCGATTGTGAATTTTTTGCTTGTCTAACTCATTTACTTTGTAATCTCTGTCTATTTTCTGTTCCTCCTTGATAATGTGAATATATCACGAAAGCGCTCGGACTTTGTGTTTCCTTTTCCCTGTGGTTGTTTGCTTATATATATATATATATATATATTTATTTGTGTAATGCCAAGCATTAAATTTTATCTCGTGGATCATTTGAATACGCCACCCTTATTTCACTTTGCACTGTCAATTGCTTTACACAGATAGAATCTGTCAATCCAGTAAAGTTTGTTGGTCCCATACACCCTATTTCCTTAAACCTAAAAAAAATTTTTTTTTTTAATAACTGATATTAAGCCTTTTTTTATTTCAGTTTTTTATGTAGGATTATGTACATATATATTGTCGGACAACTTAAATCGTATTTACGAATTCCTTACATTTACATTGCGTGATCGATATGTTTTAAGAGAATTTTGTAACGGTTCGTGAGTATAAATTTGTGAAAACAAAAAAAAATCCCAGTAACTATTGCTCAAATTTTGTTTGTATAATTAATTTATATGAATTTTACTGGTCCGAGAAAACCACAAGAGGAAATTGCGAGTAATAGCAACAATTATCGTTGTCACAATGACTATTTACGGTGTAAATCGTACGCACGTTTGGAAATAATAATATCATTATGGACTGAAAATCAGAGAAATGAGACTGAATGACAAACTTATTCCAGTATGGCCTTGAATTTATCTTCCCCGTTTTCTCGCCAAAGAAAACGAAATACTTTTTCAAGGGCTGTCTTTAAGAATTTAATCTTACCAACGCACAACTGTTTCAAAATGCACCGTACACGCGTGAACATTGCGCAGCAAGTCCAATTTTAAATAACTCATTGCACGCAGTTTGCGCAATTTCCGCGTAGCGGTGAAATAATTGTCCTTAATAAAACGTTCATAATGCGAATGTGTAAAGAATTTCCCTTAAAAATCTAAAATTATTTTTATAACTACTAAGGCATGAAGGCTGCCATCGGTGACTGAAGACATTACTTTAAATGGGTTAAAAAAAATGGCAATATAATTTTTCTGGTGAGGAATTCTCTTTTTAAATTAAAACGAAGAAAACTGCAAAATAAAATCTTATTTAAAGATAAGCAATCCTGGCAATGAATGTCAAGTTTGGATTACAGTAAATACGCGTATAGAGTAATTGTTACGTGTAAATTGTTAAGGACTCATGAACATCATAATTACGTTCACTCAATTATAGGCCTAATCCAAGTTAAATATTAAAAAGCGTTTTAATTCTTAAAAAAAACACACATTATACATATGCGATATATATATATATATATAATATATATATATATATATATATATATTATATATATATATATAATTGCAGGGGCGTCCGCAGGATTTTTCGCAAGGGGGGGGGGGGGACGAACTTATTAGTTCTTAGTTCTTATTAGTTGTCGTTCTTTATTAAGTAGAAAAAAAAATGCACTGCGACCATTACGAGTAAAAACCGTCATCTCCCTTTATCATAGCCTGCTTTCGGTGCTAAATTTATGTACTTAGTAATACTAAGTACATATATTTAGCACCGAAAGCAGGCTATAATAAGGGGAGATGACGGTTCTTACTCGTAGTGGTCGCAGTGCATTTTTTTTTTCTACCAGTCAAGTCCATTTTTTATATGTTATATGATACTATGATTAACTATATTCGTGTAAGTTTCAGTGAAATTGACCAAACACAAATTTCCAAGGGAGGGCAACTGCCCCCTCTTGCCCCCCCCCCTCCGGACGCCCATGTATAATTGTATTTACTTATTTCTTTTTACAGATATTTGATAAATTCAGTTACGGTTACAAAGTTGACGAGAAAGAATCTGGAAACTTTCAAACTCGGACAGAAGAAAGAAATGGAGGAAAAGTTGTTGGTTCTTACCAGGTAAATAGTTTTACGCCCTTCGATCACGATAAGTCATTGAGATGAGGATATGCACCGTCATCGGGACCAACACATTCTACCCACTCTCGAATAAACTAAACTTAACCTAAAATAATCAATGACGAGGGGTAGAAGCACGAACTGGCTTCACGCTCAGGTCACTTCATGCGGCTCATTGCGCTAACTCCTGATTATTACCAGCGCAATTAAGGAACTTTATGCTACCCCTCACCTCCCCAAAAGTTGGCTGGTTGCCATCGTATATCCCAATACAGTATGGTCATTGCACACGAAAAAAAAGTTTGATTATTGAAGAATGAATCTAATACCTAGCCTGCCTATTAACGCTCAAAAATTTCAATTATATTTTTTCATACACCTTAGCGAGTTCAACAGCTGATAAGCTATTTACAGAAAAAGATAAATGATGAGTTTTAATGACAAACTCAAACATCCAGCATGATATACAACTTAAAAACCCTGAACTAACTTTGGGATCACCTGAAGATCAGGGCCTACAGCCTTCTTTAGTTAGCCTTATAAGGCTAACTAACGAAGGCTGGGGCCCTGATCTTCGGGTGATCCTTAGTTAGTTATTATTACCATACGTAAGTTAGAAATTTGAGGAAATAGGCCGAGTCCTATATCACGTACTGCATCATTTTTAATTTTAAACGTAATGGATTGCAGTACTGTTAACTCGAAAAATTAAAGCTACATTACTGATAACTTTTGTAGGCTCTTTTCCAAAATCGGGACCATTCTTTATATCTAGAAAGTTACATTATTATAAGTATGTGGTTTTGCGTTCTGAGTTCAAAAAAGTTATTCTTTGTTTTGGGAGAAATGAAAAATAAAAAAAAGTTACAGCAATTATTATTACCATTATTTATATATATATATTTACTAGTGATGTAGGTTACATCCGCATCCGCATAACATCCGCATATTTTCTCTCATCCGCGTCCGCACTTTCGACTGCGGATGTCGTGCGGATGTGGACCGTTGAGATAAAATGTCATTAATAAGCGGAAATTATCAAATTCTACTATATTAATAGAACTAGTTCATTGTGCGCAAAAGTGATGCAAGCGACAAGACGAGAGGCTGTTCTTGTATGAAGTTACTCTCTTGCAACCTACTTAGATCCACGTTACAAAGCTAAGCTATTTTCACCTAGTACATTAGAACGAGTTAAATCATCACTTGGCAAAGCAGTTGAAGAGCTTCAATCTCTTGAATCTGTCGCTTCGCCACCCACCAAAAGAATAAAAGTTTCAGTGACAGAACCAACACCTTCAACAAGCAAATCTATCACAGAATCTGTGTCTCAGTTTCTTGAGTCAAGCAGCAATGACGAGACCTACGCGATGTCAAAAGATTGTCAAAAGATGTAGTAAAAATGATCGAGAGCTATCACCAAGAAAACGCCTGGCTGCATGTGACAATCCTATTAGTTGGTGGAAAAATACGCAGAATATCTATCCATACTTGAGTAAACTTGCAAGGAAACATTTAGCCTGTCCAACAAACGTACCAAGTGAGAGATTATTTAGCAGTGCTGGATTAATATATGATGAAAAGAGAAACAGACTGGCAGCAGAAAAGGCAGAAAAGTTAATGTTCCTTAAGCATAACCTTCCTATAATTAAGTTGAACATTAAACGATGAACATCTTAGTTTACTTTATTTTAATTACTCATTTATAAATATGCCTAATAAAACTTTAAACTTAATATAAATAGTTATCAAGCTAATTAAAGATCTCTTTCTATAAGGGTGGAGGAGGTTGGGGAAAGAGGTCGGTGGGGTGCATTTGAGTTGGTTCACGTCCCGCATCCTGGTAACACAATTATGGTTTCTAATTGTGGCTGAAACTCAACAAAATATAACGAATTTATTTGCAGACGAATTCACTAATTGATTTCTATATTAGTTAGATGCTTGATATTATTTTATATGTTCAGAGAAAAGTACAGCAATTATTGTACAATTAATCAATTATACTACATTATAGCTACAGCTCTCTCTATATAATAACTTATTATATACGTTAAACACAACAAATCTCGAATATATCCTAAAAAAATAACGAAAATGTAGACATCCGCATCCGCGGATGTTGAAATCAAACATCCTCATCCGCATCCGCGGATGTGAAAAAAATGACATCCGCTACATCACTAATATTTACCTAATATTATAAATAAAAATTATTGTCTTTTTTATTTTTCATTTCTGCCAAAAAAAGAATAACTTTCTTGAACTCCGCACCCAAAATCCCATATAATAATGTAACTTTCTAGTTATAAAGAACAGTCTGGATTTTGGAAAAGATTCCTTTTGTGAAGTTGATCAATTGATTAATATGAAAGATCTCTCCTTCCCCATGTAATTAAGCACAAATGACGTACAGTCACCTTAACAGATCAAATTTTTAAATAAAATCTTCAGCTGGGTAAAATCGGTCAGTTTCCACAACATGCGGGTGATGGTGGTGGTCACTATATTGAGAAAAATTTATATTCTGAATATATAATTTGTGCATGGACCACCGCGGAAAAATGGTAAATTCAATCGGATGGTCGCGATGCAAAGGTGGTATATGCATTGGTGGTCACAATGGCAGGTTACACAGTATTTACAGTTAATTAAACCTTTCAAGCATTTGTTAATCGAACATCTTCAAAGTATGATTGACAGATGTTAAGAGCAAATGAGAGAGTAGAAGAAGAAGAACGAAGTAAAGAAAATATAAAGTGATTCATGAATTCTGCTTTGGAAAGAAAAGGTTCAGTGTAGATACCGAGCGTTCCTTATGAAAGTATATTGGGTAGTGTGTGGTGGACTACTCTTTCAGGGATTCCTTAAAATAAAATAAAAAAACTGAAAGAGTTTTGTTTTTGACTCAATGGTAGTTTTATTTAAAAGAAAATAAATTAGGAGTGATCAAACAAGGCAAAACTATTTTTAGCCATTTTTACGATCATAAATTCTTACTATTGGATATTAAGAATAATTTATTTTGATTAATTTTTAGTATAGGTACCAGGGGCGGATCGAGGGGGGGTATCCTGGGTCAGGACCCCCCTGTTGGTCACCAAAATTGGCAATTTTTTATGTTACTTACATCACTGCAGGTTGTTCTATAGTTGCCTACTTCAAGAGTTCTTTGATGGAAATTAAGCTGATATTTTTGTAGTTTTGATAAATAGTATAAAATAAAGAAAAATATGAGTATCTGTCTCAATCATATTTCTTCAGATTATTTGCTTGGTATATGTAATTATAACACTACTGATCCTAAATGTTCAAACAATCTCGACCCCCCCTTTCCAAAACCGTGGATTCGCCCCTGGGTACATTATCAAGATCCGTAAAATTATATTCAAATGTGATTTAACATAATACCCAATAAAGTACCAACCTGAAAGGGATCAAATAATGCAGTAAACCTTCTCTGGCCATATCCTTGGACGATACTAACTCCAGTTGATGATTCGCAGTAATTTGTAACATTTAATATAAATAAGTTTTGTAATATAGCCTATATGATGGTTTGGTTGGAATTTTGAATATGGCATTCTTTCCTCGGTACTTGTAGGTTCTCTCTCCCCGACCAATTTTTACAGAATATTTTCGTTAAAACTAACAAAAATATCACGACTTAAAACCTAACCAATTATCAAGGGCGTACAGTTGATCTATTATATAATTATGACTTTGTTTCTGGAATAGTATTTACTAATAGATCAACTGTACGCCCTTGATAATTGGTTAGGTTAAGTCGTGATATTTTCGTTAGTTTTAACGAAAACATTGCCAAAATTGGTGGTGGTGGGGGGGGGGGGGGGGATGACCTACAAGTACCCTTTCCTCTCCCTGATTGCGACTAACTATTAAAAATGTAGGAGAGTCGAAAATATTACATGTTCTCCATACTGCAAAAATTGTCCACTGCATTTTCACTACTTGAAACCAGTGCTGCCACTCAGATTTTTAGGAAATCCCAAGAATTGACCTCAAAAAATCCCAAGAATAACAAAAAAATCCCAAGATAATAAAAACATTAAAATAAACAAAGAAAACATTAAACTTACTCTATTTTAATTATATTTCCTCGTCAGGCTCGTCTTCTTCGACGTCTGCAGAAAGACGGACAGTCTCATTATTTTCTTTTTGATCTTTAAGTCTTTTTTCATATCTTTTATGTACTGTGCCGCCTTCAAGCTCTCTTATTAATGTTTTTGTCGGCTGCCAGGTAGTACAAGTTGCTTCATTTCTAGTTAAGCACTGTTTTGCCAACAGCCTATCTTTTACAGTTTCTGTTTTTAAGGCATTAGTTTTTCACGCTTAAGAAAAAATCGGTGCTCCGTTTCAGCTGGCTCTGACTACTGACTAGACGAGACGCCGCACACCATTACAACTTAACCTTGTTCAAAACATGTTTTGAACGGCAATCAAACTAGTACAAGCGACTGTCGTCATGACAAATTTGTTCTATTACCAATAATATGACAAAATGAATTTTATGGATTTATAAAAATTAATAAAGGATCGTAATGAAAAATACATAAATAGTAACAAATTTCGTTAAAGTAGTAACAAAAGTACAAACAAGATATAAAGTAACAAATTTGTTACTATAGTAACAACTTCGGCAACGCTGCTGACCAAACGCAGTCTAATTAAACGGTTACTGAACGAAAAGTAAACAAGAACTAAATGTGTACAATACCTGTTGTATGTCTTCAGTACTTCTCTCATATTTTAATTATTTAATAATTATTACCAGTCTTTTCATGTATAATATAATTCGCTTTATATAATTGTTTTTTAATGAAAACAAGAAGAAATTAATAATAATTTTCACTTTAACTTAGTTGGTATGAAAAATCCCAAGAATTCGACAGTTTTTCAAAATATATCCCCAAATCCCCAGGTCGAGGCTGAAATCCCAAGATCTTGGGAAAAATCCCAAGCAGTGGCAGCCCTGCTTGAAACGAGTCAGACCTTTATATATGTATATATGTCTATTTTTTCAATAAATTACTTCGTAATTATTAACAGGATTAAACTATTTTTGTTAATAGAATACAAATTTAAAAAAAAAAATTCAATAAGATACTTTTTTCTACTTAAGAATTTTAAGAAGAACATTTTGCACGAGTTAAACGTTCATTAACGAAAGAAAAATCTTAGAGAACGCATGCGCAAGAACCTAAAATTGCATTGCCAACTTAAAAATGGTTCACAGAACTAAACAATTATAACAACTGACCTATTTTTCAATACTACATATAGCGAAATAAATTACAGTGACACTTTTACTTACAATTTTTACTTCAAATTTAGCATTTTCATTAAAATATTAGGATCACCTGAAGATCACGGTCCCCAGCCTCAATTACCAAATGATATTTTCGTTAAAACTAACGAAAATATCACGACTTAACCTAACCAATCGTCAAGGGCGTACAGTTGACCTAACCGGGTATTCAATGTCCCACACATTAATTATAGGATTTACTTTAAAATATAGGCAAATTTCGACATTTCAAAAGAAATAATTAAATGGCTGAAGTTAACTATAGTGGATAATTTTTTTGTTTCAATTTATAAAAATAAATAGCTAGTTAGACTTTTAAGGAAGCATACAACTCCATGCAAGTGTTTTTTCGTAAGTTAGATTAGCGTAAGTTAGTTACAGTAATTACCTTAGAAATTTTGCTTTCTCGTGTTTATTAGATCTTTCGGATCACCTGAAGATCAGGGGCCCCAGCCTTCGTTAGTTAGCTTTATAAGACTAACTAACGAAAATATCGCGATTTAACCTAACCAATCGTTAGGTCAATTGTACGCCCTTGACGATTGGTTAGGTTAAATCGCGATATTTTCGTTGGATCACTAACATATTGCTTCCCAGGAGGGATCACTTTAACATATTGCTTCCCGAATGCTTTGGGAAGCAATATGTTAAAGTGATCCGATATTTAATGTAGGTTAACTGAATGCCCGGTTAGGCCAACTGTACGCCCTTGATGATTGGTTAGGTGAAGCTGTGATATTTTTGTTAGTTTCAACAAAAATATCACAACAACCTAACCAATCGTCAAGGGCGTACAGTTGACCTAACCGGGCGTACAGTTGACCTACATTAAATATCTTATTTTCAACAAAATCGGAAACAGTACATGAAAAGGAAAAGACCCAACCAACGAACTTTATAATCGACTTATATAGTATAATACCAAGAAAGAACTGAGCAAGTTTATGACTGTTAACGTTTATAGCTTTGTTTACGGTCGGTGGGTTATCTCCTAGATTACCAACCTCTTTCTAACCAACCAACCTTTCTCTTTTTAACATATTGCTTCCCAGGAGGGATCACTTTAACATATTGCTTCCCGAATGCTTTGGGAAGCAATATGTTAAAGTTATCCTTTTCGTTATAAGGCTAACTAACGAAGGCTGGGGCCCTGATTTCAGGTGATCCGATCTTTTAATACATTAATCTTTAGTCATTCATTAATTAAATTATCTTTTTTCTTGTATAATTTTATCACATCTAGAAAATTTTTCACATTTTCAGATGACATACTGACACCTTCCATAATAACAATTAACTAGCGTAGACCTTACGAAGTTACGATTTGGAACTCATATCACCACATTTAAATGTTTGCAGTAAGGTTCATTTTTCAATGAATTTTAGTGGCAAAATAGCTTCTTACAACTGGTGTTCTATACGCTACACCAACTAGTCCCATGTTTAACTATTATTTTTAGATTTATTTACAATTTCTATTTAACAAAACCGCTTATTCGTGACATAAACTGCTATTTGGAATTTATTAATAATTTTATTTTTTTTTAAATAAAAAAAAAATTGTCCACTACGGTTAACTTTTACCAATTAAACTTTTTTCTATTTTTTTTTGGTAAAGTTTTAATTTAGATATCACTCCGGAGACTGAAAATGGTGATTTTAAATTGTTTTCGAGAGAGTAATGTTGGTTACATTACGAAAACACTCCTGGGGAGTGTGCGCAGCGGATCTTGGTATTGTTACAGAAATTTTGCGTCAAAATGTGTTCGTTTTCTATCGTTAAGAGTCTGATAAAATTTTTTAGGCTCTATATAAATCTACCCCAAGAATTCAACTAACTTAACCTTTACTGATATAGAAGTTAAAAGATGTCTCATTTGGCACAAATGGAACGATTTAAAACGAACACATTTTGCCTCTAAGTTAAATTTTGGCGCAAACGCTATAGCCCAACAAAAACACCTATGCGGACCGCAGAGAAAATTAATAGATGGCCACTCCTACTCCAAAGCCTTGGCCTAACATTAATGAAAATATTTTTAAATTTTTTACATGCATGACGGATATTTTTCTTTGTTTTTGTAACATTTACGAAATATTTTATTAGATATATACAGTATTTGATTTGAAGTTAAAAATCCTGAAAGTAAAAATTAAACCTATGCTGAAGTCTGTCGTCCAACGTTTAATTAGAAAATTTATTTTCTATATTTAAACTATACACAGAATATCATTTTGTTTTTACAACGTACAACAAATAATTTATTGAAACTATATATTATTTTCCATGGAAATGGCTTTTTCAGTGTATAGAAAAAATTGCAAAAACCATAAGCAAGCTTTTTTTTCGTCAGAGCTACCCTTGCAAAGAGAGCAAATACAGATTACTAGCTATGTGCGACATTAAAACAAACATGAGCACACAAACTGAACTGTTAGGCAAACGAATTTGTCCCAAAAGGCTAGACTTGTCAAATATATTATAAAAATGTTGACTATTTTAATAGTTTTGTTTTTAAGTTTCAGATATAATTAGGTAAAGCCTTTCTTTTTATTTGAATTAAGGCTTGGATAATAGATAAGGGGTTGTTAGCCGAGATGGAGGCTGTTAGCGAAGGATTCTAGAGGCCGAAACAAAATTAGACTGCGCAAGGCCTATGATGATCCTCTGGCAGCCATGTTAAATGATATTCATTTGAAAACAAAAGTAAAAAAAATATTATTCGCTTATTTTGGCATTGTGTAATGTGTATGTTAAAAAAAATAACCAAAAGATGGTAATAATTAGATGCTGTTGTATGAATGAAAGAAGCTTGTCTGATATAATGGTTGAAAACGCTTTGATATGAATCGTTCGTAAAAGGACTGAGCAAAAGGAAAATTAAGATATTCAGGAAACGTGTGAAATAATGAAGTTCGATGGGGTTCGTTTAGTTTTCTTCTCAACATTCGAGGTCATACGACGAATGGGAGCTTTATGTAGAATCCGAACCACAAATCGGTACATTATCTAGTGGACGGTCACTTATCCACCCACTACCTAGACCCAATGTCGTTTAACTTTACTGATCGATGAGAAGCGATATTGCGACAATGGCCACGACGTAGTCCGAAAATAGAAGGCCCATACACGTCTTTCCCACAAATGACGAGAAACTTGATGTTTAAAAAAATATGCTACACTCTTTAGAAAAGTTTAAAATCTATTGTCTTAGTGGTGGTGTGATGATGAATTGCCTTTCCAGGTTGCTCTTCCCGACGGTAGAATCCAAACGGTGAGTTATGTCGCTGATGACCAAGGATTTAGGGCGGAAGTGACGTACAAGGGAGAAGCGAAAACTCTCCCTCCGCCTGTAGTTACTAACCCACCGCCAAATTCCAGGGTCAAAGGAAGGCGGAGGACAAGAACCAGGCCCACTCCGGAAGTGAAAGCCAACCCTAATTTTCCAGAGGATGAGCCTCCTTCAATCTTATATTCCGAGGTTGTAGTTACTCCTACTCCGGGGTTCGACACTACCCCAAATTCCGTTTTCCAAACATTACCAACACCCGTAACAACGACTCAGTCCCCAAAACCGGGTCCAGTGAATGCCCATATGACCCCATGGCCTGCCCTGCATAAAGATACAAAATCTCGAACCTCGGAACATCCTACAATAAAGAATAAATCCACTGTGGACGCTCATTTCCAGCACTCCATTTTCGGCGTGGATCAAAATCCAAATAATCCCATTAATCCAAATAATGGATTAGTGACCAGGGCAGATTTCCCTACTCATAATCCCGTTTTCGACCCAAGGCCTATTGCATCCCTTCCTCGTATCCCATTTCATCCGCTACACAAAGATGATTCCAGAAAACTCCCGGTTCATCCCAACCTGTTGATACCTGACCCGTTTTCTGAAGACCGGCCCGAGCCCAAACCGAAACCACTACCGGCCCCTCCACAGCGCCAAGTGGCCCGGATTCCTCCCAATCCTTTCATTCGGCGACATCAACGAACGATCCACAAACCGGTTAAACCTCAACCAAAGAGGGTGGTCAACGTTGGTCAAGGTCCCCCCATACATCCGCTTTTAAGGCCCAGATTGTTTAACCGACCCGTAACTGCAGGAAATAACATTCGCCTCAAAGGGCAGGAACACATTCTACCTCCCCAATTTCCTCTATTTCCTCATCCCGGAATCAATTTAAATGGAATACAGATTCCAGTGTCTGTCTTTCCTCATCAAGACCAAAGGCTTCCTAACATTCAGTTTCTCAACCCTCATTTTCCTCACCAGAGTCCTTTAGACGGCAGGCATCATCCCAACATTCTATTGTCTCCCCTCATTCAACCTCACTTATCAGTTATTCCAGACAATGCGGCGCCAAATTTCTATTCGAGAAGAAAACCAACTAAAGGCAAGTTAGACTTCAGTCGAGATTCACCCGTAATAACGCCTTCGCCCAATCCTTTCAAGCTGGTCATAGGCAGGTCAAGGTCACTCGCTCACAACCCACTTCAACGTTCTCACGTACAACTTCCTCCTACCACCACAACCTTTGCTCCTCCATTAGCGATACAAACCATCCCTACAATTACCCCTCACCCAAATCATCTTAGCCAAAGTATTTTCTCAACGGCTCAACCTACTTTCCAGTTAACACCTCTAGGTCATATCGAGCTTCTTAAAACTACTACTGCTGCTGCTACTCCTGTGGTTGGCGTTCAAAATAACTTCGCTATACCTTCTACGACTCCCGCTCCAATTTCCTTCGAATCGGCGTATCCAACCACAACTTCCCAAGCACGGTTCCAGAGGATTCTTCCAGCCAATACTAACCCAGACCCTTTCAGTTCAGTGTTTACGAATCAACCTACTCTACGACCCTTAACTTTCCACTACCCTTTGAATGATGGATCTCTAACCCCGACTCTCGTTTACAACCCGAACAAAACGGTGTTCCTTCACGCCTTAGGAAAGACTCACGCCATTCCTCTTCTTCTTCCATTGACAGGATCTGCGAGCGAGAACTCGGAAGTGAAGGATACGAAACCGAAACGAAGAACGAGGTTTTCAGTTGCTCCCGCGGAGAGGCTTTCAGTGTTATCAGAAAGCGAGTTGAAGTTGGCACAACCTGACATTTATCCCGAACCACTGCCTCGCAAGAAGCCAAAACAAATACACAAATAAAGAAAATCACGCCTGATTCGTATAATCATGGCAACAAAAGTGAACTATTCAGAGTGAATTAAGAAACTTAATTTTTTTTTTCGTCCTTTGAGCTTTTGGCTTTACCAGGCTCACTAATTAAACGCATTCACTTACTCTTAGAGATATCAAATTCAGGAAGACGATAAAAAATCCGATTCTAAACCACGGATACCAGTGAATGAAAATGAGAGAATTTCTTCTAAATCAAAGTGTAACAAAAAAAACCAAAAAAAAAACCCTCATTTTACTCTCCGAGATCTTCCAAGGTATTAGAAATAAACCTGAAACTCTCCCTCAAGTACTGCTTGGAACAAAACAGTGCATATCCCGAGATGTGATTATAAACAAACATTTATCTTACAATTACAAAATAGATGCTTTTCATTGCGTATGAAGTGTGATAATTTTCACTAAATAATGACTTTGAACAAAAAGAATTCTTAGTTGCGGTTTTCTGCTTTCACACATTATCGACAGAGAGTTCTAGATGCTTTTTTTGTTTTTAATGATCATCATTTCCTTGAAAAACTTTCATTATTCCACTTATATTTAATTTTCAATATTATTTTGTATAACTCCCAAAGATTACAACATGATGCAGGGATTAACATTTAGTAATATTAGGCAGTAATTATTATAACGTTAAATTTTATGTAGCTCACTTTTACTCATCAACCAAAAAAGAAATGTAATAGTTGCATCAAAAACAAAACAAAAATACTTTTAAACTTTACAAATCATCTTTAGAAGATCAAAATGCGTACTAAGAGAAAAAGTTTGATAATCACAACTTAAGTGTGATATTACAGGAAGCCTTTCGTTCAAAGTTCAAAGGAGATCAATTACATATCGTACGAAAGTGTATGATATGGTGTGGACACCCGAGTGATGTAGTTTTCGGAAAAAGTTCGCCTAGAAACCATTTATAAAGAACGTAAAAAAATACTAATTAGTAGGCCAAATGATCAGGTTTGAAATTTTATTAGTCATCAAAAATAATGCAATGTCGATCAAAGGAAATCGAAGTGCTACCAATTAGTCATTTTTTACGCTTTGTAGAAATTATGTTCCAAGAACTTTTACCAAAATTGTACCACCTCTTTTGTGTTAAAAATTAACATTGATTATATATATCAGACTCGACAAAAGGATTTTTTTATTAATATCTAACGAAGCCCCTAAAACAGGTTAAAATAAGAGGCCAAATTGCATTTTAAATTAACACAATTTGAAATAAACATTAAAAAAAAAATTCTTTACAAACCAATGTCTTTTGTATAAACTTAAATGTCCTCCTTTGAAGTCCCAATAATTGAACAGCGATCAAAACTGTCAAATAATTATAAAAAATTTTAAATGTAAAATGAATTTTGTTTATAAATATTGTAAATCATGATTTATAAGTAATTTGAACTTAATTCTGCTTTTACATTCTATGATGCTGCATTCAATCAGTGTGAAAATATGAATTAACTACGAAGAATACATCCAGGAAGTTCATTTCCCCACGTCGTGTAGGGGGTGGGTAACTGTGCCCCAAGGGTCATCTTTAGCCCGAACATTAACAGGGTAAGCGTCCAACTCAACCCAAACCAGGAGCCAGCAGGCGGGAGCGAACTAGAGCCTCGCCATCTTAACCACAGAGGTACCGGGCTCTCTACCAAAAATAGTATGATTAAAGTTTGTGAACCAAATGTGTAAGAACGGTTAAAAAAATTTCGGTTACCCTGTGATTACAAAGAAACAACTTCGTGAACTTGTTATATTATATATATACATTTCCCCTAATTCTTATTTTGAAGACAGTCATTGTATAATGTCTATATTTTTTCACTTTTATATGTTGAATAAAATATGTATTTTTGTAAATAAATAAATTTCAAATGTTCTTTTCGAATTTTAAATAATTTTTTCAACCTTGATTTAGCAGAGAATGGTTCAGCCGCCAATAAATTAACATGTTGAAATTTTAAGGCACTCTCGTTCCATACAGAAACGAAGGAAATTTACTATGTACTTATTAAGTATGTAACTATCTTCCGCCCAAATGCTCCGTCCATTAATTTGCATCTACTTTTAATTATACATCTACTGCCTACTTTAAAACAAACTTAAAATTCTTTACTGCAATCACAAACCTTAGAAAAATTAAAAGCCATTTGAAAACCCTGCACCTTGATTTTGGCTCTTCTTCTGTCGGGGGAGGGGGGGGGGGGGTTCTGCGGGTATTCGCCCTTGGCCCCTCCTTCCTGCATAAAAAAAAAGAAGATATAAAAAGGAACTGAATAAATAACTAATAAAAAGCGAAGTTTTATTAATTATAACAAATGTAAATTCTTAATGTAACATATTCCTTAGAATAATTCTACCCTCTTTGAAAATGCCCCATCAACAACACCAGTAGTATAGTGCGCATATAAAGAGGCGGAGGGCGGCGTCCCTTGCGCGTTCAAGTCGACAGAAGGGGCTGATGCCCCATAATAGCGCAAAAAGTGCTCCTTGTTATCGGAAGATCCGATCTCATTAAGGTGACAGTGCTGCACTGCCCGCATGAGATTTCATCCTGTTAACCCATTAGTGCCCATTGGTAGAATTTCCTACCGTCAAAATTGTGTCATTATTGCATCACTTTTTCTCGTATTCACCCGATCTTCGGTACGAGTCATTTCTTGAATACGAGAAAAAGTGATGCAATAATGACAAACAATTTTGGCGGTAGGAAATTCTACCAATGGGGACTAGTGGCGTTCATAACCATTCGTACTGAGAAATACTTTAGTTATATTCTTCCTTATCTTTTGTATCATGCATTGAATAGTTATGAAAAGTTTACCGTTTGGAAAAATTTAAATAAAAAAATTGGTTTAACTCCAACATATAATGTAAAACATCAAAGAATTTGAGGAAAATAATAATGAAGTTAAAATGCAAAAGTTGTCGTACATTTATTTACAAAATTGTTTAATGCTTTGTGTGTCCACCTTTGGCTTGAAGAATTTAAAATTTTTATCAGTAGTTGGCTGTTTAGTGATTAGAGACTGTTGGCAATTCTGAACTCAGAATGTTCTCTGTGAATCTTCATGGAAGATGGATGATTGTACAAGGCATTAGTAATCAATGGATCGTCGTGGTAAAGAGCCGTCTACAGATCATAAGAGATCTGTTATTGCTGCACACGAGTCTGAAAAGAGTTATAGGAAGATAGAAGAACAACTTCGAATTTCATTTATGACGGTTGCTGCAGTTATAATATGGAAAGGGTTTGGAACAATCAAAACTCTACCAAGGTGTGGACGCCCTTGCAAGATTTCAGAACGTACAGCGAGACAGATTAAAAGAATGACTAATGCGAATCTGAGTGTGGCTTTATGTAAAAAGTAGGGGCTAAGGGCGGGTGCCCGCAAAAATGCCCACCTTTATAAGAAAAAAAGCCAAAATCAAGGTCTCCGAGGCTCATGATACCGTTTTTTTTTTTTTCATAAATTTTGAAAAGATTGTGTAGTGTGTAAAATGCATGTATGTGTAGGGAAGAATAGAGGGACAAGTGTGTGTTTGAGAGCATGTTAGACTGCTCACAGGGTAGAGGAGATAGAAAAGATCAGTTAAAGAGGACAGTGACAGGAGAAATGGGAGTTCCAGCACTTCCTGTCTCGTGTCCCCCCCACCCGGAGTACTTCCCTGGTCGATTGGTATTAACAATCTTCTCCGGTGATATTTGCCAAACATTAAGACTAAGAATGATATCCATCCAAGGCTCTACTGTACGTTGTACATTGAGAAAGAATGGTCTGCATGGAAGAGTTGCACGAAGAAAACCTCCGATACGAAAAAAAAAAAAAAAGTTTTACACCAAGAATCAAAATGATGGATTTGCATTCTGGAAGAAAGTTCTCTGGACAGACGAGACCAAAATCGAATTATTCAGGAACAACAAACGACGGTATGTTTGGCGAAAATCAAATACTGCTTTCGAGGAAAAAAAACATCCTTCCTACGGTTAAATATGGTGGTGGTAGTTTGTTTCTTTGGGGATGCTTTAGTGCTTCTGGTCCAGGAAAGCTTGCTGTCACCAATGGAATTTTGAATTCGAAGAAATATCACGAAATTTTAGAAAAAAATGTATTGCCTTCAGTTCGGGAGTTGTGGATGGGTCGCAGTTGGGGACTGCAACAAAATAATGATCCACAACATAAAAGTAGGTGCACCATGAAATTGCTTCAACAAAACAATTTCAAGCTTCTCGAGTGTCCAAGTCAAATTCCAGATATGTTTAATCGAGAATTTATGGTTTGATTTAAAGAAGCTGTCCGCACGAGAAACCCTTCGAATCTGAATGAATCGCACCAATTTTCTTTAGAAGAATGGGCTAAAATTTCTATCGAGAGATATCGAAACCTCGTAGAAAAATACAAACAAAATGTGGACACAAAGTATTAAATAATTTTGCAATATAAGAAAACTTTGGCATTTTAACTTTTTTATATTTTTCTCAAATTCTTTGACGTTTGACATTATATGCTGGAGTTGAACCAATTTTTTGTTAAATTTTTCCAAACGAACGGTAAACGTTTCATAACTATCGTATGCATGGTACAAAAGATAAGGATGAATATAACCAAAATATTTCTCTGTACGAATACTTATGAGCACCACTGTACATACGAGTATATACAGTATAATTGTCATATACGGAAATTAATGATTTTAACGCAGTTAGTTAATTAAATGAAATTTAATTAATTAATTTGATTGTTGATTAAAAGGTTATAAAATTTATTATTGCCTATAAAGATTATTTATTTTGAAATGAAGACGAGGGAATTTTGGGCGTTTTAAAAAGGTAATCAGTCGTGTAAAAGCTTTCAGTCCGGCCTCTTCTTTTAACCAATAACAGTGTTTAAGTGCCCTTTTCGCTGGGTATTTCCATACAAGAAAACGGATTCCTTCCTTTTGTGATACGCAGAGATAGATAGATTTCAGTCGAAAATTATATAAAGACGGAAATAACGCAGTAACATTTATGCATGTAGATTCCCGTTTTGTTTCTCTCTCCGAGGTTAAATTAGCAGTAACTTAAAGGCCGTAGACCCTTAAAGACCAGTAAATTAAAGAATCAAAATTAAGAAACATTTTTAGAAAAAATAGTGTTCATTCACCCTAGGTCACGCTGTTTGGCGGTGCAAATGGGGTTGTTTCGTATGGTAGGAAATACTTGTAAATAAGTAAAACAGAAGTTGTAAATAACATATAATTAAAGAATCGTTACATTTATGGTGGCAGCGATTCTTTTATTAACTTTTTTTATGAATTTAATACAACCCGCGCACTCCTTGTTTAAATCATCATATATTAAAATTGCCTCTCAATTTTTAAATAATTCCCCATTTCGGCCTTGTTTATAACGGTTCATGCCTTCCGTACTTCCCCAGACACCCGATTTCCACCAAAATGTCGCTTTTCGTCCTCCTCCCTTCCGTCTCCGACTCCAGTCCTCCAAAAGTGCCAATATCAACTTAACTATTATTATTTTTTTTATTTCAGAAAGAGACAGAAACAGAGAGACGAAAGTGTGAATTTTTCTAAGTAACTTTTTATATAATTACATTCGGGAAAGAATCTCATTTTAGCTCTTATTTATTTTACTTAAAATTATGTAAAATTAAGTAGGAGTAAACTTTTAAATAGGGTTCGTATTATGACTTAATTTTTATAGTAAATTATCTTAATATGTAATTACTGATCAATTTAGGATTCGTAGTCAACGACGCTAACCACTAGTAACCAGTAACCACTACCACACGATGTTTCTATTATAGAAATTGTAACTGTTTTGTTACTGTGGCTTAAACCTAAGCTGAATGTGATTTTCAGAATATATTAGTTCTTGTGATGTAGAAGAGAGTTACTATCTCGTGTGGTTTGTAAATTTATTGGATTCTTTGCTGCAAGATTTAACGTTACAAGTCAAAATTAACGTGTTGTTTTCATTGGTCGATATTTTGTTAAAAGTTTATTAGTTTTTTTGTGTGTGTGTGTGTGTGTGTGTGGGGGGGGGGGTTTGAACTGGTACGTAACAGTTACGAAAATACATTCCTCACTTGCCCTCTCTCTCTCTCTCTCTCTCAGGTTAAATTAACACTAAATTAAAAGCCCCACCCGTAAACAAAAATCAAAATTAAAAAACGGGAAAAAACTAAGATTCATTGATGAATTTAAAAGAAACTCATATACTGAAAATATGAAAGAAAAGGACATGAAGATTATAATGGAAATCTGATTAAATACGGTAGAGGTGAAAGAAAACTATAAAGGACGAAGTGTGAAGTATGCAGGAGAGAGAATGATACCACAGAACACGTTTCATTGTGAAAAACTAAGAAACATAGTGGGGGAGATGTTGGGAGTAGAGAATATAAACCAGAAAGTATCAAAAATTATATAGTAAAAGTAATGGAAATTGGAAGGAGACTCTACAAGACAGTTAAGGTATAAGTACGTAATAGGAAATACAGTGTGGAGGCTCTGTATCGGAAACGTGTGCTGATCTGCAGGATCAAGCGAGCAAATTCTGGAACCTGGAACAATTTTTGTACATAATATGCATAGCCAAAATCTTCACGAACGCAAAACTTATAAAACGCACACACAATATGTATATACGCAAACTTGCGTTATTATTATGAATGAAATGAATATATATAGTTAACGAACCTATTGGTACTATAATAATAATAATTGATGATTGACAAGGCTGAAGTCACCATGATCTTTTCAGATCAAATAATGTTATTAATTAGGTTAACTGATAGAATGAGTTTTCTTTCTTTACTAAACAAAATAAATGATATATGAATGAGACAAAATAAAAGTGGGTGGTTTACAGTTGAAATTAAATGTGCACTTGAATAATGACTTCAATAGTAATAACGCGCAAGGTAATGATTAGTCTTTATATAAAGTTAGATGAATGACACCAGGCGAAAATGGGGCCTGCACAATGTTTTCATGATGGCGGCTCTCGTGTCACTGGTTCTTCGAAGAGAGTCGAGGTGCGATGGTAGCGTCCTAATCGAGAAATCCTTGTAACGAGGTTAAGGTGTGAGGCAAAGGAGAAGGAATGCTTGAGGTAGTCCCGTGCTGTGACGTCATCTTGGTTGTGTTTGTGTTGATGGAACAGGGCGAAAGTATTTGCAAACGTCTCTGCCACTACAAACATATTTATTTATTACCGTTTTTTATCTATTCCGGGAGGGAGAGCAATTCTATTCAACACCAAGCCGGGGAAAGAGAAGGTGTCACCCTGACCTTTGAAGGTCGAGAGATTGACGTGCGAAATCTTGCCAGGCTGACAGACAGACATTTCATTAAAAAGATCATAGGCTGATAAGGAGTGAATTGACTGCAAGAAATTTCATCTTGAAAACATTTAAAAAAAATGCTTGAGAGTCGTGTAACACACACACACACACACCACACACACTTTTGGGATTCTACCAAACAGCAAGGCCTCAAGAGATGGTGCCACCAGCTGTTTGGTACGCGTGAATGACTGAAAATATCATTGATTTTTTTTTTCTTTTTAAGCGAAAATAAGGGCCGGAAATTGCGAACTAAATTTATTTCATTTTTAGAACAATTGGCGGAAATAATTCACCTGGAAAAGGACAATGTTTTTTAATATTTAGCTTATAAAGTTGACGAGCAGTTTAAATCGGATCCGGAAAAACCCCCTTTGCGATCGGAAAATTCCCGACCCCCAAAAGATGCTTTCGAGCTGTTTAAAATTTGTCTTCTTACGGCCCCGATCGTCATTTATCCCGATTTTTCCAGGCTATTTTTTTTTAATGCAAACCGACGCATGCAATTACGGGATCGGGAACTTCCTAATGCAGATTGAAGACCATACATGGCGTAGACAAACTGGTCTCATTCTTCTCGAAGCAGCTCCACGGGACACAATTCAACTATACCATCGCAGAGGAGGATGGTCGTGCGATTGTTGAATCCATGAAACAGTTCTCCCATTTACTTTGCCGGATAAGCGGGCGTAAACGCCCGCCAATGGATTGTTATCGTACATTTGTTGGAACGGATGTATGGACGAAATCGTAAGCGACCGCAGTTCCGAGAATGCGTTCAATACGTTCCATTAAGTGTGTACGAGTATTTACACATCAAGTTTTCTTTAATTACTGTCTACCATCCGCAAATGAATGGAGTCTGCGAAATATATACTCGAAGTATTAACGAACGACTGCATTTCCCCCACCCCACCCCACCCCACGTGTGGGACCAGCAACTGAAGTACGCATTCTGTCATTAAATACTTCCTATCAGTCTTCCATGGAGGATATCCATTTTCACCTTTTTTTATTACAACTTTATTTACTGGGATCTATAAACAAATAAACTAATATAATTATTATTACTGTATATATGTATAAGAGTTCTTTGGCATTATCGAAGGAAGATAAATTAATAAATAATGATAATAGCATATAAAAATTAATAAATATTAACATTAATAATAAGACTCATTTTATTCCTGCATGAAAAATTAGGTACAAACTGTATACTTACCTTGAGAAGTTTTCGAACGACGGTTCAAGATCAATCTGTGGTCGACCCCTCTGCAGCATCCCGCCTCATTTGCGGGACTTGGTGGACGAGGGAATTGTTTTCAGTTCTCCTTCTGCCCTCGCAGCCAACCACACATGGTTGGTCAGGGAATTTGCGCACGAACCTGTCCTGTTGGTTCTTGAAATTAGAGGTTGATGTGCTGGAGGTTCCTCAGTTCTTTGAGCAGAACATTAACAAGTTTCGGGCCTCGTATTCTCGTGGTACTTTTCATCCTCGTTGTCATGGTTCCCTGTCGCACCGTTGTTGGAACAGTACAAAATCTGTTGTTCTTTCATTTCAGTGAGTTTCTATTTCATTTTTATGGTTACGGGCACGACCTCGCTTATTTCCCATACTCTTCTCTCCATAGTTTCAGGGACTGTAGTCGAGACTAGTAGTCTTTCTCTTTCGTTTCCTCTGAGACGAAAAGTCCTTCGTACGGCTTCCATGTTTGCAATGTCTCGTTCCTGCCAGGGCTTGTGAATAGGGAGCAGTACTCACTTATTGGTATGACTAAACTTTCCCATAATTTTAGCACAATGTTTGCTTTTCTGCTGTGGAAGCTCCTTCAGATGATTCCTATTACTTTTCTAGCTCTTGTAACTTTAATGTTATAGCGCTCTCTGAATTCTGTATCCAATGACATTACTCCAAGATCACTGACTTGGATTTGGTGTTATCTGTTTGGTTTGCTGAGTTTTGTACCCTTTATTCCGTAGCACCGTGTCGTCGTCACATCTGAAAAATTAGAAATTTTCTTTGTTGATCTTCATATTGTCTTCTGCCCACCTGAATAATGTCTCGATGTCATTTTAATTTTTCTTTGTCACCTTCGCTTGATATTTTATTGTACATGTGTGTGTCATCCGCGAAACACGATACGATACTGTCATTAATATCTGCAGTTATTATTATAAACAGCATGAGAGCAAATAATGTACCTTGTGGGACAGAGCTCATGACTTTGGAGACTTCATATTTGACTTCATTTACTACCATTCTGTACGTTCTTTTGAACAGAAAATTAAATATCCATCTTCCTAGCTTTCCAATAATTCCTGTATTCTTAAATTTTTGTGCAATACTTCCATGATCACATTTATCGAAGGCTTTAGCAAAACTAGTATATACTATGTCTATGTTTTGTCCTCGACGCGTTTTCAGTATTCTCTCCTGGTGGTCAAATAATTGTGATAGGCACGATCTTCCAGGCCTGAAGCCATGTTGGTTCGGATTGAATAAATTCTTTTCTCGTAGGTAGCAAGCAATTTTGCCTCCAATTACCGATTCGAAGCTCTTTATATAAGGTGGAGGCGAGAGCTACTGGCCGATAATTCTAAAGCATTGATCCGTTACCTCCTTTGAATAAGGGGGCCGTGTTCGCGTTCTTTAATGGAGGTGGAATTTATCTTTGTCGAGTGATTTTCTCCACCTTAAGTAGACCACCTGCACATCACATTCAAATCAACAAACAAAAACTTCACATCAAAACGAAACAGAATCTGCAAATTCCTTAACCTTATAAATATAGCGACCGACCTCGCAAGAGCAACAACTATTGTCAAAGATATCACAGGGTAGATTTTATAACTTATCCGTCACGGAACATCAAAACTACAATTCCTGGGTGATATTGACACCAAATTCCAACAACTCATAAAATACGTCGGATCAAACTGCGACACAACCGACGGAGAACTAGGCCTATGTATATACATGGAACAAAAAAGAGAAAGAAAACTTCAATAAAAACGCAAAGATTCAGAATATGATTACGTTAAAGAACCTATAGAAACTAAACAAGCACGAACAACACCAGAACTAATAAGAAAAATGGATAGTGAAGAATTTCGACAAATGTACATAACATTAGGACCAAACTACCAATCAATCATCAAAGCAATTCTATCCTTCGTCAATAAAGAAAGCCAACTTACATCATCACTTACAGATACATTTACAAAATAGGAAACACTAAAAAATGACAACGTACAATGGCTATAATACTTCTTAAATGAAAACAACATCAACCCATCCGACTTCCTCGCCTGGTTCGCACTCATTGCAGACAAAAAAAATTTAAAAAATCAACGCGTTAATACTAGGAGGACCCACAAACACAGGAAAATCATTAACAATCAACACCCTGCTCCAGAACGAAAACATAGGAACTGTTCCAAGAAATGGCGAATCTAACAGCTTCTACCTTCAAAATCTACGCGCTAATAGAAGAACCAAGAATTAGACCTGGAACAATAGATGACATGAAACTCCTAATGGAAGTAACACCTCTAGAAATGAACGTAAAACATTCAGACCCTGAAACACTAAACAGAATCCCAATTTTTATAACAAACAAACCACTCAATTATTGGGTAAACGACATCGACGGAAAAGCCATCGCAACAAGAACAAAAGAATTTACACTAGACAAACTAATAAAATTTGCAACACAAGACCCAGATGATCAGTTCACCATCAACCCTCCACCAAACAACATCACGAAAGGAGAGTGGATCCAACTGTACAAAATAAACAAACAAACAATCCAACAAATTCAATTAATGTCAGAGGCTACCCCAAAAAAAAGCAGAAGAAGAGACGCAGATGAAGAAGGAGAAACTCACGGATCAGGCAGACAACATTCACAGATGCATTACACTCAAAGGAGCAGAAACATACATTTTAACCATAAGACAAAAATGATATTGGGAATTTAACACACAAACAGACAGCAAAGAAATTTACCTCATTCCCTACGACTGGTTACAACTATACATGTACTGTTTAAATAGAAAAGAACAAGCAACATGCACCGCAAGACTAAAAGCACATGCATCAAACATGACAACACACGGTTTTCAAATAGAACAAGCAGGATTAGTCACTCACTCCATGATACCGCTCGAAGACAGACTACACGAAACAGGAGTCTCAAAAGAAATAACGGGAAATACAACACCTTACTTAGAAATATACAGAGAGACAAACTACCAAATTCATCAAGCAACAACATCTAACCAAACACTTTCTACATGGCTACAGAACCCACAACTTTTAAAACTTGGACCTACAGACATAAATGAAGACTATGCAGCTTGGCAATACTCTCTTTACATTTCTTCAGAAACGTGGCACTCCACGTGTCTGGCCTGGCCCTGGTGCTGCTATTTTTCGTATTTGTGATACAGCTTTAATTACGTCTCCTTCCAAAAACACTAAATCTATTAATAGAGTCGTGTCCGAGCTTGTACTTAGCCGTTTTTTATGCGAAAGAATTCATGTGGATTTTCTACATTTCTGACTTGGGTGTCGTGTATTGGTATTTTTAATAAATTTAATAATGCTTTTTTAAACAACAGGGTGGGCCGTAAGTTTCCATACATAGGAAAAATAAACATTTTTTTATGGACAACCATTTTTATTTATATAATATGCTCTACATGGTTGCCATTGTTTTGAAAAACATTTCAATACGTGTTCCCCACTGTTGATGAACACGCATTAGCACAGTTGACGTTATGCTCGGTAATGGGCGTTGGTGATACGTTCCTTTAGATGATTTATGTCTCGTATCTTTTCCTGATACACCATGGCCTTCAAGTGCCCCCAAAGATAGAAATCAAGGGGGTGAGATCTGGGGATCTGGGAGGCCACTCCACAGGACCACGCTGACCAATCCAAGCATCCGGAAACTGCTGATCCAAATACCGCACGTGAAGACCATAATGAGGTGGAGCTCCATCTTGCTGGAAGTAAACTGGGAAGTTACCTTCCTCGTTTAGCAGGGATGGGAAAATCTCTTCTTGCAACATGTTAAGATACCTTTCGGCATTAAGATTTCCACTGACAAAAATTGGTCCAATAATTCTGTCACCCCATATCCCGGCCCACACCATCACTTTACCGGCACCTTGCATCTTCGTCGGACTCAGCCAGTTAGGGTTAGCATTACTCCAATAACGTATGTTTTGCCGATTAACCTCTCCATTGACGTAAAAATTTGCTTCATCAGTAAACAAGATCTTACGTCAAACGCATATTCTTAGGGTATCTGAAACATAAAAACAAACGTTTAATTTTCCTATGTATGGAAACTTACGGCCCACCCTGTATAATAAACTGATTAAATTTGCACAAAATTAACGTACGTAAAATGTAATTACTGGAAATGTAAACCATTAATTAGCAACCTCTTAGAATTGAAGAGAGAGGGGTTGGAAATTGTGCTGGAGGCACGTACCCAGGAGAGTCTTGGACACGGTGGGATACGAGTATGCTTTGTTTGTTAAGATGTAATTGTGATTTAAAATTATTCTGACTTAAGCTTTCTCCACGGTCCCACGTTAAAAATTATTCACACTCATTCCCCATCACGTTGTCTTATTATTATTATTAAAAATAAACCGGTAAACAGTGATAAATCATCATTTAAAAAAATCCTCCTTTGTTCGTTCAGAGTCCCAATTGGGGTCACGTTACCCATCAATTGTTTTGTATGAAATTCGGAAATTGGGCGCAACACAATAGAAAGAGCAGATAAAGTAAAATTAAAGAAACGTAAATGAAAACACCTTTTTACTATACAGCCGTGTTCCTAATCTTTCTTTAAAGTCTTAAGGTGAAATCTCACGCGGTCAATCCATCACTGCGAACTGAATGAAATAAGAACCACCGAAAACAGAGCATTTTTCACTCACCTTCCTCCCTCTAATTCAACCCAAAGGGGCACTGGCCCCTCCCCTATAAGCGCACAATACTTCTAAACCATCAATCTGTAATCATAATTTAGTTATATCATCTAGCAATGTTAAAAGATATTGTAAAAGTTCATGTTTTATAAAACGTGTGCTGGAAAGGGATCCACTCGCGCACAACCTCTGATACAATGACAATTTGGGTTTCAAACTGCCGTAAATTGTAAATGAAAGTAGTAAAACAGATTAAAAAAATTGGGATAATGATCCTTAAAACTTCAGACAACACTTTGTAGTCATCACTACTTGAGGAAGGTAAAAATTAGACACTTAATATTAGAAACAATTTTAATATAAAATTGGCCTATTAACATTCATCGGCTAATCACAGATCACCAACCGAGAAAATACCGGACACTATCTGGAATACGGATGAACCTGACTGGCTGACTTAATGTTTGTCTTGACACTGCTTGGAGCCTTACTCGTCGCTGTGGAAATATAATAATAATAATAATAATAATAATAATAATAAATCAGCGATTCCCAACCTGTAAGTACGGACGCGTACCACCGATGGTCCGTGGAGTTCTTTTAGGTTGTACGCAAGAAGGTTATAAATACGCAGCTTTCTAACTGATAATAATGATTACTTTAATGATGATAATGTTTTCAAAAGTGATGATAGTTGTGGATGAACAACCGGCAACTTTTCTGACTGCGGGTTTGCACGCTATCCAATCAATTTGCCGTCAAATTATTTAACGATAACGAAGCAAGGCCAAAATCACGATTTTAATTCGGCACAAATGTCGATGAACATCATTAGAATAAATATTTACGAGAGACTGACAATTCAAGATTAAACACCAGTTCACACCACACCCTACGGATTTGGTAAGGTAGTATCACCTTCCTTCCTTAAGGGTGGTACTTAAAAAGTATGGTGGCAAAAAAGTGGTACGTGTACCTAAAAAAGGTTGGGAACCCCCGCAGTAGACTATGGGATATTCGCGAAATGGAAAATCCGCGATCACCCTAAGTTAAGTGTTAACAACAAACAAGAACGTCTCCTAGTTCGCAACAAACTTCCTTCATTTTTTTACGCACCAAACGTGAGAGGCGTTGAGTGCAAAACTCAAAGAGGACGAGTGCCATTGTTTATTCCCTGCTGAGTACGAGCAATAAATATGCTGTGCTCTATCACGAGGGCAACCAGCCCAAAATAACTTTTCTTTCAACCGGAAAATAGATTTCTCGCACGCATTGCCTTGGATATCTAAAGGGGTCAATACTGAATCCGTCGGGGAGTACCACCCCATTATCACGGATATCCCATGGTTTACTGTAAAAACAATATTATTTCAAGTCATTAAAATTATTCATCCATTATTCTTAAAATAAAGAAAAGATTTTTTCGAGTACAAACGCGTCAATATGAAATGTTCAAACAAAACACGACATACAACCAACCAAAACCCAATTCCCCACTCCCACTGGGACAGGAGATGGATACACGCAAAATGCACGCCACACACACACACACACACACACACACACACACACACACACACACACAATGCGCGCATCTCTGCAAAAGCGAGGTACTCATTTTTTTTTTAAATTCATACATCTAAACATTTTAACCAAACCTAACTTTTGTGTCATCGAACCGAGATGGGCGTGATAAGTGTTTCGGGCACAAATGAGGGCTCGAAGGGTGGTTTCTGTCGACTCATTAAATAGCGAGGTATTCGCTAATCTTGCGTAGCCTAACCTACATAGTCTAACCAAACTATAACTAACCTAATCAGGACTAACACGTTTTTTAGGACAGTAAAAATATTTATATTTTTATATACATTTTTTAAGGTTCGAGATACCAGAGATGTTACCTCAAAAAACTACCCAACTACATCCGTGGATTACCACACACTTTACTTCACTTATGCCCAGCTGTTTACGCACGTGCCACAAACACATTCTCCGAAGTCGTCTCTTCTCTCATGAAAACAACAGCCACTCAATCAAGACGTTTTTATTCCCCATTACGAACGGAAGGGCATGACCTCAAATCTCTCCACTTACTCGCCTTTCAAGAATTCTACCCCGAAATACCCACGGACGCCCGAGAAAACTTTAAAAAATAAATTATATACTCCAACCCTATATCGAACTTACTGGGAGGTGGGGGCTGATTACTCATACCGGGGGAGGGCCCGGTTGGGGGCGCTCTCCCCGGTACCATTTTGATGCCCTTGCCCACCCCGAGGGCAACGACCAAGGTTTGAGTCTCATTAATGGAGTACGTCTGGGGCTGACTGGCTCTGGAAGCGGTTTCAGTCTCCCACTCCTCACGAGCGTGATTCAGAACTTCGAGCACGTTCTTCACTACTTTGTTGTGGGCGGTTATCTGCTTCTGATAGAGAGGAACGAACAGGGGCATGAGGTAAGTGTTAAAGGGAACTCGTACACAAAATGGTAAAATGGGTCAAAATCGTCGAGAGACTCCCGTTTGTCGTAAGATTTGGGTATGCTGGATTAGGTTAAGATGGTGTCTGTGATTTAGATTCGTCCGCAATCAAGGGGCGGTCACCTAACGATAAAAATGTATTGGAATGGGGGCAAAGAGCGAGTCAGATCAAATGAACACCCTTGAACAACTTCAAACCATGATGCTTTTATTTCAATCGCGCAATTAAAACTCTTTCAAAGCCTTAACGAAAATGTTGCTCCTCAAAGCAAAGTGTATCCAGGAGTTATTTTTCGTTATATACTACTACTTCATTTATTTATTTACTAAATCATATCAGGAATAGGATATAGGATTTCTTAACTTAAGGAGTCAGATTTAGCACTTAACCTAGTTAGGTTAGACATTCAATAACGCAAATTTTAAACTGCATCATATAAAATTAGACTGCTGACATTGATGTACATTTTGGTTTCAGATGTTTAAAGAACGTTGTACAGTTTTTGTACATTCGAGTGTTTTGGTGACCTTTCAGTGAACAACACCTTTTTCAATAATTTTGGCTCCACCAGACCAACATTAAACTGTTTTCACCAGTTTATCGCGACTCCTTCAATTACTGGTAGGGTCACTGAGACTAGCCTTAACCTCGCTAGAACTTACGTTAATATTTCCTATATTTGACTCAATTTCTAATCTAACTTTTACGTTAAACCCCCACAATCATTTGTTGGGTCAACCCACTCGGGCCTACTTGTCTCTGTACCCGCAGTTTTATTAGACCTTGCCCTAAGCATAAACCCCATCTAAACAGATACTACAAAACCACAGAATATTTTGAGACCATTATCCCCGTACACTTGTTCCATAATTCCATAATTTTACTAACCTTACAGTCACAGAACATCTTAAACACTTATTCTTCGAATCTGTTCACAATTTTAGGGCCTACAGGCTATCTCTTGGTTGGTATGAGCTACTGTACTTGGGGCCTAACTAGGCTAATCGGACCAAGATCAAGAGTTCCACCTGAAGGAATCTTTGGATCTCACTAAATAGTAAACATCAAAATAAATTAATATTTAAAGCTTTAGGATTTGAGCTGTTTATACTTTAATAAACACAATAAACGAAGGTCTATGAAATTAATGCTACAATCATTTGATAATTATTAAAAAATTATGGAGCACAGCAAACAAAGTCCTTCCATTTCCATACATGCTGCAATGCTTACAAAAAATGCAAACAGTTTATCATTAAATTTATTAATAAGAACATTCAATATTCTTCAACACATTTCTGCGAGAAATTGTGACTTAACCGAGTGAAATAAGCTCATTTGGATTCTGGACCAGTCCAGACCAGTTCCAGGATCACAGGTTCTATCATATATACACAGTACGTTCGAAGTCTCTCTGCAGTGCTATGTTAAACGCATAGGAAATTGAAAAACTAAATGTTTTCATTCAACCATGATTTAGTGATTTTATTACATAACCTTTTGAGTTTTACAGCATTTGAAAGTGTTTTCCACCATTACGGGGGCACAGAGCGACTCGTCTACACTTGTTGTCAAACACTTTTTTTAAGGTGTTGGTTGGTTGACTGCGGAGAGACTTTTCGAACACTAATATATATATATATACTGCTTAATTTACTGTCTATGAAACAAAAATAAGAGTGAAAGATTAAAAAAATAAAATGTTAAAAAAAAATATGAAAGTATTGTTCCTTACTGCTGATGTATCTTGATTGATAACAGCCATCTTGTTCTCTAAGGTATGCCATTTGGCCTCCACATCAGGTTCTGGTTTTGTTCGGAGCAGATTTGGCACAAAGTCATGACTAAAAGCTGGCACCCTTTGCTCTGTGGCTCTCAAAAGCTGTTCATCTGGTTCAGCATTCAGCTGGAGGGGCAGAGTCAAGTAATTTCGGAGAAGAGGAGTCTTTTCATTCTTGAGAATTTTAAGTAAAGAAAATATCTGGGGGAAAAAATAAATAAATAATAATAATGGTAGACTCATGAATGTGGTGAAGTTTCTATGATGGAAGTAGTGCGTGTGTGTGAGTAAATAAAGAACTGAGTGAATGGTTTGATAAGTGTTGAGGAACATCAAAGATGTGTGATGTCTGTGGCTGTTCAATCTGTTTATAGATGGAGAGTCATGAGAGGTAAAATGTAATTGCTAGAAAGAGAAATGAATCTGGTGTGTAAATGGAATACATGGGGCCTGTCAAATCTGTGGTATGTGAATGATGCTATACTATTTGCTCAGAATGAATGTGATATGCAATTGGTTGTTGAGAGTTTTGGCAGTGTAAAAGAAGGTTGTTGAACTGAATGTGGGTAAGAGCAAGTTAATCACTTGCGGAGATCAAGGGAAATTTAGATTGTGATGCGATAGTAAATAGTGAAACACTAGAGGCGATGGAGTCTTTTAAGTATTTGGGATGTGCATTGAATAAAAGAGATACGGTACGAATGTGGATGAAGTTAAAAGTTGAGTGAATTTTGGAATAAATGTGGCAGGAGCATTGAAAGTGGTGACTGGATGGAGATGCTGCAAGATGTTTATATGAAGGTGGGTTAGTACTGACACTATTTTATTGGTGTGAAAAAGTGACACAGTGTGAAAGAGAAGTCCAAAGTAGAAGCAGTTGATACAGGTAATCTGAGAAGTGTGTGTGGCATGTGTCCAGTGGCGGTTCCTCATATGGGCAATATGGGCAGCCACAGGGCGGCATTTGTGGAGGGGCGGCATGAGCGCCTGCAAAAAAAATAAAAATAAAAATAAGAATAAATAAATAAAGAAATAAATAAAAATAAAAAATAAAATAAAATAAATAATAAAAGATCAATGACTTTGCATCAAGGAAGGTAAGAAGAGTCAGGCTTTAGATGGCAGTTGTGCTGTGGTGCAATTTATTTTGTTTCTTGTTCAAAGTGTAGCATAATAATTACCCTCTCTTAAGTGTCTTATTCTATTTATGTGATAGAGCATTTGTACAATTTAGAAATTTGATTCTCTAGTTTTTTATGGCAGTTGTGCAATTTAATTTGTATTTTTCCTGTTCATAGTATCATAATTACATTCTCTTAAGTGAGTTATTCTATTTACGTGATGAAGGATTTGTAAAATTCAGAAATTTGAGTCTTTGTTTTGGTTCTGAAGTTCCAACAATTAGTCCAATAAAAAGTTATTTTGTGAAAGAGTTATGTCTGTCCTTTATTTTGGGGGGATTCGAATGTGTGTGTGTTGGCGAACAGGGGGGGGGGGGCGCTGAAGGTGAGGTTCGCCCAGGGCGTCATGTAAGCTAGGACCGCCACTGCATGTGTCAGACTGATGAAGTAAGAAATTGTGGTTCTGGAAAGATGTGGTGTTCAGAAGTCAGTGCAAATGAAAACCGAGACTAATACATTCATATATACTCTTGAAAAGAGAGAGAGTAATTGGCAATCTTGGAAGGAAAAAAAAAATGTTAATTTGGAGAATGAGAGCTTAATTTTGACATAATGCATCTTTTTTGTTTTGCTATATATTCATAAGCCCAGTACTGAAAATCACTGCTTTAGACACTGTCAAATGTTGTTGTTTTCATACACACTACTTATGGTTATATCCCTAATTCATTAAATTAGCCTTCAGGTCATAGAAGAAAAAATTTCAGCACCAGATTTTAATTCCAGACCTAGTCTCGGAGAATTGTACTATGGACTACAGCTAAATAAGAGTTAATCAAAACTATATTTTAAAACTTCTAAAAGTTTATATCAATTCTTATTTCACATATTCCTATTTACATACCTGTGCTGATATAACTGAGAAGGAGTCAAGGTATTGTGGCCAATCTCCATTTTCTCCTTGTGTTTCAACTCTCATGATTAACTGTTGGAGTGAATGTTTAATATCAACCACCCGTTGAATAATTGCTTCCAGGGCAGTTTCCAACACTCTTTCTTCTCTCTGAAAAATCAGATGACAATGATATAAAAATTCATATTAGCTCTATAATTCATTCAAATGACCTACACAAAAGAAACCTTAGTAAGCTAAGCACATTAACAGTACAACACAACATAACTTAAGACGTATAACCATTTACTATTTACAGTATTTATTACTGTATTACTAATTTTGTTTTTTAATAAAGGAATTTCAAAATATCCTCAAAGTCTGCACGAGTTTTGGTATTCTGTTCAATAAGAATCTTCCTTCTGTGCATTCAGTCTGAACTTAGTTGGCTAAATTCTTTCATTCTATCTCACAAATTAAACCAGCTAATATTAAGCCAAGTTACACAAGTACCACTGGCCATGAAGCATGATGTCAATTTCTTGTTACTGCTCTTCAGTAAGTCCATTGCCAAACCAACAGTGGGACTATCTATTTAATCTTTTCACTGCAGTTAATATAATAATACACTGACCATTCTACAAAAAATCCAAGCCTATTTTAGCCAAAATTTAAATACCTGCAGTGAAATTGTTAACCAAGTAGCTTTTCCCTGAACAATACAGATATAGACTCACCTGCATAATGGAAGTTTAATGGACTATGACACTTTTTGATAGGCTTTTTGCTCTTTCTCTGATTATGACAGGCCTATAAAAGGGGTAGGTAAAGACTATTTTACTCAGTTCATTTCCACAATTTTAGATCACTTGGTCTTATATTCTCAAATGTTTATTTTAAAAATCTAAAACAGATAGGCCTATGGTAGAATGAATTAGGCTGTAGTTAAATCCATGAAGGTAGGCTCGCAAAAGTAGAAAATCAGGCAACAGAAAATAAAGAATAGGTTAATGCTACAGCTATGGAGTTTGTAACAGAAGTTGCAGCTCCTTAAAATTTAAAATCATAACCTATACAAATAAAGCTGTAGCTACACATTTACAAAGTTCTCATACCTGAAGAAGGTAAAAATATAATACCTACAAAGTAGCTTTATAAAAAACCATGTCCATATGGCTCTATTCAACAGAATTTTAGAAATTTGGATTAGTAGCTATGTATTATAGAAAATAATTTTTGAATTACTAAAATATAAATATTGTACTTTACCTACTGAATAAGACCTATATTTTACCATTTTTTACTAAACACAATAGGACTTTTTTTTTTAAAAATGTCAATTTCAAGAAGGTAGTGCTTTGCATGATGAAAGTAATACAACTTTTGGATTTGAAACTAAATTCAAATCTAGCAAATCCCACATCTATGAACTATGTAGAGTAAAGTATTTTCAATAAAAAAAAAAATAAAAAATGCCTGCACAAACTAGATGACAAATCACATTTTACAACTTTTGTAAAAGGTAGGATTACTCAAAATTTAATGGCATGAACCAAGACTGATGGGTCAATAACAAAATCTAGTATTTGGCTAAGAGATCTGGTGGAATATTTTGTATTACAAGGTTTTGGTATTTTTTATTTTTACAAAATACCTTTCCATATAGAAAAATGCTAAAGACAAATACATCATACAGTTGGCATCTTACACAGGGTCCACTGAAAGAAGTGTAGAGATTTTATATAGTTATACAGTAGACTCACAACTTACGCAGATTTTTCTTACGCAGTTTCAACTATACGCTGGTTACAATTTCCAATTTCAGAAAATATAAATCCAAATTTCAAAAAATAAAAATAAAAAAATAAAATAAAAATATAAAATTTTTTAAATTTTAATAATGCTATAATAAATATATACAGTAGTTAAAAATATGGTCAAGCAGGAAATTGAGGTGTTCATTGAAGGGCACAGGGAAACTGACTGATGCCAAGTTGGAGGAAATAGTGAGAGCGGATGAAGAAGGCAGCGACAGCAGTGGCGACGATGATGAAGAACAAGAAGAGTCAGCATGTTGGGATATACACAAGTTCAGTGAATTGTTTCAGGTGGCTGAGCACTTGAAAAACTTAGTGTCCGAGTATGACCCCTCTATGGAGCGCAGCATCAACTTCTCATGAGGTCTTACAAGCCTTATGGCTCAATATAATAATATGTTCCAGCAGCTTAAGAAACAAAAACGACAGCTTCCCATCACCATGTTCTTGAAGAAAACCTCACCATCAACATCATCAGCAGATCAGTCAATGCCCTCAACTTCTCGCAGTGGCCTTGAGCTGCCCACATACTCCCCTGCATCATCATCTGAGCTTGACGATCCCCCCACAGTGACGTGGGAAGGGGATGAATAAGCTCAAAACAACAACACCCAGAAACGCCCATCTCCATAAGCTCATCACTCATAATTGTACAGCTATGTTATAGTGTATATGTACGATTGTACGTATAACAGAATTAGAATATATAGTGATTTAAGGGCGATTTAGGGGATTTTTTTTTGGTATTTGACTTTATGCAGTTTTTGGCTTTACGTGGGGTCCCAGGAATGTAACCCCCATGTAAGTTGCGAGTCTACTGTATTTTCCAAAGTATTAATGAAAAACTTTTTTTATTCCAGAATGAATATCAAGGGTTAGAATTTTCATGATGAATGAGTGAACAATCCAACAGCATTCTTTTATTGTTGAGCTTTATTTCAAACATGAATGCTCCATTGTTGTGGCTCAAAGAGCATATCATTGAGAACTTGCTGATGTTGCTCCTTCTGAACATGTCATCCATAGGTATGTTTAGAGACTTTGGGAACATGAAACAGCGAGTGATAAACCACAATTTGTTAGACCATGGTATGAAAGAATATGAGGAAACATTGAGCATGTGCTCATTAGAGTTTTGAGAATGCAGAAATTGACCAAGAGACATTCAATGGCACTTTGAATTGCTGAAACCTCTTAAGACAAATTTTAAAATATGATTTGCAGTACTATTCATACAGAGTACAGCTTGTGCAAGAAATCCTTCCAACTGATTGTGATTTTCACACGTCATTTTCACTGACTGTTGGAACTTATTACTGAAGATGAAAGCCTAAGTTTTCACTTGATAATGAGTGACAAAGCTCACTGTCATTTGAATGGTTTTACCAGTAAACACAACTGTCTGGTGTGGGCTTAAAAAAATCCAAGAGTTGTGCACCAGTGTGCATGCACCCTCACAGTGTTACTGTGTAGTAGGGTGGATCGATTTTACATTTTTTTCGATTTCCATATTCTAATAGAGACAAAAACTTGCGCATGCATGAGAAAATAGCCTCTGCAAAATCTTAGCTTAATAGGTAATCATCTTCTGCCCCTGGCAGAGCGATGAAAATCATATTTTAGTAGTCAAAAACGTATTTTTCTTATAATTTTTAAAATATTTCAATATGCATCAAAATTATTCCTAATAACTATAAAGTCGATGAAAAAGACCTCATATGATCGTTTTTCCAAGCGCGTTGTCCTACGTTAATATCTTTTGCCCCCAGCAACAACGTCAAATGTTGAAAAAAATAGGTAATTTATATACATATTTTCAGATCGGCTCTTTGTCTTAAATAATGCATTTATATATTTCCCATAGCATTTATATCATTGCTTAGGCATGAAATAACACGCACGCAAAATTTTATGACTGGATGGCTGGATACGAGAAGATGATGTCAGTTCAGTGATTGATCGAAATAAGATAAGAAGAGCCAGAAAAAGAGTTCGTTCTGAGCATCAGCAAGATGACAAGATCACGCTACCATTACAGGGCATTTTCTTTGACAGACGTAAAGATAAAACAATGACACAAGAAGAAATAGACAATGTGAAGCATAGAAGGACTGTGGTAGAAGAGCATATAGTTTTAGTTCAAGAACCAGAATCCCAGTACATGGGGCATTTCACTCCTGCATCAGGTTCTGCCACTGCAATAACATCAGGTATCATCAACTTTCTAGAGACTAACAATATTAGCACGGACGACATTGTGGCTATCGGCTGTGATGGTACCGCAGTGAACACGGGTCGAAAGGGTGGAGCCATTCGTATGATTGAAATGAAACTACAAAGGCCAGTTCAGTGGATCATATGCCTATTACACGGTAATGAATTATCACTGCGACACCTCATTCAAGACTTGGACGGCAAAACAACTGGGCCAATGGGCTTTACTGGACCAGTTGGAAAACAACTGAATGACTGCGAAAAACTTCCAATTACAGAATTCGATGCCATTCCATCTCCCGACATTGACATAGATGATGCCGAGTTGAGCACTGACCAAAAATATTTGTTAGGCATCTACAGAGCAGTGTCGAGCGGTAGCTGCTCTTCAGCTCTCGCGGCTCGAAATCCAGGTAAGATGGCGCATTCCAGGTGGCTGACAACAGCAAATAGATTTCTGCGCCTCTATGTTTCAACCAGTGAACCCTCCAGCACCTTCAACGAAATTGTGCGATTCATTATGACAGTTTACGCACCAATTTGGTTTAAGATAAAGAAAAACTCGTTTCACTGAGGGCGCAAAACATTTTTTTGAAATGATGCGTCTCTCTCAGACCATGCCTCAAAGATCTAAGACAATCGCCGACAAAGTCCTCCGTAGAAATTCTTTCTTTGCTCACCCAGAAAATATTTTGATCTCCATGCTACATGCCGATGAGCAACACATAAGAGAATTGGGATGGAGAAGAATATTAAAAGCACGATCAAAACAATCACCAGCGGGGGAAATTCGAGCCTTCGCCATGCCTGAGCTGCTCTACGATAGTCAAAACTATTACGAAATGATCAACTGGCAAATGGCTGAGGTGACCGAACCCCCGGTTACAAAAACAATACCTGATACCCGAATAAAAGAGTTTGTTGAGATGGGAGACCAGCCTCATGGACTGATCCCACTGTTCCCTTGTCATACTCAAGCGGTCGAGAGACTCATCAAATTAGTAACCGAAGCCTCTGCCAGTGTAAGTGGAATAGAAGAGAGGGACGGATTCATCCGCTCCCGTCTTCACTCTTGAACAAAAATTCCACGATTTGATTCTAAGAAAGATTACCGTATGTAAATCAACATGCAGCCAAAGGAAGGGTGGTTGGGGCTGGATAGGGTGGAACTCGACGTACCGCCACCGCCTCATGGTGAGTTCTGGGTTGCTAATTTTATAAAATTAGGAAGTGAGGAGCTGTACTTAGTACTTATCGTACTTATAACATCGCATTAACGTAATTATAATCCACATTTAGACTTTTCTCGGGGACAGAAGATATTACTCTAGAGTCATAAAATTTTGCGTGTGTGTTATTTCATGCCTAAGCAACGATATAAATGCTATGGGAAATATATAAATGCATTATTTAAGACAAAGAGCCGATCTGAAAATATGTATATAAATTACCTATTTTTTCAACATTTGACGTTGTTGCCGGGGGCAAAAGATATTAACGTAGGACAACGTGCTTGGAAAAACGATCATATGAGGTCTTTTTCATCGACTTTATAGTTATTAGGAATAATTTTGATGCATATTGAAATATTTTAAAAATTATAAGAAAAATATGTTTTTGACTACTAAAATATGATTTTCATCGCTCTGCCGGGGGCAGAAGATGATTACCTATTAAGCTAAGATTTTGCAGAGGCTATTTTCTCATGCATGCGCAAGTTTTTGTCTCTATTAGAATATGAAATCGAAAAAAATGTAAAATCGATCCACCCTACTGTGTAGTATGGAATTATGGTAAAGAGAATAATTGGTCCATACTTTTTGAGGAGGATGATAGTAACACTATAACAGTAAAGGGTGAAAGATACTGTGACATTATCCATATTTGAAGTTTTGTACTTCAGGTTAATTCATACATTTCTTCGACCCTTCAAAATATCTGAGGAATTTCAAACTTTTTGGTACCAATGTATGAATAATCCAATAGTTGTATGAATTACACCCATGCAGCAAATAGCAACCTTTAGTGTCAAATGTCTTCCACTTTATCTGCAATTTTTCTTGTGCTACTGTATTAATATAATGAAGAAATAGTTTAAAAACTTTACAATTAATTTATAGCATAATGTTAGCACTATATTAATAATGATAATGGTTAATTGTTAATGATTGCTTGTTAATGATAAGACTGGGGTCACCATGACCTTTTGAGATCAAATGTTATTTATTAATTAGGTTGATTGATAGAATGTTTTCTCTTTATTTATTAAACAAAATAAATGATTTATGAATGAGACAAAATAAAAGTTGATTGTTTACAGTTGAAATTAAATATGCACTTGAAAAATGACTTCAGTAGTAATAACGTGCAAGGTAGGTAATGATTAGTCTTTATACAAAGTTAGGTGAATGAATCCAGGCCAAAATGGGGCCTGTACACTGATGTTTACATGATGGTAGCTCTCATCACAGTCTCATGTCACTGGTTCTTCAGCGAGAGAGAGAGAGTAGAGGTGCATCAAGGTTAAGGTGTAAGGCAAGGCATGAGGACATGCCTTGAGTGAATCCTCACAATGTGGCATCATCTTAGTCATGGCCATGTTGACAGAACATCACAAAAGTATTTACAAACATCTCTGCCACTACAAATTTATATAGTACAGTTTAGTTACTGGACAGTAGATTTAAGAAATACACCACACATTCATATAAAATGTTAAAATACCCAACAAAATTTTATATACAAATACTTTGTCTTTGATACTTCATACAAAAGTTCAAAATATCCAACTAATTTTATACTGTCCAGTTAATTCGTACCTTCCAGATTATTCAACAAGTGTAGAGCCCCAAAAAGTGTCAAATTAACAGGGTTCAAGCGTATATAAAATCCAAGATATAATCTTGGTAAATATTTACTATTACACTGGTCTCCAGTAGAAAGTTTTAAAAACTGGTTTTCAATGTTTTTCAATGTGCTGAATTCAAAAATGATACTCATTTCCGTCACAAATGATTTGTTAGAGTTATTGAAGCTTAAAGCTTTTAAAACTTTCTACCATTTTTTACCTTGGGGACCCCCAGTAGGAACCAGGAGTTTTTGGGTGGGGAGAATCACAAAAAAAGTGTGTTTCTAAAGATTTTAAAAGTCAGATTAATACAAAACACATAAAAAACAATAGAAAAAAAAAAAAATTCACCTTCAAAATTAGCCAAACCTAAAATAACCTAAGCAAACCTAACCTAACCTAACCCCTAACGTTAACCAAAACTGATTAAAATTAAAATCAGTGGAAGCGCCATTTTTTTTACCCTTTTCCCATTAGAGAGTTTAAGCTTCAATAACTCTTTAACAAATCATTTGCAATGGAAATGAGTATCATTTTTTTAATTCAGCACATTGAAAAACATTGAAAACCAGCTTTTAAAACTTTCTACCAGAGACTGGTGTAATAGTAAAGAAATACCGTAATCTTTTCTTATTCAAGTCTGATGAAAGAACTCAAAGACGACGTAATAAAATTAGAAAACAGACATGTTGACTGGATGTACAAAAATACTTTTTGTCATAGAGGAGCAGATTTTTGGAATGACATGCCATATATGATAGATAGTAGCTACTTAGTTTTAAGAAAAAGTTGGATGCTTTCATGAATGAAACAGGGTTTATAAACTGTATAAATAGTGTGTACTTTTAGCTTAAGTTATGAAGGTTACTTTGGTACTTCTGTAAATAGTTTTATGTCAATTAACTGACTTCAGATTGAAATTTTGCAAAACTATTATAAAATATAGCTTATGACTTGGCTAACCTCAATAGGCCCAAGTGGCTTCATATTTTCCAAACAAAATGTAATGGCTGGTAGTATTATTATAGTATTATACCCATCTAACATCCAGCAATTATTATACGTTCATTAAGTAGATTTTTTAATTCTAAGACACTTTTCTTCTATAGTGTTTCCATCGCAAATGCTTCGTTTTTGATATAAATTTTTTTTTGGTGTATCTAGCGTGTGTTTGTATGTTCATTTGGTGTGTGCGCGCGGCTGACCGTTACATGTCTGCCCAATCACTGCGCTCCATCCATTTTGAATTTGAATTACTTTGCTACCGGAATGGCTTCATGTGACATGTGTTCGTTCAATTATTACTGCTGTATTGTCGCTTTCTACGAAAATTTAGAAAAAAGTGTAGAGTTTCTGCATGCTCACGGTGTTCTACTGACAGTAGTGAAGTGTCCACATTGTAAAATGGAATGTACATATCGTCAAGACCAGAAACTGTGGCATTGTAGAAAAAGTTACATTGTGCCTAAAACAAAGAAAAGACAGTATTGTGATTGGTAATGGTTCAGAATATGGGCGCCACTTAAGCAAAATTTTGAAAAATACCATAGAGACAAAGTTGTTTCGCTCATTAAAATACGATGATTGCATGTGTTGCATAGTCAAAAAAATGAAGTTAGAAAATTATGAAAAAATATATATAGCTACTTCAGTGCTTTTTGGTACTTTTTGGGTATGAATCTAGGAAATTTTGAGTTGGCAACCCTACTATCATTCATTCACTTTAGTTTGAAAATGGCTTCAGTCTGTGACAGCTGTGCGATGACGCTAGTAGAGCTCGCGGCTGTGTTGGAGGATCGGACAAAACTAATTAAATTACTTGCAGACCACAAATTAATAAAAGTTACCTCTGTCTGTTCATCCTGCGATAGTGTGGTGAACATTGCAGCTGATAATAATTTCCGCTGTGATAGATGCATCATTATTTGTGGAAATAAGACTGTCAAGAGACATACGTGTAGGTTTAAGAAGTCTGCTTTCGCCGCGCTATGATGTTTTTTGACCATGCACATTTACAACTAGCTACCATCCTACATTTAATGTACTGATTTATGCTGAATAATGCAACCTACGCTGACATTGTTGACCAGGTGCACGTGTCAAAAACCACTGTTATTGACTGGTTCAGCTTTGATCAGGAAGTGGTAATTCATTACTGCGAAAAGAATGCAAAAACTAGGTGGTCCGGGAAAGATTGTCGAAATACACAAGCCAAAGTTTGGCAAATGGAAGTATAATAGAAGACTTGTTATTGAAGGTATGTGGGTTTTTGGGGGGTTTGAACCTGACTCGAAAAAATTATTTATGGTTCCAGTTCCAGATCGCACTAGCGAAACTCTTATTGCAAAAATAAAGGAGTGGATTGCGCCCAGGACAAAAATTATTTCAGACTGTTGGGCCTCGTATTCATCCATCTTGGTTGAAGGGTACGAACATGAAACCATGAATCATAGCAGAAATTTTGTGGACCCAGAAACAGGTGCCAGCACTCAAAATATAGAACATAGCTGGTGAGATGCACGGGCAAGGATTCCATGATTTGGACACAAGGAAGAGCAGTATAATGGATACCTTGCTATGGCATTATTTGTCAGGAGATTCCCTCGAGTTCCTCAATGGTTTCATGAATTTCTGCTGGCTGCTGCTGACCTTTATCCACCACAGTAAGGTAAACCTAAAATCATAAGGGGGTCGAGGGGGGCACAGCCCCCCTCATTAACTTAGGTTAATTACTTATTTGCACATTTTTATGCATCCTCTAGTACTATTTGATGTGTAAAAAATATTCGGAATAAATACATCTAGTAATATAAATACCGCTTTTTTTCCTCCAAAACATGCTAAAACCATTGGTTTCCTGTTGTTTAGGATAAATCTGACCATCGCTATTACAGTAAATTATTGCTTGTGCTGTGTTCCTCCACCCAAAACCCCTGGTTCCCACGGTGGTCCCCCCAGATTGTAGGAAGGGTGAAATCACAAGCAATGATTTACTGTAATTCCGATGGTCACATTCATCCTAAACAACAGGAAACTAATGGTTTTAGCACGTCTCAGATTTTAAAGGTTCTTTTCTAGACAATACTAATATTCCTCCATGGAAAATTGTTCTCTTTGTGAATCATTTCCTCAGCCATTTAGGTTTAGTTAGGATTGGTTTAGTTAGTTAGGATTGGTTTAGTTAGTTAGGATTGGTTTAGTTAGTTAGGATTGGTTTAGTTAGTTAGGATTGGTTTAGTTAGTTAGGATTGGTTAGGTCAATTTTGAAGGTAAAATTTGCTTTTCCTATGGTTTTTGATGCGTTTTGAACGAAGCTGACCTTCAGAACCATCGGAAATGACTCGTTTTCTGTGATTTCCCCCACCCGAAAACGTTCCCGGTTCCCGCCAGGGTCCCCCCAGATTGCCGGCTGGGGGAAGGGGGGGTATCTAAAAAACGAGTCATTTCCGACGGTTTTGAAGGTCAGATTCGTTCAAAACACATCAAAAACCATAGGAAAAACATAAATTTCACCTCCAAAGCAAAGGGAGACGGGTGTAATACTATAAATTTACCGTCAAATTTTCCAGGTTGCTACAACCAAAGTTAACCTAGGCCTAGATCCTAAGTAAATTTCGGTTAATATTTGGCTGGACACAGGGGGTAACGAGAAATGAGAGGTTGTGTTTCACTAGTACTATTTTTTATGCTCTTTACGATGGTACTAATCATTTTTTATGGAAATGCAAGATTATAGAAAAAAATTACAAGTTACATTTTTATGGTACTATTTCCTGTTTTGGCTAAACGTACTTTTTTTCATAAAATATTTTTCCTGATTGGGCTATTTTTTCGCTACTCTGCGACTTAATTAGTTGGTTGGTTTCTGTTCTGTCTATTTTTTTTTTTTCCTAATTGGATTCAGTTTGATCGTGTGTGATAGAATTATGACGTGCTGTTCGTGTGATTTCTGACTTTGAGAACTTGATTCGTCATGTGCCCTAGATGAAGAGAAAGCATTGGATGTTTTTATCAATTACGGCGTTATTCTCTCATCCTTAACTTGCCCGAAATGTGACAGTGAGTGCCTAATACGAAAAGATCAGAAGATATTTAGGTGAAATAACCAATATTAACCTGTTAGGTCAACTGTACACCCTTGATGATGGGTTAGCTTAAGACTTAAGTAATGATATTTTCGTTAGTTTAAACGAAAATGACACGGCCTGAAGTTGAAATAAAAAATACATTTTTCTAGTGTATTTTGGTGTGCTCTGTGGTTAGGTTAGGTTAGTTAATTTAGTTAGGTTAGCTAGTTTTTTTTTATCAGAATTACACTTTCCTGATGTAGTTTTCTCTGCTTTGTTGGAATGTGACACACATTTCTTGTGCAAATGAATAGAAACACTCCGTATTTTCGAATGAAAAAAAAATAGTTTCTATTCATTTGCACAAGAAATGGGTATCAGATTCGAACAAAGCAGAGAAAACTACATCAGGAAAGTGTAATTCTGATAAAAAAAACTAGCTAACCTAACTAAATTAACTAACCTAACCTAACCACAGAGCACACCAAAATACACTAGAAAAATGTAATTTTAATAAAAAATGTAGCCCCTGTGTCCAGCTAAATATTTACCTAAATTTCCTTTCCCAAGAGCTCCTTTGTCTCTAAAGACAATAAAACAAATGCACATTCTACCTATAACCATATAATACTTACAAAAACTAAGCCAAATCGTACTTAAGAAAAAATAAAACGAAAAAAATTTAAAAGTTCACTGAGCCAAACAGTCCTCCAACCCAGAGTATCGTACCGGACAGCGGACATGCCAAAATTATTGTACTTTACTTGAAATTATTGTACATGTATATAATATACAGTTGCCTGCATATGTAATGTTCCTCGTTTCACAGGCGACCCCGTACATGTGGCAAAGCTGCAGTGATAAGTCAAGGTACCCCAACTGGGGGAAGGTGGGGTGGAAGGGGTACAACCGAGTCCAACGACATATAACACAGACATATATATCTAAAGGACAATTGAATGTGCATTCATTTACATACAGGTAATTATATTGTAGTGCGTGTTCATAAAGATAAACAATTAATATGATTAGTATCTGCCATAAAACAGCAGATACAACAGCTTAACACAGAAATAAACAACAAACTTAAAGAAAAACAAACAAACATTTTGGGAATTCATAACACTAAACCACTCCACATATACATCTAGGCTATACAAGACTATAATGAAATGAAAATGAAAAGGTTTATTGGCAGACTATAGTCCATATGACAAATATTATTAATACAATGACAGTTCACATACTAAGGATAGAAATATAACGATTAGAAATAATACTGTAATGTCGAAGTTAAGTGGAGGTACAGAGAGACGTTTTCGTACCAAGAATTCCATAGCTTAGAGGATAAACGGCAGGACTCATGGATAGCTTGGATAATCGGGTTGGTTGATTTTTTAATTCTTTGCATTAGACTGTATTGAGCACGTCTTGTTACCTCTGGGAAGCTTGGGACATTGCGGGTAGCAAACACTTGCGAAGCTGAGCATCTCGGGTGTAATTTATGTAAGAGTCTAAACGACCTGTTGTATAACAAATTTAGGGTTCTGCCAGAACCTTTTTTAATAATTCACCCACAGTTGCTGTCCGTATATATTACTGCAGAAAGTACGAAAGAAAGTGTCTTTAGCTTCACTTGTCCAGAACCGAAAGTTCCTTATGGTCATATTCGCTTTAGCACACAGGCTTCGAGATTATTTTCTTATATCCGAGTCATCACTCAAGGAGCTGGTAATAGTTTGACCCAAATACTTAAACTCTTGTACTTCCTCAATTACTTCACCATTCATTTTAAACCTTATATCAGCTGGCTGATTACAGCTTTTAGGATGAGATTGCATAACCTTAGTTTTTGTAACATTAAAAAGAATATCATGTTTCTGCGAATACACTTCGCATACTTTTAGTAGCCGATCCAGACCTTTAACAGAGGGACTTATTAACACCATATCATCGGCATAAACTAAGTTATTTAATATGTACATGGGAACCTTCCTGTCTTCTAGTTTTTCAAATAAAATATTGTGGTTCACCCTATCATATGCCTTACATATATCTAGAAAACAGCTATAAATAGTTGAATTACTGTCAATGTATTTAGATAGTTTCTTTAAGTACATAGATACAGAGGTCAGTTGAGTGACCTTTTAAAACCGAACTGATTAGGAGATGCCATAGGAAATCATTTAATCGGAGTAACAAGAGTTTTTCTAGTAGTTTCGAGAAGCAGGAAGCGACAGCAATAGGCCTGTAATTATTGCTGGACAGAATGTCTCCGTACTTATTTTTGACCAGGGGCAAAATATATACCCTCATGAATTTTGCAGGGATATAGCTATGAGCAAGAGTGTAACTAGCTTCCAAAAGTTGGGGGAGACAACTATAATGATGAAAAATCCTGCGATGAATTTCTGTGCTGCCATCTTGTAGGTAATGTGTTTGCGACGAAAATGATGCTCTTAAAATACTATGATTTAGAGAATGATCTATATTTATGATAGTAATAGGAAAATCAAAGCAGCATTTTCACAACTACCTTATGTATATTAAGTATACACTTAACATTAAAGGAAAACAATATATGCAATAATTAAAGTAAAAAATAACTAGATGTCTCATTAAAGTATCTATCACTGCAGTATTAGTACTGAATCAGTAATACTTTCCAGCATACTAATAGGACTAATATAATTAAAGATTTACTCATCATAGATTATTTCAAGAACTAAATATTTTCCTTCACGTAAGCTAATTTAGATAAAAAGTTGGGGGGGGGGGGCAAAATCTATATTATCCCCCTCAGTTCAAAAGTTGGGGGGACATGTACCCCCCGTCCTCCCGTTAGTTACGCCCCTGGCTATGAGCAAGCATCGTTGATAGGAGCAATGATATATGCAGACATACTACCGTTACTACGTCATTGGCATATTTTAAGTGCTCATTCCATAAGTCATCTACCCCTGACGCAGAACCAGTCTTTAACTCTTTAATTAACCTCTTTACTTCAGAAACTGATGTCAAAGTATTTTCCCTTGTCCCTCCCACAGTCGTTTCGCTGCAATCTATCTTAAGATTATCCCTACTCACACTGTTAAGAATATTAGAGTAGTGTTTTTTCCACAGCTTTGCAATTTTATCCTCCCCCGACACCCCATTGATTGTTGGAGGGAGGACATTTTTAACACCAGTTTGATTCTTAACAAATTTCCAAAATTTGTTATTATCGTTATTTATGCGAACTTCACAGGCTTTTAATGCTCGAATAGACAAAAACAGCATTACAGCATTACCCACTAACAGCGGCATTCACAACTCTCACGCGGATATCTGTCGCATCCAAAATAATATCTCAACATATACACAAAAGCTAACATTCTAGTTAATCAGTACGCAAAGATAAGTCACTTAAACAGAGACAACCAGAAACACGCAGACAGACAAAGAGCCAGACACAAGAAAACCTACAGACTCGATACGACCATTACACCCTTCAATACAGACCAGACCACCAAGATCATCAAAAACATTAAGAATTCGAAGGCTACTGGACCCAGACCCGGATCTAGGGGGGGGGGGCTATGTGGGCTGCAGCCACGGGCCCCGCATTTGAGGGGCTTCGTGCATTCAATATGTTTATGCAGCATCAGCTTGGAGAAGTTTTCCCCAATGTCTTAAATGCATACAGAATGTATTTGTCATTGATGGTGACCAATTGTACCGGCGAACGGAGTTTTTCTAAGTTAAAGCGACTGAAATGTTGCACACGTTCAACAATGAAGCAAAAGCGATTACAGTCACTGGCAATTCTCTATGTTGAACATGCTCTGGCCAAAGAAGTCGATTTTCGAAATATTATTAATGAATTTGCACAAAAAAAAGGCTCGTCGGTTCAATCGGTTGCCAGCTCATAATCAGTAGGTAGGTGTGTATAAAATTATTAATTCAGGAAAATATAATATGTAAAATAAAGTAAAATATTTGTAAAGTAATATGTTTGTTCTGAAAACTAAATAAATAAAGTAAAGTAATATGTTTGTTCTGAAAACTAAATAAATAAAGTAAAGTAATATGTTTGTTCTGAAAACCTTTAATTTTCCTCGTAAACAAAGCTTATAATCCTTATATAATAAAAATTGTAGCCAAGGGGGGCCCCCAAAAAAAAAATAGCCACGGGCCCCCATTCTTCTAGATCCGGGCCTGACTGGACCAGACAACATATCTAACATACACCTTAAACACTTGGTCCCAGACGGGATACTAGCTCTCACAAACTTCAGCACATTCACACCAACACTGTATTATTCCTAACATATGGAAACAAGGTAAAATTATTACACTACTCAAACCAAACAAAAATCCAACAGAACCAGCTTCCTATAGACCCATTACTTACTCTCACCATTTCACCAACACTGTTCAACTTATACATGCATGACATTCCAACACCTATACATAACAAACTTACCTTATCATCATGTGCAGATGACATCACTCTACTAACATCCACCCACAACAACATCGACACCGCTACAAATAACCTACAAACATACATAAACAGTATACAAGACTGGCTCTCACACAATTGGCTCAAAGTAGCGCCCACAAAATCAACCATCACCTTGCTAACAAGAACCACAAAAGAACACCAGATAACTCCACAGATTACACTAAACACCACCAACATTCCACATACTCACATGACCAAAATACTTGGGGTCACATACAACACATCATTATCTTTTGTAAACTACATTCAGGACATTAAAAACAAATGTACGTCAAGACTTAACACGCTTAGGGTACTAACAGGCACAAACTTTGGATACCAGCAGGAAACATCACTCATATACAAACAATATATTTGCTCAGTTATGGACTATGCTAACCCATGCTCGACACAGGGCCAACGAGAGCTGCCCCGGGCCCCGGGGAGGATTGGTATATGGGCCCCCCTGTTTACTCAGTATTTTATTATGAATGTTTTTTGTGTACACAAGAAGCAAACTGATTATATGTCCAAGTCACTATTCAAAACATACAGTATACAACTGTTTACTGCAAGATTTTCATAATTAGAAGTGTACTTTCTTTGCCTTCTCTCTAGCAAAGTGGTAAATGATTCTGATGAAATTTAAGGTACGGGCTAACTGGCTTTCAATTTGAATGGTTCCCAGATCTGTCAGTCGGTCTTGGGCATTGGTGGACCGCAGATAATATTTTATCTGTTTCAGTTTGACTATGATAATCTCTATAAAATGTATGTTCATTAATTATATTTCCTCTGCTATTTAATCAATTGCTTTATTAATATTTTTAGATTTTATCCCCCTTCTTTTCGGGCCCCCTAGAGATCCGAGCCCAGGGGATTTTTCCACGGTATCCCCACCCTGTCGGTGAGCCTGTATATATATATATATATATATATATAAAGAACGACGCTTGTGTAGAAGAACGTTCCGCACAAGATGAGGAGGGAGAACGAACAAATGAAAAATGAGGTAACCACCCGGGAATCGAACCCGGGATCTTCCGATTGCCGGTCAGATATGCTAACCACTACACCATGGGCCTCGATTAATCAGAAGTCGTAATTCTCCTATATACGAGCAGAAACCAATGCCCTGAGGGGGCACCTCCCGCATGCCGCACATATGTACATTTTAACTGCAAACAAGACACAGTATAATTAATGTAAAGAACGACGCTTGTATAGAAGAACGTTCCGCACAAGATGAGGAGGGAGAACGAACAAATGAAAAATGAGGTAACCACCCGGGAATCGAACCCGGGATCTTCCGATTGCCGGTCAGATATGCTAACCACTACACCATGGGCCTCGATTAATCAGAAGTCGTAATTCTCCTATATACGAGCAGAAACCAATGCCCTGAGGGGGCACCTCCCGCATGCCGCACATATGTACATTTTAACTGCAAACAAGACACAGTATAATTAATGTAAAGAACGACGCTTGTATAGAAGAACGTTCCGCACAAGATGAGGAGGGAGAACGAACAAATGAAAAATGAGGTAACCACCCGGGAATCGAACCCGGGATCTTCCGATTGCCGGTCAGCAGGGCCGGATTAAGACCTTTAGAGGCACTAAGCACTTAAAAGATTTTGGTGCCCCATATATATGTAATTCAAAATATAAACAAATAAACCATAAAATAAAATTTTATTTTTTGAAATGAAACAAAACTTACAGTAAGATGGAAAATAATGTTTATTTTTGTATACTTCCACTTCATTTATATTTGAAAAGTTTTCTCCTACTTTTTTAATTGCAAAGTCTTTGATCAGATCCTCAAAACTAATCTTACGTAACACATCTGCTTCTATACTTAGTAGAGATAAGGCATCCAGCCTGCCTTGTTGCATAGTTGTTCTGTTGGTATTTTTAATATACTTCAACTGAGAAAATGAACGCTCAGCTGAGCAATTTGTGACCATTAATGTTAAAAATATACGAAAGGCAATTTTTACATTTGGGAAGGCACACTCAATATTGTCTTCTACAATTATTTTCTAAAGTTCAGCATGACTGAATCTTGTTTTTACATTTACTATAGCACACGAAAATATTTAATCTATATGTATTTTTAATATGGCGCTCAAAGATTTGATATAAACAAAATAATAACGCAAAGCGTAAAGTGTGTGATTACAACGAAATATATTTATTCTCTGAAAAGGGTTGTTGTTCACTACAAATTCAAACAATGAAAAAAAATAAATACTATATATGAATACTGTATATATAATTCAGTTTTCAACAGCTTATAGGCTATAAGCCGCGATTATAATAGTATAATAAATCCATGGTAAATCCGACAATGGAAAATTTCTGTGGTGCCCCCCTTCCCTTGATGCCCTAAGCACGGGCTTATTTTGCTTAATGGTTAATCCGGCCCTGCCGGTCAGATATGCTAACCACTACACTATGGGCCTCGATTAAACAGAAGTCGTAATTCTCCTACATACGAGCAGAAACCAATGCCCTGAGGGGGCACCTCCCGCATGCCGCACATATATACATTTTAACTGCAAACAACACACAGTATAATTAATGTAAAGAACGACGCTTGTATAGAAGAACGTTCCGCACAAAATGAGGAGGGAGAACGAACAAATGAAAAATGAGGTAACCACCCGGGAATCGAACCCGGGATCTTCCGATTGCCGGTCAGATATGGTAACCACTACACCATGTTCCTCGATTAAACAGAAGTCGTAATTCTCCTACATACGAGCAGAAACCAATGCCCTGAGGGGGCACCTCCTGCATGCCACACATATATACATTTTAACTGCAAACAACACACAGTATAATTAATGTAAAGAACGACGCTCCTCATCTTGTGCGGAACGTTCTTCTATACAAGCGTCGTTCTTTACATTAATTATACTGTGTTGTTTGCAGTTAAAAAAAAAAATATATATATATATATATATATATATATATATATATATATATAATAAAAAAAATTGGTATATAAATTGTTGAAATAATTGAAGTATAAATAGAAATATCAATGAATATAATATTGTGTTTTAAATAATTTAAATAATCAATGCAGTAAAAAACAAGAATTTAAAACTTTGATATGCAGATTAATATTGATATCAGACACGTGCAGAGGGGGGGCTACAGGGGCTTGAGCCCTCCCATTTTCCCCTTCATGCCTCAGAAGTGCCCTTTCCCCACAAAAAAAAATAACATCCGCATAAATGCTGTGAAGAGACTTATTTTTTTGAGGGGGGGGGGGGGGGGGAGATGGTGCCCTTTTTGTTAACTTTCAGCCCCTCCATCTGAAGTGTCCTGTGCACGGGCCTGATTGATATACTGCAATGCAAGGTGTGTGTATATGTGTGTATAGGCGTGCTACACACACACACACACACACATAATCTTTGTATAGAATTTTGTCGGAAGAATTTCTGGCAGAGGCCTCTCCCACCGTGAAATTTGGGGGAGGATTTCTGCTCGCTGGGAAAGAGCGGGTGGAGGGGTGAGATGAGGCGCATGGATCTCGCCTTGTATAATTATAAAATAACTTATTCTCAAATTTATTTACTGTGTAAGAAACTATTTTCCACAGTTATTGATTATTTATCGATTAATAATATCTATAACACTTTTGCTCGACGTGTCTATTTTTAGCGCTCCATTTAATTCAATTAACTGCTTTTCCCCGAGTCCCGGGGATTTATCCCGGCTTCCCCGGCTTCCCCGCCCTCTCGGCGGCCCTGGGTGTACCGATTCATCGGTATTGGCAGAATCGGCCAATTTTGGGGCATTGTCATCAGCCAAATTTAGCCGATTCTCTTAAATTTTAAAATTTTCATTATGAAAAATCTATATTTCCAGAAAATTAAACACCAGAAAACATAATAATAATTTCTACTCATTTGAAAGTGTATTTACATAAAAATATTTTACATTCACAAAAATGGCAAAGCATAATAAGTTACGTTGTCCATAATTTTACATTTTCTCGACCAGCTGATTTCTAAATATTATAAACTATTGTAATATAATTGTAATTGGTTGTGTAATGTCTATCTTTGGTTCAAATTCACTAGTATATAAAAAGTTGTATTGTGGTAGCTGTTCATATAGACTTGCAGTAATTATAATGGAAACTTATTACTGTATTAGACTAATAAATTACATGGAGTTCAACGCTGTTCACGATCATATTAATTGTTTATCTTTATGAACACAGACCTGTATGTCAATGAATGCACATTCATTTGTCCTTTGGATATACATGTCTGCGTTATATGTTGTTGGACTCGGTTGTACCCCCTCCACCCCACCTTCCCCCAAGTTGGGGTACCTTGATTATCACTGCAGCGTTGCTACATGTACGAGTCGCCTGTGAGGCCAGTTATATATACGATGTCAAAGCATAGTATATTAATTAGCTAACTTGAGTTTGACATCTTGAAAGATTTTATTATTATTATTAAAATGTAGCTCATGACTTGGATTACCTCGATAGGCTTGAATGGGCTTCATGTTTTCCAAATGAAATGAAAATGTAATTAAAAACAAAAACAAAAAAAACATCTTTATTGCGGATCATTCACAATCCATAGCCACTTAACCTAACATACAAGTACAATCTAACAGAGGTGGCCAACCATTTTTTGATGCGTGCCATTTTTAGGGTAGGTTTAATTCGGATGCGCCAAAAAAAAATGTGAAAAAATTACTAATAAAATATATAATGTTTACCTTAAATAGAAATATAATGTGAAAAATATTTACCTCAATGACCTCGATGCGCCACTTCAAAGTACTTGATGCGCCACCTTTGGCGCAATGCGCCGCGGTTGGCCACCACTGATTCTAACGTATACATTGAACTTAATACAAAAATAAGGCCAACATAGCCACTTAACCTAGCATACTGCCATACTGTTTGATTAATTATCTGACAATTTTATGTATATTGTTATTACACGAGACATCTTATAACACTTATTATAACATAGCCACTTACTATAACACAATATGCATATATCATCTTTGCTACTGTGGTGCCGCGTTTGTTAGCGGGCTAAAGATAAAGTAAAGGCCAATTTGAGGCTTTATTCAACATAAACATAGCATAGATCTGAAACACAGAAAACAATAATTAGTAAAGACTTGTTACACAGAAAACAATAATTAGTAAAGACTTGTTACACAGAAAACAATAATTAGTAAAGACTTGTTACACAGAAAACAATAATTAGTAAAGACTCATTACATTCCTCTCTTCTTTTATAATACGTGATCACAGAAAACAATAATTAGTAAAGACTTGTTACACAGAAAACAATAATTAGTAAAGACTTGTTACACAGAAAACAATAATTAGTAAAGACTCATTACATTCCTCTCTTCTTTTATAATACGTGATACTTTGCACGGTAAGAAACAAAACGACAAGTTCAAGATATTTTGGAAGAAAGAAGAGTCTACAAGTTTAGGCGTTGAGCTGGGTATCTGATTCGAGTGCTTCTTCTCAGAGGGGGACTCGTCTCGGAGGTTACTGACACAGGTGGGCCTCTCTCGACTTCGACGACTTCGACTGGAGTCGCTTCGACGGGAGCTGTTGGGACCGTGTGTCGGCGGATCTCAGCGGGTTCTGAGTCGTCCGTTAGCGGGGTGGAATTGATTGGCGGACTGGGTACGGGGGGTTCATAGTGATTCGTGTCATCCGTATTGCTACGTCCCGCCGGTGCCAGGTCCCTGATGGATACGGTATCTTCTCTCCCATTCGGATGCCGTATAAACGCGTAGTTGGGGTTTGCCTCAATTAACTCAACTTCCTCGACGAGGGGGTCGTTCTTGGATCGGCGAATGAATTGGCGAAGGAGTACAGTTCCCGGAGAAGACAGCCACGTCGGTAGTGCAGAACCGGTAGAAGTACGCCGCGGGTGCGTGAATAGACGCTCGTGAGGAGTTTCGTTCGTGGCCGTACACAGCAGCGATCTAATCGAGTGCAGCGCGTCTGGTAGGACGGACTCCCATTGCGACATCGGCAACCCGCGATCTTCTATGGCTAGTTTGATGGTGTTCATGATGATTCCATTGTAACGTTCGCATTGCCCGTTTCCTTGGGGGTGATACGGCGTTGTGCGACTAGTCGCGATACCATGTTTAGTTAGGAACAGTTTTAGTTCCGAAGACATAAACGATGTCCCTCGATCTGTGTGGATGTAAGAGGGAGTTCCGAAGGTAGAAAATAACTCGGTGAGACGGGCGATAACGGTTGACGTGTTCGTATCACGGCACGGGAAGGCAAAAGGAAAGCGTGAATACTCGTCGATTACTGTTAGGATGTAAGGTCGCGAAGTTGCGCTCGGAAGCGGGCCTTTAAAGTCGATGTTAAGTCGGTCAAACGGGGACATGGCCCGTATTAAGTGACTAACTTCTGGTTTATAGTACTGTGGCTTACATTTAGCGCATGTTTGGCATTCCGACGTAACTCGTTTGATGTCATCCACTGAGAATGGTAGGTTCCTAGCTCTCACAAAATGAGTCATTCGGCGGACTCCTGGGTGTATCAGATTAACATGCAGCTGGGCGAGGGATATTCTTGGAGTAGCAGCGCAAAAGGATCGCGACAATGCGTCTGCGGCTCGGTTCTCGGGGCCCGGTCTGTATTTTATTGTGAATGAGTAGCCGGCTAGTTCTACACGCCAACGGAGAATCTTATCGTTCTTAATACGACCAGTAGCTTTTCCATCGAACATGAAAGATACGCTCCGCTGGTCGGTGACGACAGTAAAGTGTCGATAAGCTAAGAAGTGCTTCCACTTGCGAATGGATTCGATTACAGCGTATGCCTCCTTTTCAACGATGTGATGGCGACGTTCTGTGTTATTCAGAGCGCGAGAAAAGAACGCCACCGGGCGGCCGTTCTGGGTGAGGGTGGCTCCGATTGCTGAAGAGGAAGCGTCCGTCTCCACAGTGAACGGCAGTTCTTCATCGATTGAACCGACGACAGCTTTCGAGATATCATCTTTGAGTGTTTGGATCGTTGATACTTCCTCGCGAGTTAATGGGAATGATGAAACGTTGAGCAGAGGTTTGATCTTGAGGGAATAGTTCTGAATCCATTTAGCATAGTATGCGAATAGTCCGATTACGCGTTGTAGAGACGACTTGTTGCGAGGAGTTTGAAGTTCTTGTAGTGGCCGGAGGCGTTCGGGATCGGGCCGCAATACGCCATGAGAGATAGAATATCCGAGCAGGTGCACTGATGTCATCGAAAGCTTGCATTTTTCCTTGTTTAGACTCAGATTTACTCGTTTAGCGGCTTCCCAGAAATGTCGAAGGTTCTCATCGTGCTCTTCCCAAGTGGTTCCGCAGATGGTGAGATCGTCGAGGTAGGCGTATGTTGATGATAAGTTGTTCGAGGATATGAATTCGTTCATGACGCGCTGGAAGGCCGCGGCTCCGTTAGTTACTCCCATAGGGATCCTTCTGAATTGGTATAGATTTCCGTCAGCCTCGAATGCTGTGAAAGGTCGTTCAGACGGATCGATTTCTACCTGGTAGTATGCGCTTGACAGATCAATTACGCTGTAGTATTTGTGTTGTGAGACTTTGTTGGCTATATCATCGATTCGCGGAAGAGGATATGCATCTAGCATGGTAAATCGGTTGACGGTTTGAGAGAAATCGATTACCATGCGTTTTTTTTTTGTTTCGGTAGATGTGATGACTACTTGAGCACGCCAGGGTGAGTTACTGGGTTCAATTATCTCATCCCTGAGTAGCTTTTCGATTTCTTTCCCAATGAAAATTTTGTCCTCAGAGCAAAATCGTCTGGACTTCGTGGCGATGGGACGACAATCGGCAGTTAAGTTGCCGAATAGTGGTGGGGCTGAAATTCTTGATCGAGTAAGGCCGCATATATGGAGTGCTGGCTCCGGACCTCCGAAATTGATGTTCAATTCCTTGTGTCTGATTAAGAATGGGGTACCGAGTATTATGTCAGCGCACAGATCCGACAAGACGGATAGTTCGAGCTTTTCGTAGTCGCGGTCTCCCATCGTAACCTTCACTGTACATCGACCTGAGATGGCTGCGGATAGATTAGGCGAAGCCATTGATACGACGCCCGAGTGCGGAAGAATGGGCAGCTCTAAGTGTTTGGCTAGATCCTCACGAATGAAGTTGTCCGAGCTGCCAGTATCCAACAAGGCGAGACACGAACGGCCGTTGACGAGGATATCGACTGTTGAGTTGGTAGGCATGGAGGAGCTACACGATAGAGTGGTACTAATGGTCGCTAATGCTGCGGCTGAATGAGACGCTGTGGTTTTATCCTGTTTTTGACGTGCCGAGGAAGTACTTGAGCGGCAGACTTTGGCCCAGTGGCCGGTCTTTTCACATTTCGCACAGATAGAATCCTTTGCCGGACACCTGCTTCGTGGGTGGCGTCGAGACCCGCAGAAGAAGCACAGAGCGGCTTTGTTGTCGAAATTCGTAGCGGCTGAAGAGTTTGGGAGATCGTCTCCTTGGACGCAGGCAGGCCGGGCAGAGTCAGTAGTCGGCGACGGTTCGTGGCGAGAGCCAGTGGCTGCAACAGCACCGTAATGAGTGAGGTACGATTCTGAGTTTTTCTGGGCCTGATCTAATGTTCGAGCCTGGACGATAGCCTTTTCCAGTGAGAGTGTGTCATTTTCGAGTAAGCGGGTGCGGATGGCGCTATCTCTAATTCCTCGGATGAAAGCGTCTCTCACAGATGAACTCCTGTTTTCGTCGGCGGAAACCGATTTGAAGTTGCAGTCATTGGCTAGTTGTTGAAGAATTTGCAAGTACTCATCGAGGGTTTCCTCGGGCTTTTGGTGACGGGTGGACAACAGGTGGCGAGCGCATACCTCGTTTGGCTTCTTGACGTAGGTGGCCTCTAAGGCTGCCATGGCATTCTCATAAGTAGAGCAGTCTTGAATGATATCAGCGACATCGGGGCCGATATGTATGAATAGAACCTCCAATTTATTGGGGTTGTGTTCGGCGATAGTACTCAAGAAATATTTGAATCCGCGCGACCATAATTTCCATAGTTTCCCAGCTTGGGGAGAATTCGGAGAAGTAATAAATTTATCCGGGCGAATCACCTTCTCCATGATATAGTAAGATTACTGGATGAATATTTGCTTGCTGTATCTGAAAGGCCGACTGAATGGCTGATTGAAATGTTGAATAAATTGTGGTTCCGCGTTTGTTAGCGGGCTAAAGATAAAGTAAAGGCCAATTTGAGGCTTTATTCAACATAAACATAGCATAGATCTGAAACACAGAAAACAATAATTAGTAAAGACTAACATAAAAATAATTAGTAAATTATTGTTTAAAAGCACGGCGCCAGCAAGCAAAGTTTCTTCGTGATTGATGAGCAGTCGGGAAGGATGACGGGGCACAACAAAACCTACGCCATTTGTGGAGAAATCCGTAGAATGGGAGAATCGGATGACTGCCTTGCAAGGTTAGCAAAAAAGGATGGCGTTTTACCGAAATCTATGCTATGTTTATGTTGAATAAATTGTGGTGCCGCGTTTGTTAGCGGGCTAAAGATAAAGTAAAGGCCAATTTGAGGCTTTATTCAACATAAACATAGCATAGATCTGAAACACAGAAAACAATAATTAGTAAAGACTTGTTACACAGAAAACAATAATTAGTAAAGACTCATTACAGCTACATTACAAAAATAAGTTATTGTAAACCAGCAGTTGTCTGAACCAAGACTGCCATATAGGTGAGAGGTACACAGTATCTGAAGACAGGACATTGTACAACAACACATTAGAGCTGTTTTGGACCCTAGTAATGAAATTAGATATATTCTTCAGGATTAACATTTGGCTGGTAGGTAGGTTACGCGTAGTAAACATAAAACTAGTATTGCACTATTTTGGTTCCCTACATAGCATACGAAAAATATTATTATAAACAACAAAGAGTTTATTCATAGCAGTTTTTGTATAGTTCCACCACAGATGGGATGTATACAATGCAATACAGTAAGTGCTAAAAAGATACATTTTAACTGATTTTGAACACATACCAAATTTCCTTACTAGTATGTTACCCTGTACATACAGCTTTTTTCGTTGCCTCTTGTGATAGCGTGGGGTAGACACCCCAGTTAGGTTACTTAGGTTCTAGCAAACAATCAAAAGCACTTACCGGTGCGTTGAATTAGATATTCCTTGGGAGCCTACCATTAGATTCCTGTGTCCCACAAACGGCCTACCTAACTCTCTCTTACATTACCAATTTAGAAGCTATAGACATTACTCCTAACTATACTTAAGTACGGACAACTTTCTACCCCATTTGTCACCTTAGAAACACCATCTAATTACACTCAGCACCAACGATTAGGTCGGATAGGAAAAAACATCTCTAGGCTAGCTCAAAACAATACGAACAGCCGCGTTGGTTCGTTTATGACTTGCTCTTGCCATTCAGCTTAGATTTAGTGATATTTCCCCTTTAGTGACTTTTAGACTATATACATATATATACACACACGTCACCTCACTCCTCCCCTACAAGTTTAGTCTGTCAGGGGGATGAGGGACCCTAGACGACCTGCGGAGCGGGGTTGATGTAATAGGATTAGGTGCAACCTGCATAGGCGGGCGAATTGAACCATTTTCCGGAGGATCAGTTCTCTCTTCCGGAAGACTCTGGTCCTTCTGCAATTCACGTTCCCATATCTGGTCCTGATGGCGTTTAATAGAACGACCATCTTCTAGTTGGCACTTGAAGGAAACAGGGCCCGTTCTCTCCTGCACAGTTGCAGGAACCCATTTTGGTCCAGCCCCATAGTTGCGAATCATAACTGGATCATTAGGTTGCGCTTCTATAACTCTCCCTCTTTTAGTGTCGTGGTACAGCTTCTGTTTTTCCTGATGGCGTAAAACTCGTTTGTAACGTTTCGTTTGGACGTAACAAATCGAAAACTGAACGAATTCCCCGGCCAATCATAAGTTTAGAGGGAGACACCCCCGTCGTGGTGTGAGGTGTTAATCGATAGTTAAACAAAAATTTATCCAACACCACTTGCATTTCCTCCCCACGAGAATGACGCAAGGCCGACTTGAAAGTATGGACCATGTTTTCCGCGAGACCGTTAGTAGACGGGTGGAAAACACTAGACTGGACATGTCTAATGCCATTTAGGTGGACGAAGGAACGAAATTCCTCACTGGTAAAACAAGTACCATTGTCGGAAACCAGGACTACGGGTAAACCCCATCGAGCGAAAACCGAACGGAGTAAGCGAATAATAACACCCGAAGTCGTGGAAGTGGTTGGAAAAATTTCCACCCACTTAGAGTAGGCGTCCACAATGACTAGGAAATAAGTATTATTTATAGGACCTGCAATGTCAACATGGATCCTATGCCACGGTATGGTAGGCCATTCCCAAGGATGAAGTGGACTTTTCCTTGGGAGATCTCTGTTCTCTAGGCAGCTTTGACAGGAACGAACCAATGATTCGAGTTCTCCATCTAAACCAGGCCACCAGAAATAAGCTCTCGCCAGCTCTTTCATTTTTGTTGCGCCCATGTGTTCAGCGTGAAGTTCCTTCACTAAATTCGCCCTGCCTTCATTTGGAATTATCACTCTGTGGCCCCATAAGAGACAGCCATTTTGAATCAAGAGGCCAGACTGACGTTGATAAAAAGGCTGTAATTCACTCTCAACCTTAGTAGGCCAACCAACTGAGCAGAAATGGATGACCCTAGACAGAATAGGGTCTGATTTTGTCCACTGCTCTATTTGTACCGCAGATACTGGAGTGGATTCCAAAAACTCCACCAAGTGAACCCATTCTGTAGGTATAGATACACAATCATTTGGATTTTCTAAAGGCAACCTACTTAGCGCATCAGCCGTACCTAGAAGTTTACCTGACCGATGTACTAAGTCAAATTTATAGGCTTGTAGAATCAGTGCCCATCGTTGAATCCTACCTGAGGCCATAACTGGAATATTTTTATTAGGTAAAAATAAACCTAAAAGAGGCTTATGGTCAGTAATTAGTTTAAATTCATGACCCCATAGATAGAAATGAAATTTTTTTTCTGCAAATACTAAGGCTAATGCTTCACGTTCCGCTTGTGCATATCGTCTTTCAGTCTCAGTTAGTGTTCTAGAAGCAAAACAGATAGGCCTATCTACACCATCAATGTGGTGAGATAACACTGCCCCAATTCCATAAGAACTGCTGTCTGCTGAAACTACGAGAGGAAGTTTAGGATCATAATGCACTAGGAGTGTGGACTTTAGTAGTACGTCCTTGGAAGCCTCAAATGCTTCCTTTTGAGTTTTCTCCCATCTCCACTGTTCTCCAAATCGTAATAGCTTATTTCGGGGTTCAAGGAAAGTCGATGCATTAGGCAAAGATTTCCTATAAAAGTTTAGGAGACCTAAATAGCTTGTAACTGTGTGATGTTTTGTGGAGGTGGTGCATTTTTTATTGCTTCTAGTTTATCCACCGTTGGATGAATGCCTGAGGCATCTATGCGGAACCCTAAATATGAAACCTCGTTAGTGACCCATGAACACTTTTCTCTCTTTAGCTTAAATCCGGCATCCCGGAGTCTTTTTAGAACCGTGGTTAATCTAGTTAGGTGTTCTTTTTTAGACGAACCTGAAATGAGGACATCATCTAGAAAGCAAAGTACCCCTGGAATGTGACCTAGAACTTGGTCCATTGTCCTCTGAAAAATACCCGGAGCCGATGCTTTTCCATAGCATAGCCTATTGTACTTATATAGGCCTCGGTGCGTATTTATGATGGTTAATTCTTTAGAGTTTTCATCTAAACTTAGTTGAGCATAGGCTTGGAACATATCGAGTTTTGTGAAATATTTACCCCCAGCAAGAGAGCTAAATAATTCATCAGGCTTGGGTACAGGATAGCAATCTAGAAGGATGGTTCTATTTGCTGTTAAACGGTAATCCCCACATAACCGCACGGACTTGTCCGGTTTTAGTACAGGAACTACTGGGGCAGCCCACTTAGCGTGTGTGACTGGTTCAATAATTTTATCTTTTAGCAGCCTGTCAATTTCTAAATCTACCTTCTCCCGCAGTGCATGCGCAATTGAACGAGCCTTACAAAATTTCGGAGTTACATTAGGATCTTCTACTATGCAGACCTGATGGCCTTTTAGGTTGCCTACTTCAGGCCCAAAAACAGAAGAAAACTCCTTTAACAATGAGTCTATGTCAGATGGATATGAGAGTGTATGCACATCTGCCTGACCCCTTGGCAAGATTTTGTCAATCGGCATTTTCAAAGCATCAATCCAATCACGGCCTAGTAGAGTAGGCCCTTGCTCATCCACCACTAAAAGGGTTAAGGGATGAGACAAAGTTTTCTGGTTGAGTGTAACTGTGACGGATGCTTCTCCACAAATAGGTATTTGTATGTCCCCATATTTCATCAAAATAGTTTTAGATGCATGTAATTTAGGTGTGTTTTTAAAAATCTTATCAAAAACTGCCCTGGACATGACAGTTCGGGCAGCCCCTGTATCTAGTTCTAGAGGAACTGTAATTCCATTTAGGCCTACCTCTACAATATATGGGCCTGTATTACAGTATTTCCACTTTGCTGCTCATAAAATAGGTACTCCACTCCAATGTTCGAAGTATTTCCCTTTTGAGGATTTACACTAGAAATGTTAAAATTAGAATTTTCACCCTTCGTTTTCTTTGAAAAACACACTTTAGCTATGTGGCCTATTTTACTACAGTTTCGGCATATTGCTTCTTTAAAAGGGCAAACCTTCTTCCAATGGTGTTTTCCACACCCTGTACATGGCTTGGAAGGCTTAGTAGAATTAGTAGGCTTAGTCGCATTCGCCTCATACTTTTATTTTCCTGTCTAGTAGGCTCATTAGGTCTGCCAGGCCTAGAAGATTTAAAGCTATTTACGTGTTGGGCTTTACTACTGTGATTTCCAAAGCTCTAACATCTTTAGCAGCTGCTTCTATAGCCGTAGCTATTTCTACAGCTGACTAAAAGTTAGGTCCTGTATGGCTAATAGGGCTCTCTGGGTAGACTCCTCTTGAGACCATTACCAAACCTATCTTAGCATTTCATCTAATTTGTCCCCAAATTTACACGTTACGGCTATAGCTTTTTATTCCTGCAACAAACTCTGCAATGCTTTCATTTCCCGTCTGATGCCTTGAATAAAATTTGAAACGTTCATAGATGAGAACTACTCGGGGTTTGTAGTGATCGGTTAGGGCCTGTACCAATTCATTATAGGTGCAGGTTTCCGGTGCTTTAGGAGAAACTAGGTCCATAACTAAACCAAACGTTTTAGGGCCTATAGTTAAAAAGGTAGGTACTTTCTTAGCATCAGGAATGGAATTTGCCTCGAAAAACAACCTCACCCTAGTGGCATAAGGAATTAGTTTTAGAGTTAGGGCTGAGTAGGAATTAGTTTTAGAGTTAGGCCGGCGGGACCTACGCTATTATGAAAAAACTATGTAGGGCTATGGGTTGATTGCCTGTGCCCTCATCCGCTGGAAATTTCCAGCAGACTTCAGTGGAGGGTTACCGACAAAAGTCCTATGCTTTTTCGTTAGAGTTATGAATATGTAGGTCTTTAAAGGACCTTTTTATATTTAAGTGATTACGGTAATTTTAGCGCCGGGATTTGGGAAGCCTTATGTTAATGAAAAGAAATTGCCCCACCTTAATTTTGCTGGGTCTTGGTTTGCTTCGATGGAGGGCGTTACGATCATCTTCGGTGTAGGGCCGCCACGATCGAGTTTCGCGACGAATTAACTTTATGTAATTAATATAATATAAACACTTTTAGGTATAGGCCTATCTGTGGTTTATTATAAGGAATTCACTCAGAACTTTAGGGGGAACAATTTCACATCCTCCCTGTTAAAGCTTCGCTGTAACATAAACAGCCCTGAGAGCCGTTCCTTGGTTCGCTTGTATTTTCATTATTATTTGCCGATCTAGCAAAATTTGTTTGGTCTACTTCTCTGTGGTAGACTAAACAATAAATTGAGTTTTCTTGTTGCTATGTGAGGCTGATTCATACATACAGGTTCTTTGTACGTATGGCAATTCAATTATTTCATTCCCAATAGGCTATGTCGCCAATCCCGAGGCAATTTTGTAAGATATTTAATTCAATTAATAATAATTTATATTTAATTATGAAATAAATGTACACATATGATACCATGTTGTGAGTGCGTATAGTTTTCCATTACTGGGGGGGCCGGAGAAAAATTTGTATGTTGTAGATCAAATTTTTTGATAAACTGTTTTAAACCATGTGAAATGGATTGAAAAGAATGAAATAGGAATTTAGGAAGAGAGAGGTTACTCAAGACCTATTTAAATATAAAAGTTCAAGAGGCCAACTTCTCACGTTTAGTTAAAGTTATGTCAATCAGTTTGACTCCCTTTAGGTATAGGAAATTTATGGAATTAAAGTATGGTTATTAAGCATTTTAACTTTGCTCAATTTGTGTAAGTTTATTAGTCACCAGTTTTAATTTTTTCTTGTAAAAGTTTCTGGCTTTCAAAGCAGTCTTTCTTTGAGGCCTGTCTGGTTTAATCTGAGATACATCAGGTACATTGAGAGATTCCTCCCCAATAGTATCCTGATCCTTCCTTTGGGGTAATGGTTCTAATTTAGCCCCACACTCCAAAGGATATGGTAATGTGATATCTCTGGTGGTTTCACCAGTTGCTGTTTTCAGTTTTGATTTCTGTTAGTTTGGTTTCACAAATATGTTTTTGCAAGAAGTTGTATCTGTGTTGGTCACCCATGTTAGACAAATTTGACTGTCTGTCCATAAGTAAATGTCTGTTATATTAACTTCTTTATACACTTGTGAGAGAAAGTCTTCTGTTTTAAGACCCAAAGGCATTCAAAGTGTTTTTGTGTAATTGTTTGGTGCAATGTTCCCATTGTTGTCTTTTGTTATTTGTTCATTTAATTTAGGAGAATTAGAAAGAGTTTGTACTGTATTCAAACCTCCTACCACTTCAGACTAGTCAATACCCGTAGTTTTAGTGGAGTAAATTTACTCCTCCACAGGTAGATCTGGAGGGCTTGGGGCTTTGAATCCTGTACTGTTTTGTGTTGTTTGGCCTATGGCCAAGGGGGCCACAATACCCTTTTTGTTTGGTCTCTGGCCAAAGGAGGCCACAAGACCCTTGTTGTTTGGTCTCTGGCCAAGGGAGGCCACAAGACCAATGTTGTTTGGTCTCTGGCCAAGGGAGGCCACAAGACCAATGTTGTTTGGTCTCTGGCCAAGGGAGGCCACAAGACCCTTGTTGTTTGGTCTCTGGCCAAAGGAGGCCACAAGACCCTTGATGAATATGTTGGGCTATGGCCAAGTGAGACCATCAGCCCCTTGATGAATAGGTTGGGCTATGGCCGAGTGAGACCATCAGCCCCTTGATGAATAGGTTGGGCTATGGCCGAGGTAGGCCATCAGCCGTTTGATGAATTTGTTGGGCTATGGCCAAGGTAGGCCAAGGCCCTTTGATGATTTGTTGGGCTATGGCCAAGGGTAGGCCATCAGCCTTTGATGAATTTGTTGGGCTATGGTCAAGGTAGGCCAAGGCCCTTTGATGATTTGTTGGGCTATGGCCAAGGGTAGGCCATCAGCCCTTTGATGAATTTGTTGGGCTATGGCCAAGGTAGGCCAAGGCCCTTTGATGATTTGTGGGCTATGGCCAAGGGTAGGCAATCAGCCCTTTGATGAATTGTTGGGCTATGGCCAAGGCCCTTTGATGATTTGTTGGGCTATGGCCAAGGGTAGGCCATCAGCCCTTTGATGAATTTGTTGGGCTATGGCCAAGGTAGGCCAAGGCCCTTTGATGATTTGTTGGGCTATGGCCAAGGGTAGGCCATCATCCCTTTTGATGAATTTGTTGGGCTATGGCCAAGGGTAGGCCATCAGCCCTTTGATGAATTTGTTGGCTATGGCCAAGGTAGGCCAAGGCCCTTTGATGATTTGTTGGGCTATGGCCAAGGGTAGGCCATCATCCCTTTTGATGAATTTGTTGGGCTATGGCCAAGGGTAGGCCATCAGCCCTTTGATGAATTTGTTGGGCTATGGCCAAGGTAGGCCAAGGCCCTTTGATGATTTGTTGGGCTATGGCCAAGGGTAGGCCATCATCCCTTTTGATGAATTTGTTGGGCTATGGCCAAGGGTAGGCCATCAGCCCTTTGATGAATTTGTTGGGCTATGGCCAAGGTAGGCCAAGGCCCTTTGATGATTTGTTGGGCTATGGCCAAGGGTAGGCCATCAGCCCTTTGATGAATTTGTTGGGCTATGGCCAAGGTAGGCCAAGGCCTTTGATGATTTGTTGGGCTATGGCCAAGGTAGGCCAAGGCCCTTTGATGATTTGTTGGGCTATGGCTAAGGGTAGGCCATCATCCCTTTTGATGAATTTGTTGGGCTATGGCCAAGGGTAGGCCATCAGCCCTTTGATGAATTTGTTGGGCTATGGCCAAGGTAGGCCAAGGCCCTTTGATGATTTGTTGGGCTATGGCCAAGGGTAGGCCATCAGCCCTTTGATGAATTTGTTGGGCTATGGCCAAGGTAGGCAAGGCCCTTTGATGATTTGTTGGGCTATGGCCAAGGGTAGGCCATCATCCCTTTTGATGAATTTGTTGGGCTATGGCCAAGGGTAGGCCATCAGCCCTTTGATGAATTTGTTGGGCTATGGCCAAGGTAGGCCAAGGCCCTTTGGAGTAGAGTAGTTTGTTTGTACGTGTCACTGTCTAACCATATAATTTTTGGCACAAAATTATGTGCACAGAATCAGAGCGCAGCAATAAAGCTTTTACTCTCCGATCCTTGGTTATGTTTAGACAGGTGTTGTGTTTGAGACACATGGAAAGAGTAGTGTGTGTGTGTGTGGTGTGTGTGTGTGTGTGTGTGTGTTGCATTCCTCCGAATCCAGTTGGTCTTCAAAACTTGGATTCACCACTCCAATGAAGTTAATACCAGTAGTTATGAATGAGTAAATGTTGTGTATCCTTCAGGTAGGTCTGGAAGGTTTGGGGTTTGAAGGAATCCAATCTGTTTGCAAGGAATGTATGTGTCTGTTGATGAAATCTGTTGTGTTTCTTATTTTAAAAGAAGAATTGGATGTTTGAAGTCGTATGTATATATTTATATACTGTACCGTACGTATGTGTGTAAATGTGTATTTTGTTATAGGGTTTTATTTTTGGGTTTTGGGTTAGGTTAACCAATTTGGCTGAGTAAAGATCCTCAAATGTTGCATTTGAGACCCTTATATCATGCCTTGTCTGTTTTATGCCTATATGTCAAATAGGACTTAGAATAGGTTGTGCCTATATGTCAAATAGGATTTGGAATGTGTTGCGCCTATATGTCAAATAGGATTTGGAATAGGTTGCGCCTATATGTCAAATAGGACTTGGAATAGGTTGGGCCTATGTGTAGAAATAGACTTGGAATAGGTTGGGCCTATGTGTCAAATAGGACTTGGTATGCCTATATGTCAAATAGGAATTGGAATAGGTTGGGCCTATATGTCAAATAGGAATTGGAATAGGTTGGGCCTATATGTCAAATAGGAATTGGAATAGGTTGGGCCTATATGTCAAATAGGACTTGGAATAGGTTGGGCCTATATGTCAAATAGGACTTGGAATAGGTTGTGCCTATATGACAAATAGGACTTGGTATGCCTATATGTCAAATAGGACTTCGGAATAGGTTGGGCCTATGTCAAATAGGACTTGGTATGCCTATATGTCAAATGGATTTGGAATAGGTTGGGCCTATATGTCAAATAGGACTTGGTATGCCTATATGTCAAATAGGATTTGGAATAGGTTGGGCCTATATGTCAAATAGGACTTGGTATGCCTATATGTCAAATAGGATTTGGAATAGGTTGGGCCTATATGTCAAATAGGACTTGGTATGCCTATATGTCAAATAGGATTTGGAATAGGTTGGGCCTATATGTCAAATAGGACTTGGTATGCCTATATGTCAAATAGGATTTGGAATAGGTTGGGCCTATATGTCAAATAGGACTTGGTATGCCTATATGTCAAATAGGATTTGGAATAGGTTGGGCCTATATGTCCAATAGGACTTGGTATAGGGTTACGAATAGGTGTTAGGTGGGTGTAGGTTTGAATTCGTGCAATTGCTTTAGGTCTTTGTGATTACAGTTCGAGTCGAATTTTGTGATGTTACAGGTCTGAGTCGAATTTTGTGATGTTAATGAGTCTTATGAGTAAGTTAAATTGCTGAAATAAATTTTATAACCTACACCACAGGTTCAATTTAAATTTAGTGTTTTAGTTAGGATAGGCCTTGAGTGTAAAGAGTAAGGCCTACTTTAAGAGGTAGGCCTATGATGTAAGGTAAAGTTAGGTGGGCCTATTAAATAGGCCTATTTGTTGGGCCTACCAAGTAGGCTTATGTTTGGGCCTATTATTTTATAGGACCTCAAATGAGTTAAGCCTGTTAAATTAACAAGGTTTTGTTTTTAGTTTGAAGAGTAGGACCTATTAAATAGGCTTAATGTTGTGGGCCTATTTTTTTTTTATAGGACCTAAATTGAGTTATGCCTGTTAAATGAACAAGCCTTTGTTTTCGGTTGTGTAAAGGTAAAGGAATCGGTTCCCAGTTGAATAGGCCACCATATGAAAAAACTATAGTGGGGTTACGGTTGAAATTGGGGTTAGGCCAATGTGGTAAGCCTAGCCACTGCGTGTCAGTGTAAATTGTAGAGGGGTTAGTTCCCCATACACAGGGCCACCATGTGAAAAAACTATATAGGGCTATGGGTTGATTGCCTGTGCCCTCATCCGCTGGAAATTTCCAGCAGACTTCAGTGGAGGGTTACCGACAAAAGTCCTATGCTTTTTCGTTAGAGTTATGAATATGTAGGTCTTTAAAGGACCTTTTTATATTTAAGTGATTACGGTAATTTTAGCGCTGGGATTTGGGAAGCCTTATGTTAATGAAAAGAAATTGCCCCACCTTAATTTTGCTGGGTCCTTGGTTTGCTTCGATGGAGGGCGTTACGATCATCTTCGGTGTAGGGCCGCCACGATCGAGTTTCGCGACGAATTAACTTTATGTAATTAATATAATATAAACACTTTTAGGTATAGGCCTATCCTGTGGTTTATTATAAGGAATTCACTCAGAACTTTAGGGGGGACAATTTCACATCCTCCCTGTTTAAAGCTTCGCTGTAACATAAACAGCCCTGAGAGCCGTTCCTTGGTTCGCTTGTATTTTCATTATTATTTGCCGATCTAGCAAAATTTTGTTTGGTCTACTTCTCTGTGGTAGACTAAACAATAAATTGAGTTTTCTTGTTGCTATGTGAGGCTGATTCATACATACAGGTTCTTTGTACGTATGGCAATTCAATTATTTCATTCCCAATAGGCTATGTCGCCAATCCCGAGGCAATTTTGTATAGATATTTAATTCAATTAATTAATAATTTATATTTAATTTGAAATAAATGTACCACATATGATACCATGTTGTGAGTGCGTATAGTTTTTCCATATACTGGGGGGGCCGGAGAAAAATTTGTATGTTGTAGATCAAATTTTTTGATAAACTGTGTTTTAAACCATGTGAAATGGATTGAAAAGAATGAAATAGGAATTTAGGAAGAGAGAGGTTACTCAAGACCTATTTAAATATAAAAGTTCAAGAGGCCAACTTCTCACGTTTAGTTAAAGTTATGTCAATCAGTTTGACTCCCTTTAGGTATAGGAAATTTATGGAATTAAAGTATGGTTATTAAGCATTTTAACTTTGCTCAATTTGTGTAAGGTTTATTAGTCACCAGTTTTAATTTTTTCTTGTAAAAGTTTTCTGGCTTTCAAAGCAGTCTTTCTTTGAGGCCTGTCTGGTTTAATCTGAGATACATCAGGTACATTGAGAGATTCCTCCCCAATAGTATCCTGATCCTTCCTTTGGGGTAATGGTTCTAATTTAGCCCCACACTCCAAAGGATATGGTAATGTGATATCTCTGGTGGTTTCACCAGTTGCTGTTTTCAGTTTTGATTTCTGTTAGTTTGGTTTCACAAATATGTTTTTGCAAGAAGTTGTATCTGTGTTGGTCACCCATGTTAGACAAATTTGACTGTCTGTCCATAAGTAAATGTCTGTTATATTAACTTCTTTATACACTTGTGAGAGAAAGTCTTCTGTTTTAAGACCCAAAGGCATTCAAAGTGTTTTTGTGTAATTGTTTGGTGCAATGTTCCCATTGTTGTCTTTTGTTATTTGTTCATTTAATTTAGGAGAATTAGAAAGAGTTTGTACTGTATTCAAACCTCCTACCACTTCAGACTAGTCAATACCCGTAGTTTTAGTGGAGTAAATTTACTCCTCCACAGGTAGATCTGGAGGGCTTGGGGCTTTGAATCCTGTACTGTTTTTGTGTTGTTTGGCCTATGGCCAAGGGGGGCCACAATACCCTTTTTGTTTGGTCTCTGGCCAAAGGAGGCCACAAGACCCTTGTTGTTTGGTCTCTGGCCAAGGGAGGCCACAAGACCAATGTTGTTTGGTCTCTGGCCAAGGGAGGCCACAAGACCAATGTTGTTTGGTCTCTGGCCAAGGGAGGCCACAAGACCCTTGTTGTTTGGTCTCTGGCCAAAGGAGGCCACAAGACCCTTGATGAATATGTTGGGCTATGGCCAAGTGAGACCATCAGCCCCTTGATGAATAGGTTGGGCTATGGCCGAGTGAGACCATCAGCCCCTTGATGAATAGGTTGGGCTATGGCCGAGGTAGGCCATCAGCCGTTTGATGAATTTGTTGGGCTATGGCCAAGGTAGGCCAAGGCCCTTTGATGATTTGTTGGGCTATGGCCAAGGGTAGGCCATCAGCCCTTTGATGAATTTGTTGGGCTATGGTCAAGGTAGGCCAAGGCCCTTTGATGATTTGTTGGGCTATGGCCAAGGGTAGGCCATCAGCCCTTTGATGAATTTGTTGGGCTATGGCCAAGGTAGGCCAAGGCCCTTTGATGATTTGTTGGGCTATGGCCAAGGGTAGGCCATCAGCCCTTTGATGAATTTGTTGGGCTATGGCCAAGGTAGGCCAAGGCCCTTTGATGATTTGTTGGGCTATGGCCAAGGGTAGGCCATCAGCCCTTTGATGAATTTGTTGGGCTATGGCCAAGGTAGGCCAAGGCCCTTTGATGATTTGTGGGCTATGGCCAAGGGTAGGCCATCAGCCCTTTGATGAATTTGTAGAGCTATGGCCAAGGTAGGCCAAGGCCCTTTGATGATTTGTTGGGCTATGGCCAAGGGTAGGCCATCAGCCCTTTGATGAATTTGTTGGGCTATGGCCAAGGCCCTTTGATGATTTGTTGGGCTATGGCCAAGGGTAGGCCATCAGCCCTTTGATGAATTTGTTGGGCTATGGCCAAGGTAGGCCAAGGCCCTTTGAGGATTTGTTGGGCTATGGCCAAGGGTAGGCCATCATCCCTTTTGATGAATTTGTTGGGCTATGGCCAAGGGTAGGCCATCAGCCCTTTGATGAATTTGTTGGCTATGGCCAAGGTAGGCCAAGGCCCTTTGATGATTTGTTGGGCTATGGCCAAGGGTAGGCCATCATCCCTTTGATGAATTTGTTGGGCTATGGCCAAGGGTAGGCCATCAGCCCTTTGATGAATTTGTTGGGCTATGGCCAAGGTAGGCCAAGGCCCTTTGATGATTTGTTGGGCTATGGCCAAGGGTAGGCCATCAGCCCTTTGATGAATTTGTTGGGCTATGGCCAAGGTAGGCCAAGGCCCTTTGATGATTTGTTGGGCTATGGCCAAGGGTAGGCCATCATCCCTTTTGATGAATTTGTTGGGCTATGGCCAAGGGTAGGCCATCAGCCCTTTGATGAATTTGTTGGGCTATGGCCAAGGTAGGCCAAGGCCCTTTGATGATTTGTTGGGCTATGGCCAAGGGTAGGCCATCAGCCCTTTGATGAATTTGTTGGCTATGGCCAAGGTAGACCAAGGCCCTTTGATGATTTGTTGGGCTATGGCCAAGGTAGGCCAAGGCCCTTTGATGATTTGTTGGGCTATGGCCAAGGGTAGGCCATCATCCCTTTTGATGAATTTGTTGGGCTATGGCCAAAGGTAGGCCATCAGCCCTTTGATGAATTTGTTGGGCTATGGCCAAGGTAGGCCAAGGCCCTTTGATGATTTGTTGGGCTATGGCCAAGGGTAGGCCATCAGCCCTTTGATGAATTTGTTGGGCTATGGCCAAGGTAGGCCAAGGCCCTTTGATGATTTGTTGGGCTATGGCCAAGGGTAGGCCATCATCCCTTTTGATGAATTTGTTGGGCTATGGCCAAGGGTAGGCCATCAGCCCTTTGATGAATTGTTGGGCTATGGCCAAGGTAGGCCAAGGCCCTTTGATGATTTGTTGGGCTATGGCCAAGGGTAGGCCATCAGCCCTTTGATGAATTTGTTGGGCTATGGCCAAGGTAGGCCAAGGCCCTTTGATGATTTGTTGGGCTATGGCCAAGGGTAGGCCATCATCCCTTTTGATGAATTTGTTGGGCTATGGCCAAGGGTAGGCCATCAGCCCTTTGATGAATTTGTTGGGCTATGGCCAAGGTAGGCCAAGGCCCTTTGGAGTAGAGTAGTTTGTTTGTACGTGTCACTGTCTAACCATATAATTTTTGGCACAAAATTATGTGCACAGAATCAGAGCGCAGCAATAAAAGCTTTTACTCTCCGATCCTTGGTTATGTTTAGACAGGTTGTTGTGTTTGAGACACATGGAAAGAGTAGTGTGTGTGTGTGTGTGTGTGTGTGTGTGTGTGTGTGTGTGTTGCATTCCTCCGAATCCAGTTGGTCTTCAAAACTTGGATTCACCACTCCAATGAAGTTAATACCAGTAGTTATGAATGAGTAAATGTTGTGTATCCTTCAGGTAGGTCTGGAAGGTTTTGGGGTTTTGAAGGAATCCAATCTGTTTGCAAGGAATGTATGTGTCTGTTGATGAAATCTGTTGTGTTTCTTATTTTAAAAGAAGAATTGGATGTTTGAAGTCGTATGTATATATTTATATACTGTACCGTACGTATGTGTGTAAATGTGTATTTTGTTATAGGGTTTTATTTTTGGGTTTTGGGTTAGGTTAACCAATTTGGCTGAGTAAAGATCCTCAAATGTTGCATTTGAGACCCTTATATCATGCCTTGTCTGTTTTATGCCTATATGTCAAATAGGACTTAGAATAGGTTGTGCCTATATGTCAAATAGGATTTGGAATGTGTTGCGCCTATATGTCAAATAGGATTTGGAATAGGTTGCGCCTATATGTCAAATAGGACTTGGAATAGGTTGGGCCTATGTGTCAAATAGGACTTGGTATGCCTATATGTCAAATAGGAATTGGAATAGGTTGGGCCTATATGTCAAATAGGAATTGGAATAGGTTGGGCCTATATGTCAAATAGGAATTGGAATAGGTTGGGCCTATATGTCAAATAGGAATTGGAATAGGTTGGGCCTATATGTCAAATAGGACTTGGAATAGGTTGGGCTTATATGTCAAATAGGACTTGGAATAGGTTGGGCCTATATGACAAATAGGACTTGGTATGCCTATATGTCAAATAGGACTTCGGAATAGGTTGGGCCTATATGTCAAATAGGACTTGGTATGCCTATATGTCAAATAGGATTTGGAATAGGTTGGGCCTATATGTCAAATAGGACTTGGTATGCCTATATGTCAAATAGGATTTGGAATAGGTTGGGCCTATATGTCAAATAGGACTTGGTATGCCTATATGTCAAATAGGATTTGGAATAGGTTGGGCCTATATGTCAAATAGGACTTGGTATGCCTATATGTCAAATAGGATTTGGAATAGGTTGGGCCTATATGTCAAATAGGACTTGGTATGCCTATATGTCAAATAGGATTTGGAATAGGTTGGGCCTATATGTCCAATAGGACTTGGTATAGGGTTACGAATAGGTGTTAGGTGGGTGTAGGTTTGAATTCGTGCAATTGCTTTAGGTCTTTGTGATGTTACAGTTCGAGTCGAATTTTGTGATGTTACAGGTCTGAGTCGAATTTTGTGATGTTAATGAGTCTTATGAGTAAGTTAAATTGCTGAAATAAATTTTATAACCTACACCACAGGTTCAATTATAAATTTAGTGTTTTTAGTTAGGATAGGCCTTGAGTGTAAAGAGTAAGGCCTACTTTAAGAGGTAGGCCTATGATGTAAGGTAAAGTTAGGTGGGCCTATTAAATAGGCCTATTTGTTGGGCCTACCAAGTAGGCTTATGTTTGGGCCTATTATTTTATAGGACCTCAAATGAGTTAAGCCTGTTAAATTAACAAGGCTTTGTTTTTAGTTTGAAGAGTAGGACCTATTAAATAGGCTTAATGTTGTGGGCCTATTTTTTTTTTATAGGACCTAAATTGAGTTATGCCTGTTAAATGAACAAGCCTTTGTTTTCGGTTAGTGTAAAGGTAAAGGAATCGGTTCCCAGTTGAATAGGCCACCATATGAAAAAACTATAGTGGGGTTACGGTTGAAATTGGGGTTAGGCCAATGTGGTAAGCCTAGCCACTGCGTGTCAGTGTAAATTGTAGAGGGGTTAGTTCCCCATACACAGGGCCACCATGTGAAAAAACTATATAGGGCTATGGGTTGATTGCCTGTGCCCTCATCCGCTGGAAATTTCCAGCAGACTTCAGTGGAGGGTTACCGACAAAAGTCCTATGCTTTTTCGTTAGAGTTATGAATATGTAGGTCTTTAAAGGACCTTTTTATATTTAAGTGATTACGGTAATTTTAGCGCCGGGATTTGGGAAGCCTTATGTTAATGAAAAGAAATTGCCCCACCTTAATTTTGCTGGGTCCTTGGTTTGCTTCGATGGAGGGCGTTACGATCATCTTCGGTGTAGGGCCGCCACGATCGAGTTTCGCGACGAATTAACTTTATGTATGTAATTAATTAATATAAACACTTTTAGGTATAGGCCTATCCTGTGGTTTATTATAAGGAATTCACTCAGAACTTTAGGGGGGACAATTTCACATCCTCCCTGTTTAAAGCTTCGCTGTAACATAAACAGCCCTGAGAGCCGTTCCTTGGTTCGCTTGTATTTTCATTATTATTTGCCGATCTAGCAAAATTTTGTTTGGTCTACTTCTCTGTGGTAGACTAAACAATAAATTGAGTTTTCTTGTTGCTATGTGAGGCTGATTCATACATACAGGTTCTTTGTACGTATGGCAATTCAATTATTTCATTCCCAATAGGCTATGTCGCCAATCCCGAGGCAATTTTGTATAGATATTTAATTCAATTAATTAATAATTTATATTTAATTATGAAATAAATGTACCACATATGATACCATGTTGTGAGTGCGTATAGTTTTTCCATAGCTATAGTACGGTAGCTTACCCACACAAACAAACCAAATCGGACGACCCACTAGGCTATATCCAATTTTCCAAACAACCACTTGAACCCAATAAGCCAAATTAAACCAATGAGCCAAATTTAACCCAATGAACAAAATTTAATCCAATGAGCTTAATCGAATCCCCTGAGCTTAATTGAATCCCATCCTCGTCGCCAAATGTGATAGCGTGGGGTAGACACCCCAGTTAGGTTACTTAGGTTCTAGCAAACAATCAAACGCACTTACCGGTGCGTTGAATTAGATATTCCTTTGGGAGCCTACCATTAGATTCCTGTGTCCCACAAACGGCCTACCTAACTCTCTCTTACATTGCCAATTTAGAAGCTATAGACATTACCCCTAACTATACTTAAGTACGGACAACTTTCTACCCCATTTGTCACCTTAGAAACACCACCTAATTACACTCAGCACCAACGATTAGGTCAGATAGAAAAAAACATCTCTAGGCTGGCCCAAAACAATACGAACAGCCGCGTTGGTTCGTTTATGACTTGCTCTTGCCATTCAGCTTAGATTTAGTGATATTTCCCCTTTAGTGACTTTTAGATTATATACATATATATACACACACGTCACCTCACCTCTCAATATCAAGTTCATCTCGCAGCTCGTGAATAATTACATGACCAAAGTATTTACACGTGTCTTTGACAGGTATAGTCTGACCATTCATTTAAAAAAAAACCAGATGATACATGTTTTAGTAGATTACACCTAAAAATCAAAATACAGCTCTTTGCCCCATTATAGGTGATGTCATTTTCTATACCATACTGTTCACATATCTCTAATAGTACTCTCAGCCCCCCATGGGGAGAGGGTGACAGAAGAACAAGGTCATCAGCATACATTAAATGATTAATTTTTTCCTTTCCAATGACACAGCCAGTACGTACAGTTTTTAGTTCATTGATAAGGTCATCCATGTATATACAGAAAAGATAGGGTGATAATATACCTCCTTGCCTAACACCATTAGTCACCTTAAAACCTGGTGATACAGTGCTTTTCCATCTTACAAACATGGTCTGCTCTGTATACCAGAATGCAAGTATCCTAAGTATATATTTAAGTACCCCTCGACACAAGCTTCTTGAAAAGTTTGCGATGGTTAACTCTATCAAATGCTTTTGATGCATCCAAAAAACAGGAATATACATTGTTGTTTGACATCTTGTACTTTAGGACGGCTTCCTTTAGCATATAAATACACATGTCAATACCATGTTTCACTCTAAAGCCAAATTGGTTGTCAAAGTCTGCAAGTAAGTGTTTATCCATTATAAATGACATATTCTAACACTTTAGAAAGTATACTGGCAAGTGCTATTGGCCTATAATTATTCTTATCACAGATACTAGCACCCTTATTTTTAACAACTGGCAACAATACAACTGACAAAATGGACTGTGGCAAGTACCCACGTATCATAAAGCTTGTGAGACACATTGCAAGCATAGGTATTATACGAGGGCTACAACATTTTAAATGTCCTGCATGTATGCCATCTAGGCCACAACTTTTGCTATCATCTAACTTATGAATAGCCTGCCAGATTTCCGAGTCATTAATTAGTAGCTCCTCCGAGCGTTGTACATTTAGACATATATTTAGTCTATCCCCCCCCCGAGACAATTAAATAGGGTCGATAAATAGTCATATATATATATATATATATATATATATATATATAGCTCGGGGACTATTCTTGTAAAAATGCTCGCGCTTAAAACCCTCAGCGAGTATGCAAAGCGTTATACAGTACATGTTTTTAAAATGAGGGTGAATCAAGCAATTTTTATTATACGATTTCAAGGTATAAAATTTATTTTTAGAAAATTATGTATTTATGGAAAAACTCTACATGCCTGTCATACACTTTACATTGCAGTTCACAACAAAACCTAATTCAAACCCAGGCTTATACACGCCAACAATATGGTATCGTATATGGTACCTTTATTTCATAATTAAATACAAGTATTAATTTATTATATTAAATAACTGCAAAAACTGCCTCGAGATTGGTGACAAAGCATATTGGGAATGGAAAAAATTGCCATACATAGAACCCAATATGTAAGCATTGGGCATGCATAACAAGAAAAATGTATTATTTCGTATCAAAATTTTCCATCGCTGACTCATGAAAATTACTTCGAGAGAAAAATAATGAAAACACAAAAATTAGACGTCTGGGGACTTTGTAAAGTAAGCGAAAATTTAAGACAAAGGAATTTATATTAGTTCGTCTCAGGGCTGGCTAGTTACAAGCAAGCTTTAGTCAAGGAAGACGTGCTTAATCTTCCTACAAGTTCTGAGTGAATACTTAATATAAAGCTAATAACACAAAAGGATAGGCCTATTTCTTCAGGTATTTAAGCATAGTGAATTGCCTACATTAAACTCCTTTCGCAACCTCATCGCCTACATCGAAAGAGAGGCGCGACAGGGACGTGGACAGGAATGTCCCAAGGTAACGGGGGGGGAGGGGCGAACTTTAGCACCGTTCGTCAGGTTCCGTGGTGAATCGGGCGAGCCCATACAGTTAGGGGGTCTGTGGGGAGAGCTGGAAGCTCTCCCAGCGGGGTCCGGGGCGGAAGCCAGCGCATTTTAAGCTTATTTTGTGTAAAAACTGTCTGAAAATGTCAGTGCAACTGCCATTTTTTGAACAGCCACTATACAGCCATCCACATGAAATATGTACCCTTTCCAACAAGTTTGGATAGGACAGTTTGGTACAATCTAAGCTATATTATGATGTACGATACGTGTTTAAAAAAAACCGACGCAAAATATCGCTTACGTAACATACACACACACATATATACACACACATATATATAGATAGATATACTCCTTCCAATATATATAGATACCAAATTGTTAAAGGTTATAGTTTGGCGGTGAACCTTGGTTGTAATTACCGCAGATTTTTCCCCCTGGACTTTCCAAGAGGGGGGCGACCGCCTCCGTCGCTCTCCCCCCCCCACTTGGCTACGCCCCTGAAGCGCGATAGGCAGCCGTGCGCCCTACAGCTAGAAGCGAGGCCCAACGAAATAAGGTATGGTAATTTTCTTTTTTACCATTAGGCAGCGCTAAATACTGAAGGCATATTAATTAAACATTAACCTCCCGCCAAAAAAAAAAAAAAAAAAAAAAAACACTACAAGGTTTTTTGAAGACCTCCACAAACAATTTTTTAACGAAAAGACGTAAGGTTTTTGCTGTCAACTCTGCACCAATATCTGGCGGAAATTTTCACCGGATGATTTTGTAACCAAAAAAAAAAAGGACCAAGTAGTAACACTGAGAAGAATCTAAAAGTATCGGAACATGTCTCAGAAATAGTAAGGAAAGCAAACCAGGTTTTGGATGTAATAAAGCACTCCTTTGATTATCTGTGCCCTGAGACATTCATCGTACTTTATAAGAGCTATGTTAGACCTCAATTGGAATTTGCGGTGCAGGCCTAGTCCCCCCATCTGAGAAGGGATTATGGAAAACTGATACGTGTGGGTAGTTTGGAGGTAACGAAAATGGTCCACTGAGTAGGTAGGTAGTTAATCTAACAATTATTAAACTCCTTTTATGTCAATGACTGGGTGGATGAAACTAATTGGTTGCTCACCGGAGTTATTCACCACACTAGTATTTATATACTGTGTGATAGAGCGTGCTTGGTTGCATTGATACACACTACCAATCAACGAACAAACAAAAAGAACGCGGTAATTATGTCGCAAATGACGACCTGAAGTTGAAATAAAAAATACATTTTTCTGGTGTATTTTGGTGTGCTCTGTTCAACTATAACCTTCATTTCTTGTGCAAATGAACAGAAATAAGTGTTTGGGCCATGCAATGACAACTGTATTTTTGTTCATTTGCACAAGAAATGAAGGTCAAATGTATTTTTGACGACATTTTATACAATAAAGCAAAACCTAACATGTTCATGTTACAAGATCTCATAAACGACGCATTACCACAGTAAACGTGCAAAACACTCAAAATTAACCAGAAAAGTTTGCTCTCGTCATTTTCTTTTAAACTAACGAAAATATCACGACTTAACCTAACCAATCATCAAAGGGCGTACAGTTGACCTAATCGGGCATTCAGTTGACCTAACCGGGCATTCAATTAATCATTTAATTAATCATCTAGGGCACATGACGAATCAAGTTCTCAAAGTCGAAACCACACGAACGGCACGTCATAATTCTATCATAGGATTAGAACAAGTAGACAAAACAAAATTCTTTGTAGAAAATACTAGTGACTCAAGAGGGAATGCATGCAAACTTTATAAAAAACAAAACAGAAAGGACACCAGAAAACACTTTTTCTCAGAGAATAAAAAACAATTTGAAGTTGGAACCGTCTACCTGATCACATCATTAACTCAGTCAATGTAAAAAACTTAAGAAAAGGTATGATAAGTTTGTAAAATACCAACAGTGATGAATATGATACACAGACAAGTAACCAGAGGCGAGTATTTAAGCACCAATAGGTGCATCTTAATCTCGCATGTTTCTACTGGTAAATACTGGTAAGTTCTTAATTAATTAATTATTAAAAATTGCAATATCATCATCATGCAACTCGGACGGGGACTATTTTTGCAGCCAATCACAGATATTGGCGGTTGATGACGTAATGACTCAACTGTAAATTAACTTTCATGCATGAATTATGAAACCCATCTAAAGAACTGACAGGCGAACTGTGAAAACTGAGTTTTGTGTTGACAAAAAAAAAAAAAATACAAATTGACAACTCTAACATACTCCAAGCCGAGAGAACAGCGAGGTGTAAAGGAAAATGTGCTATTTACACACTCGAAAGACATATGGCAGAAATGACTATAAGTACTTCAAACAGCTACATAGAATGTGTAGCAGCAAAAGTTGGAAAATTAAATATGGTACTAATTGTAATGTACAGACCCCCGAACACGCCAACTTCAAAATTCTCAGATTCCATTATAGAGGTAAGAAACTGGGTAAGAGATCTACATTCTCCAAACCCAAATATTTTTCCCTGTGGTGATTTTAATTTTCCATTCATGAAATATAAAATGAAAGGAAAAAATACATGTATCTGAGTACACTAGGACAAGGGGGGCACACGGGAAGACCAGGAGCAGGCAAAAATGCTCCAAACTTTAGCTGATGAATTTATATTAACACAAGAAATAACAGAAAACACAAGAAAAAACAACTGCCTAGATTTGGTATTCACAAACATCAACCTAATTGATAACATAGAAATATCCCCAACTATAATATCTAATCACAACGTCATTGAAATACAGCCAATATAAAAGCAACAAGAAAGGAAAGAACATGCACTATAGAAACAAGCAAATTCGAAATTTTTAATTTTCACTCCAAAGCTATAAACTGGGAAGGTGTTGCATCCAGCATGGAAGCAGTAGATTGGAAAACGATCTTCAAGTTCAAGAGAACGGAAGAGATGCTAATGACCTTAGAGGAGAAGACACTGGAAATTGTAGAAAGACGTGTCCCAAAAATGCAACAAAGAGGAAAGAGAAGCAGGTTCGAGAGACAAAAGAGGTCAATGTTCCGAAAGAGAAAGAGAGTGACTGCAAAAACACAGAAAAATATTAAATGATAAACTGCAGAGTATAAATTGCGTTATATAGGAACTTTGAGAAGCATACAGAAAAAGACAACGACGGTATAGAAGCGATAAAGCTTAACTCAAAGTACTTCTATAATTTTGCGAAAAGGAAGTCGAAAAATCACATGACTATCAGACCTTTGAAAAATGAAGACAATGCTTCATCTGATGATCTAACAGAAATATCTGAAATAGTAAGAGCTCAGTACAAATCATCTTTCAGTATCAGTAACAAACTGATATGCGATAGACACGCGTTCTTCGAAGAAGAACTACAAGGGGAAAGTATAACGGACTTCGACTTTCCGACAGATGATATTACACAAGTTATAGGGAAACTAAAAGCACACTCGGCGGCAAGACCAGACAAATGGAATGCCACACTGATCAAAAACTGCAAGAATGCAATTGCTGAGCCCGACTGTTATTTTTTATTTTTATTGGGTTCAGAATCCAAGCTGAGCCCTGAACGGCCAAGCTTTGAAGGGCCACACAGCCCAAGTTAAGCTAAACTAAAACTTATGGACTTGGAGGTCCTATTAGGTCCTACCTCAGGGTTGCCGACTCGATGTGGGTCTACCTTAGGCCTCAGTTGCATAAAATTAAGATAAAAAACAAAAGGGGCACTATTTATGGTTCTTTCTAAGCCTTGCAACAACAACACAACCTGCACCATTGCACGATGCAACAATCTTGTATCTAAACAACCAAACTGAATTGCAAGAGCTCTCTTTTAGACCACGCACTGTAAGTGCCGCATTCAAAAAACGAGTAGAAAGGACGAACAGTGCCCCAAAAAAATTATGCCACAAGAGTGCAAAAACTATGATGTCACAAGAGCCCAAAAATGCTAGCGCTAAATTAAGTGAGTTTTTCACTAACCTTACAATTATGAGATGGATATATATACACCTTAACTTAATATATACAAGCAATGCTGCATCAATCAGCTTAGTCATCATATCGCATTGGGACAACAATTGCTCTTCCTCTTAGAGATTTTCTAACACCAACATTGGATACGGAGACGAACACGAGACACGGGAGAAATACCGGGCATTGAATAGAGCGAGCATAGTCCGAATATATAAAGGAGCAGCTCGATCCGAGGCCAAAAACTATAGGCAGTGTCGCTTACATCTCATCTCACTAAAATATTTCAAAGAATAATTACAGAAAAAATCTAACTTTTTGAAACTCTGAAAAAATTAAATAGTACCCAACATGGATTCCGGTCAGGCAGATCATGCCTATCACAACTAATGGAACACTACAACAACATTATTGATGCACTTGAAAGTAATGAAAACTATGATGTAATATACACAGACTTTGCCAAAGCGTTCGACAAGTGTGACCATGGAATCATAATACATAAACTGAAGCATATGGGAATAGCAGGAAAAGTAGGGAAATGGATATATGTATAATTTCCTTAGTGAGCAGCGGCAAGTCGTCACAGTTCAAGGAATATCTTCAGAGGTCCTCAAGCTCAGTACCACATGGAACAGTACTAGCCCCATTACTCTTCATAATCATGCTAACTGACATAGACGAGGACATTACCAGAGACAGGACAGTAACATCCTTTGCCGATGACACAAAGACCAGTAGAAAAATAAGAAATCCAGAGGATATAGGATCTCTACAAACAGACATGCAGAATCGACAAGTGGTCGGAAGACAACAATATGAAGTTTAGCACAGAAATTTCAACTGTTAAGGTATGGAAAAAGGGAGGACCTAAAATCCATGAAATACTTTACCCCAAATGGGCAGAAAATTCAGAGAAATTCTAGAGCAAAAGATTTAGGAGTTGTAATGACTGATGATGCGAAATTTGGAACACAAAATAAGATAGCAGTAAACAGAACAAAAAGAATAACTAGGCAGATGCTAAGAACCTTTAAACGAAGGGATAGGGATATAATGATTCCTCTATTGAAAACACTGATCATACCCAAGTTGAAATACTGCTCGGTTCTAACATCCCCATATAAAAATGAAGACATTAGTCAGCTAGAAGGGATTCAGAGAAGCTTCACAGCCAAGATCAATGGGTGCAAAGAACTAAATTACTGGGAAAGGTTACATGAATTAAACTTATATTCACTGGAAAGAAGAAGAGAGAGATACACCATTATTTACACTTGCAAAATAATGGAGAAACTAGCCCCTAATCTTACTCTGAACCCTATAACCCCCAAACAACAGTGGAAAGTAGAAAAGGAAGATCGTGTCGTGTTCCCAAATTAAAGACACAGAACATCCTTAACCCCGAAGGAAAATAGTTTTGTTATGAGAGGACCAAGACTGTTTAACCAGCTGCCCAAGGAACTAAAGAACACCAGTAGTGTTGCGATGGACATCTTCAAAAGAAGATTAGACGCCTGGCTCAGAACAATCCCGGAGGAGCCGGGCGTACCTGGCTATGTGAGGTGGAGAGCACAAGAAACCAACTCTCTACTTCACCAGGCCAACTCGAGAGGAGGGGCGACAAGCTTGACCTTCGTGAAATGAGGAATCATCGCATGGAACATTTGAAAGGTTGAAATGTATATTTTTTTTTTTTTCTGGAAAGAAAGGTTCCGGAACTTTGCTATAAATTTCCTACAACCTTTGCTAGTTGTGATCCCACTCCCTGACCATCCCAATCCAAAAAAAGGCCTTCCTAGTCCTAAAATCCTCCCCCACCAATAAATAAGTAAATAAATAAAATTAAAATGTCAAATTTTCTTCTGCATGTTGAAAATAAATTGTACCGGAACGCCGCTCCAGTGCGTTCCGACCCCCAAAGAAATCCATATATATATATATATGTGACCATGGTATAATAGCACATAAAATTAAATATATGGGAATAACAGGCAAAGTGGGAAAATGGATCTACAACTTCCTCAGAGAACGTCTGCAGGTCGTCAAAATTCAAGGTATATCATCATCAGAATCGGAAGTACGCAGCTCAGTACCACAAGGGACAGTACTGGCCCCACTCCTGTTCATTATCATGCTAACAGACATAGACAGCGGAGTAAACAGCAACAGTATAGTAACATCCTTTGCAGACGATACAAAGATCAGCAGAAAAATCAGCGATGTACATGACGTGGAGGCCTTGCAGAGGGACACGAACAAAATATACAAGTGGTCAGAAGACAACGACATGTCATTTAACACCGAGAAATTTCAGCTCCTGAGATATGGTAGAAAAGAAAAACTTAAACAGACTGCATATTATGCTTCAGATAGACAGGAAATTCAGAGAAGCACGAAAGCGATTGATCTCGGGATAATAATGACAGATGATGCGAAATTCGAAACACAAAATCAGATAGCGATAAATAAAGCAAAAAGAGTCGCCGGACAGGTACTAAGAACGTTCAAGAGAAGGGACAGGACAGTAATGATTCCCCTGCTAAAAACACTGATTATACCAAAACTTGAATACTGCTCAGTTTTGACATCCCCATATAAAAAAGAAGAAACTAATAAACTAGAAGAAACGCAAAGGCATTTCACAGCCAAGATTGATGGCTGTAAAGAACTCAACTACTGGGAAAGACTACGTAAACTAAATCTGTACTCCCTGGAAAGAAGAAGAGAGAGGTACACCATAATCTACATATGGAAAATGGTCGAAAAACTGGTACCAAACCTAAAACTAAACCCAATTACCATTCAAACAACACTGGAAAATAGGAAAGGCAGAATGTGTAGTGTTCCCAAATTAAAGGCCCGACAAGGGACCTCCTCAACTCTGAAGGAAAATAGCTTGGTTGTCAGGGGGCCAAGACTTTTCAACCAGCTTCCTAAGGACCTCAGAAACGTAACGGGGGTCAAAGTTGAAGTCTTCAAGAGAAGACTGGATGCCTGGCTCAGGACGGTACCAGATGAGCCGGGCGTGCCTGGCTATGTACGGTGGAGAGCGCAAGAAAGCAACTCGCTCCTCCACCAGGCCAGACCTAGAGGCGGGGCCACCAGCTTGACCTCCGTGTGAAGAGAGACCAACGCACGAAACAACATAAGGTAAGGTAAGGTAAGGTACCAGTGATGCAGTAAATACCACCATGGCCGAGACCGAGACCTGAGCATCCGAGACCAGAAAAAAAGGTTTCGAGACAGAAACCGAGACCATATGCAATTTTTGCACGTATTCAATATTGTGTAATGCCTAATTCCTAAGCTCTGTATTTCACATACATGAATAAAGATTCTAAAGAGGTTATCAAGTGACAATTGTAAAATTTACTCACTTATTCACAAATTCATAGTTTGTGACATTTTTCAGCAGTTAACTGCCTACTTGAAACAAGATACGTGTTCGTTGCATTTGAGGAACATTACAGTGATATAAGCGAAAACACCATGACCGAGACCAGAAAAAAGGGTCTCGAGACCGGTCTCGAGTCCTATATCACTGATATATACTGCTAATATTAAGATTTTCGGAGACCAGAGTACACTAGGTTAGGTGGTCGTTTTAGATTGGTTGGTTATTTCCCATGTGACCAATTTTGGCCAATTGGGATCTTTCTAACAAGTTTCTACTTTTTCAAAAACCTGGTCTCCGAGAAATTTAATATTTACCACATACGCACACGCACAGTGAATTACGTCTTACGTCGCTTTGCTACGCGTGTCAAAGTTACGTATAGATCCAAAATCATTTTTAACGAAGGGAAACTCCTCCTCTGTGTTTCGGCTCATCAGCGCTACTGTCCCCAGAGCGGATGGAGAACCCGCTGGTGTTGCCGCATACGATCGTGGTGGGGCCGAAGCAAAGTTGAAAGCATTAGGTTAAAACGGTCTTACCTCGTATGGAGTGTAGAGACGACCTGCCTCTTCCATAAGTGCCTCAGACGAATTCTCTTTCCGGTGTGTGGAACGCCACATATAATGATATAGGTCACTAAATAACTTTCGTCAATCTCCACCACTTTGCAAATCCACAGGTAATGAGCAACGCTTTACCGCAACTTAAACTCATGTTTCAAACTATATTCCGACCAGCTTCATTGGAATAAAATACTCCAACGTTTATGTATTTTACACATACTAAAGCACTTCTCACAAGAAATTAATTCTTTACTTACAGTAGTTCATAAACTGTAATGAGCGAGTATTTGAAACTTACTTTTTAATAGTATAAACAAATTGCACGAGCACCTTAACAACTAGTTTCAACCAGCATTTGTGTGTGACTGGAAATGTTTGTTTGTTTGGTCTTCAACCACAAAGGGTCATTGAGACGGGTGGTAATGTTTCTAAGGAAATGGTGTTACCGACTGAGATACAAACGATGGCCAAAGTTCTAAATAGCCTTTACTGTTTGGCAAACTAAGAACAACTTACCACAAGTAACTATTTCTATAAAGAGAATATTTCTTTGGTCTTATGGCACTGTAGTAGACTAATGACCTCTGCAAAGTCTAAAAGGACTTCTTGATTCCCGACCAACACGAGAATGATTTTACTCGTCAATCAATTTTTATTTTTGTGGGCACTGAGGGACGCCTCGCCAATTTACAAAAATATTGTGAATCGTGATGGGATTCGAGTTTGGAATACTGTACTTGCACCAGGGCCGGATTAACCATTAAGCAAAATAAGCCCGTGCTTAGGGCATCAAGGGAAGGGGGGCACCACAGAAATTTTCCATTGTCAGATTTACCATGGATTTATTATACTATTATAATCGCGGCTTATAGCCTATAAGCTGTTGAAAACTGAATTATATATATTCATATATAGTATTTATTTTTTTTCATTGTTTGAATTTGTAGTGAACAACAACCCTTTTGAGAGAATAAATATATTTCGTTGTAATCACACACTTTACGCTTTGCGTTATTATTTTGTTTATATCAAATCTTTGAGCGCCATATTAAAAATACATATAGATTAAATATTTTCGTGTGCTATAGGAAGTTATTCTGAACGTGTGATTTGTGCATATAATATTAAATATATATTTTACATAATCATTTGGTATTGTTTTACAGAAAGATTTAGGTTTATAGAATTGTAATATAAATTAATATTAAAATAAAAGAAACTATAAACTCTCTATATTGCTGTTGTATCAAGTGATGTTTATCACGGCCATTATAATAATAAGATATACTGACCTAAGTTAATTAGCGTTGAAGAAGTTTATCTGTTGCTCTCTCTTCTTCTCTAGGGTAAGTCTATGAAGTGTACTTTATTTGTATATATAACAATATTTTATCATACACGTATCTTTATTTTATAATTTATTTATCTATTGTCATAACAGTATAAAAGAATTTAGATTGTAATAACCAGAGTGAATAATTTGTAATGTATATATATAACATCAAACGTAGTTAGGACAATTTAGGCCCTAAGCAAATGTTCATATTTCCTATAATTAAATATTGTGTTTTAAATAAATAAATAAATGTAAATATAAAATGTGGCTCGTTAATAGTGAAATGTTAATATTGATATTTTTATAGATTGCGTATTATTAATTCTAATGTTAAGTATTTTTATTTTATAGGTTTCGGTTCCTTCTTTCCTTCTTTCGATTTGATTTGTATTCAACATTTCGAGTTGATATTTCGGTTGAGTTATATTTAATTGCCACTTATATTTAAATTGCCACTTTGGTTGTGTACGGTTCCCATTTTGTCTTTCTGAGAATAAAAGAACAAAGCCAAGATTGTGATATGTGTAACTGTGTTGATTGCCACATAATATACAAATAAAATATTCTTTTTATTTCTGTATTTTACAGACCCCAAGAACCAAGATGAAACGTGTTCAGTTAAGTGGTGCACAAAAGCGAAAACTATCAAAAGAGAAACAAGAGAAGACTTTGGATTTAGAGTCCAAGACTGCAAAGCTGACTGATTTCTTCACACAAGTTCCACGACCACAACGTCAACATGATATACCGATTCTGAATCAAAACCAATCTCCGTCATCAGAAGTGGACACAAATACCACTTTGATCACTTCAAAATCAAAATATGATGACGTTGGAATCACCGAGGTGTCACAAGCAGGTTCATCTACCACATGTCTCACTACTGATCTCACTTTGCCTGTAAATTCTCTTGATACCTCTACTGCAAATGTTGATTCAAGTTGCTTTACAAGACATTCTGGGGTTGAAATAATTGCTGAAAATGAAAGTTTAGTGGACCATGGTGATGGTGGTGAAATGAATCAGTCTGCAGAAGATGAAGTAAATATAGCAAAAGATCCAGGGTTGTGGCTTGATTTCTCTGCTGATGATGTGGCTTATTGGATTGCTTGTGGACCCAGTGACTGTCAACACCACAATGGGCCATTTGACAAGTCTTACCGGCATTTCAGTAGTGGCAAACCAGCAAGATACTGTTCACAAAAACTTTTCGTTGGGACAAAAGCCAATGGTGAGAAATACAAGAGAGAGTGGTTATTGTATTCACCATCAACAGGATCAGTTTACTGTTATGTTTGTAAACTGTTTGCTCCTAAAAATGTCTCACATTTTGTTATAAGAGAAGGGTTCAGTGACTGGCGAAATACTATTGTAATTGATCATCATGAAAAAAGCACTACTCACCGAGACTCTATGCTAACATACTTAACTCGCAGACAAGGTGCGGGGTTGGGACAACAGTTGGAAAAACAAATTCAGGAAGAGTGTGATTACTGGGAACATGTCTTGAGGCGTGTCATAGCTGTTATTTGTACGTTAGCTGAACGTGGCTTGTCTTTTCGAGGAACAGAAGAAAGATTTGGATCATTGCAGAATGGGAATTTTTTAGGGCTGCTTGAGCTCATAAGCCGGTTTGATCCATTTTTAGCAGGTCACATTTTGAAATATGGAAATTCTGGCAAAGGAAATCCTTCTTACCTGTCCAAAACCACCTGTGAGGAACTCATTCAACTAATGGCTCAAAAGGTCCACGCACTCATTGTTGACGAAGTAAAATCTTCTGGTTATTTTAGTTTGTCAGTTGATTCAACACCAGATCTATCACATATCGATCAGTTAAGTGTTGTACTTAGGTACTTAAAAGATGGACAGCCTATTGAACGCTTTTTAACCTTTCTGAAAATGAAAAGCCATACTGGTGAGGAAATGGCAAATCAGGTGTTGCAGTACTTACGTGAAGTTTGTAAGCTAAACTTTTCAAAATGTAGGGGTCAATCTTACGACAACGCTGCCAACATGTCTGGGCGTTATAAGGGGATGCAGCAAAAAATTTTAGAAACAAACAAGTTTGCTATATATGTGCCCTGTGCAGCCCATTCACTAAATCTGGTAGGCCGAAGTGCTGTTGACTGCTGTCAAGAGGCGGTTAATTTCTTCTCTACAGTGCAGTTGCTCTATACCTTTTTTTTAGCCTCAACCAGCAGGTGGGAAATTCTTAAAGGTTGTATTGGAAATGAAAGTGTCTTAAAATCCCTCTCTGATACCAGATGGGAGGCACATGCTATGGCAACAGCAGCAATTTTGAAATCTTTCCTTAAAATTTTAGAAGCGTTAGAATGTATAGCTGAAGACCAGTCACAAAAGGGAGACACTAGAAGAGAAGCAAATAATATTGCAAATAAGATGCAAGAGCTAGAATTCGTTTTTATGTTGAATTTTTGGGATGAGATTTTGCAAAATTTTCATAGAGTAAGCAAAGTTCTACAGAATAAGGATGTGAACTTAAAAACATGTGCAGATCTGTATGGATCATTAGCTGACCAACTGTGCACTTCACGAGATGAATTTGAAAGATATGAAGCAGCTACAAAGGAAATGCTACCAGATGTTGATTACAAGGCAGCTCAAACTCGCAAACGTATCAGAAAGAAGGTACCCAATGACGGAGATGCACCAGAAGTATATCTGAATGCCAGAGATAAATTTCTTATCACCACCTTTTACACAATTGTTGACAAACTTGAAACTGAGATGAGAAGAAGAGGAGAGATATACAAAGAAATAGCAGAGAGATTTTCTTTTCTAAGTGATGTGCCACATAATGTCACCACTTCATCATCTACTGAAATTGAAAGGTATTCTCAGGGTTGTAAAAAGATGATTGATGCTTACCCAGAGGACTTGAACACTAATTTCTCTGCTGAGCTTCAGCAGTTTCACTCATATGTGTGCCATAAGTTCAGTGCAAAAAAAAATGTAAAAACAAGATTCAGTCATGCTGAACTTTATAAAATAATTGTAGAAGACAATATTGAGTGTGCCTTCCCAAATGTAGAAATTGCCTTTCGTATATTTTTAACATTAATGGTCACAAATTGCTCAGCTGAGCGTTCATTTTCTCAGTTGAAGTATATTAAAAATACCAACAGAACAACTATGCAACAAGGCAGGCTGGATGCCTTATCTCTACTAAGTATAGAAGCAGATGTGTTACGTAAGATTAGTTTTGAGGATCTGATCAAAGACTTTGCAATTAAAAAAAGTAGGAGAAAACTTTTCAAATATAAATGAAGTGGAAGTATACAAAAATAAACATTATTTTCCATCTTACTGTAAGTTTTGTTTCATTTCAAAAAATAAAATTTTATTTTATGGTTTATTTTTGTTTATATTTTGAATTACATATATATGGGGCACCAAAATCTTTTAAGTGCTTAGGGCCTCTAAAGGTCTTAATCCGGCCCTGACTTGCACCGTAACCTAACCCCGACGTTAAATTAATTAATTAATTAATTCAATATATACTATATATATATACGGGCTATTAAAATTGATTCACCTGATTTCAAATGAGAATATTTTTTAATGTTACAAATACAGTGTGATTTGTGATACATCAACCAAAAGAAAAACTGTCCAAATTTTGTCTCTCACCTCATAAATGCTCTATGTGACTTCCCCTAGTTACACGAGCAACGTCGACACGATAGTCGAATTCCTCCCATACTCGCTCCAGCATGTCCGTTGTCACTGACTCTACGGCAGTAACAATGCGAGTTCGGAGCTCATCCAAAGATGTGGGCAACGGTGGCACGTACACGGTATCCTTAATGTACCCCCAAAGGAAGAAGTCGCACGGTGTAAGATCCGACGACCTAGGGGGCCAGCTGTGGAGCACCAAGTCATGGGGCCCACTGCGACCAATCCAAAGGCGAGTGACTGTTCACACTGACTGTTTGTTGCTAGGCTAGGCCACGGCGTGACTTTGGAGCCCTCTCGCGGTGATCTTTAAAACTCGGAGATTTCCTCTTTCATGTGGTGTATGCCCAGTTGATGCACGGTTGATAGGTACGGAAGTATTCTCAGTTGAAATCGGATGAATCATTTTGAATAGCCCTGGACATATATTTTTTTTTTTAGGCCACCAGTTTTCGTAATCTGCTCATTTCACCTATCGGGCCAATCAGGGTGAATTTCACGTCCGAGTTAGGTGATCATTTCAGGTTGTCTCGTTATTTCTCACGTGACCAACAGTCAAGGGTCCAAAAAAATAAATGTTCTTGGAATATATATATATATGCAGTAAAATCACAGAATAACGATCTTATTAATAATAATTAAGCAAACAACCACAGGGAAAAGGAAAAAGAAACAAAATTCGAGCGCTTTTGCGATATATTCACATCTTCAGGGAAAAGAGAGATGTGAATATATCACGAAAGCGCTCGGATTTCGTGTTTCTTTGCTTATATATATATATATATATCTTAATCGTTTTAGGACACATCGGTATTTTTCGATTAAAACATTTTTCTGGTAAATTTTTAGTCGTTTTGCACAAATCTGACATCCGTTTCCTGTGTAAACGTGTATTTTTTGAGATATCTTCACTTGAAAATACCTAGTTTTTATCTTGTGATTTCACCATTTTTTTTTTTTTTTTTCGCTCCTCATTTAGTAACCATATTTGCGATATGTTGTGCCTTTCCTGTGAGATCTTGATGAGAGAAATTACATGCTTTCTTTGCTAGGTTAGGGCTAAGTTAGAGTTAGGTTAGGTTAAGGTTAGGTTATTCATAAGGGAAAGATGAAAACATATTTTTTCTGGTCAATTTTTAGTCGTTTTGCACGAATCTGATATCTGTTTTCTGTGCAAACGCGTAGTTTTTGCGATATTTTCAAGTGAACATATCTAAAAAAAATTACACATTTGCACAAGAAACGGATGTCAGATTCGTGCAAAACGACTATAAATTGACCAGAAAAATATGTTTTCGTCGAAAAACACCGATGTGTGCTAAAACGAATATTTATCTATATCTATTTTGAATTTCCCTGAAGTAAACATGTTCAATATAGCTTTAGGAAACCGCTTATTTATTAAGATATACATTAATCCCGTCCGAATTTGTGGGACTCGGGGTAGAAAAACGCTTGTCCGTAGTTTCATTTATTAGTTTGCTTTTCCTCAGAAGTCAACGTTCTTGACCCCAAAGTCTGGAAACATAGGATCGTATTCAGGATTTTATTAAGATAATGTGGAACGGAGAAAAAGAATTATCGTAATATATCCCATGTTTCCAGACTTCATGGCCACCCTGTATATTATTACAAAGTAGGAGAGAATGTTTGCATCAAAAACCAACTAATATTTTTGAACAAATGATGTTCTTCCGATTAATTAAAATTCCTTTATTCATTTCAAACATAACTTGAATGTTGATGTAATCAATAACCATGTTATTAATTCTATCAGACTTCTGAATTCGTGGCCACAAAAGTAACAATTAACATTAGAAACAACATTTAGAACAATTAACACAATACTTCTAAGGATTTAGAATTTAAAAAAACTTCATACATATACTGTAGGTTTGGAATAGGAGTCAGAATTAGAGACTCTCAGAAGGGGAGTGGAGTCAGAATTAAGGAAACTTAGAAGGAAATACGAGTTAGAATTAAAAAAGTCTCAGAATGGGACGGATTCACAGTTGAAGAATCTCAGAACGATCAAAACATGTTATTCCTCAATTTAGACCAGTGATACACAAACCCTGGCCCGCGGGCCAAATGTGGCCCCCACGGGTCTTTTCAGTTGCCCCACGGGTCTTTTCAATTCAATGAAAAAGTTAGCTACCCAAAGAAAAATCTGAAATATTACCCCTGGTTATTATAAAAAATAGAATATCTATATATCTGGCCCCTACATATAAAACAGATGGTTGGTTTGGCCCTCACATCCAAAAAGTTTGTGCACCACTGATTTAGACTGTCTTCATCTCAAAAATTACCCATTTTCATTGGATTGAAAACTATGGAATGATTTAAATGCTGATATAAAAAATATTGTAAATGTAAATTTATTTAAAACCAAGTTGAAATCTCGATTAATAATGGAATGCTTATAAAAATCTAGGATTAAATGTACATTATTATTTATTCATTTATCATGTATAATGTACGATTAAACGTACATTACACTATTATTCATTCATTTCTCGTGTGTAATCTACGATTAAATATACATTACTTGTTACTGTTCATCTTTCATGTCTTATATTGATTTCTTTGTATAGTGTTGGTATCATACCTTCAGTAATGACTTTGTATTTGTTCAATATCCATAATAATAATAATTTAAGGTTAATATATACGCTAGTTAATAATTCTTATTCATAATTTATATATTATTAACAACTACCAGGCTTATTTTTAATTAGGAGCCCAGTAAAGCCTAAAGCTTAAGAGACAAATAAAATAAAATAGTCCAATTTTGCATTATTTATGTTAAAACAAACGATATCAATCGTAGAACTGAGACTGTACAGAATTAGAGATCTCCCAACCAAATGGAGGCATCCTCCTTCGTGATAAGATTTCTTTCAAACGCCTTTCTGATGAATTGTTGCGTAGCTATTTGCACTGCCAACTGAGGGTTACGAGACTCCCCTAAAAATTAATAACAACTATATTACAATAACAGAAAAAAATAAATTCGAAATAAGAATAATCTATTGTTACCCGACATATCACACAATACAATATCTATCCACAATCTAACTACTGTATATCTATCTACTCTCTATCATAATATTACCTTTTCCGGCAAAAGGTGCCCAGCCAGGACAACTGACAGAAGCTTTGTGATATAATTCAAACCTGAAAAAGAAGTTAATAGATGATATTCTTTGAAAATATGAAAATAGCGGTTTGCTCCAATTAGAGCCATTATTTTTATACAATTTGTCGTGTGACAGAAACTGGAAGTTGGAGAGTTGAAAAGTAAAAGATTGAAGGCAGTGTATATCCAGAGGTGGTGGATGGTGGTGGTGGTTAATTGAAATTGAATGTAGGCCATATCCAGATTACAACTTTTTTTCGATTTTAGATAGTATCTGTTACAAACTTTTATTTGATAGAAAATCGGACAATCTTCGTTATTTAATTAATGAATGCTAATTTTGTTGAAAGCAACGACAAATAGTGGGGCAGATAAGTGAATATATTCAGGGGAATCTTTCAAATAGTGATACAAGCACCAAAATTGGCATGGATACCACTCTGGGACTACTTTTTTGAAAAAGCCCGTTAGCCACCTAAAATTCAAAATGGCCGCCGTTGAAATACTTATTTAACTATAAAATTTGACATAGTAGTCCGATTTGAATGAGCTTGGCATCAAATCATATGTTTTTGACCATGGAGAAGCTGAATTTACAACCCTAAAACTTCTCAGAAGCTTCTTTCTACCATCTGTAGCACATTGACTGAAATCGGACTGAAAAGGATACTCAATGCGATACATACGATCGGAAAATAACCCGGCCGACTGGCTATCTCGAACAATATTGCCAAGTATTGCGGCATAAGACTGGGGCCTCGAATATACCGCACACAGCGGAAGCTGTAATCAAGCCGCGATGCGGGGTCGCAGCGCAGTGCATCACGATGCACTTCAGCGAAAGCGCTGCTTGTGATGTTTCAGTTGTGTGTATGTCTAACTGTAACCGAGTTTACAATCCTAAATAACTCTTCAACCCAGGTCAAGTTCCTGTCATCACCGCTGACCAGCCAATCTATGCAGTAGCGAAGTAGATTCAGTGGCACTGGCCCGAGCGCTATTGTGAAGACAAGTTTGTTATCATGTTTGGAGGCCTTTATATTGAGATGGCTGCACTGAGGTCTGCTGGAACTCTCCTCAAGGACAGCGGATGGACGGGAGCCCTCGTTGAGGCAGAGGTGGCCTCTTCTGGAACGGCAGAATCATTTCTGTCAGCTTCAAGCGTCACCATAACACGTCAAATGCACCAGATTACAGCATGCAATTTTTACAACCTCCTGAAGGCAGCCGACACTGGTTATTGCACAGAGGCACACGAACACTCCGAGGGAGTGCTGTTTAGAAGATTGGTGTGAGAGACGCAAACTGCAAAGCCCGCAGTCCCAGTTCTGGAATATGGTGCTGTCAATGGAACTGGTAATCCTCTCACTGATCCGGGCGTTCAGGGAAGCCAACTTCACCCTGTAGTGTCAAGCGCTGTCTGAGCTGATACCGTTCTTCTTTGCCAACAACAACGTGAACTACGCACGGTGGCTTCCCATTCATCTTAGAGACATGGTGACCCTAGATCAGAAACACCCCCAGCTGGCTCTTGAGTTTCATAGGTGAAAATCTGTTGTGCACAAATCGAGCCGGGAATTCTCAGCAATGGCCATCGACCAAGCTCACGAGCAAGCCAATGCCGTCATCAAAGGTGACGAGGGTGCAGTCGGTGTGATTGAAGACCCATCAGCGCTGAGAAGATGGATGGTGGCTGGCCCTGAAATCAGTCAGCTGGTTGCTCAGTACGAGGGAGCGTCAGAAGCCAAAGATGTAACCGAACGTGGCAGACACCATGAGCAGACTGAGCGAGCTCAAAGAGTGTTCTTTGAGGAAGTAGACAGGCTGTCTAAGGTAATGAAGGACATGGGCAATCCTTTCCAGGAAGAGACTGGGGACCTGCTTACATTGGACACAAAGGACATTGCCCACCCCAGTGCTGCTGAAGTGATTGGCACATACTATGAGAGGGGCAGAATCCGCTTCCAGGAATTCATGAAGGGGCTAGAAAGTGAAGAGGAATGCACGTTCTACAAACCAATGAAGAAAGACAAGATGGACTTCTTTAGACAAGAACCAGCTCCTGGTGATCCAAAGCAAAAGGTACTGAAGGAAGACTGCCGCCTCTTCTCCAAGCTCTTCATTTCATGCCAGACCAGAGAGTGTGACCTACAAGAGTTCTTTCGGTATGAGAACCAGTCATTTACTGCTTCATTGAGTAACAGTGGAAAGCTTCACACCTGCCAGAAGTCTCAGCTTGCTGCCATTCTTGAGGCTCGTGTTACAATGCCAGACACCGAACCAGAGGCTGATGCCATCATCATTGATGGTTCGGCTTTGGTGAACACTCTGCCACCACGAACCTCAAAGACGTTTGAGGATTATGCAGCACTGGACGTTATTCCCACAACACAAGCATACTCTTCCAAGTACAAGAGAACAGACATTGTGTTTGATGTCTACCGGCCATCGAGTCTGAAGGCCGAAACAAGGTCAAAGCGAAGAAGGGGAGCCAAACGCAGAGTGACAGGCACAGGCAAAATGCCCCCAAACTGGCGGAGCTTCTTGAGAGACAACGACAAGACCGAGCTCTTCAGCTTCCTGGCTGACAAGATTGCAGAGATGTGCACACCAAACACGGTGATCGTGACCAAGGAAGAAGATGCCGTCTGCAACCAAATGATCCGCCTGGATGAATTGGCTCCCTGTAACCATGAAGCGGACACGAGGATCTTCGTGCATGCCAGACATGCAGCAGCACAGGGTAGCAAAGTTGTCATGATCAAAGCCAGTGACACAGATGTCCTAGTCATAGCAGTCAGTGTTCTGCCAGCCCTGCAGGAATTTGGTCTGCAGAAGCTGTGGATTGCTTTTGGTCAAGGGCGGAACCTGAGGTGGATTCCTGTACAGGACCTCAATCCTTCACTTGGACCAGAGGGATTCTCTTCTTCCATGCCTTCACTGGCTGCGATGTTGTGTCGGTCTTCCGTGGGAAAGGGAAAAAGTCTGCATGGCAAACCTGGGATGTATGTGCCGAGGCCTCTGATGTCTTCTTCAAACTCAGCCAGTACCCGCCAACAGATGAAGACGACGACCTGAAGATCCTGGAGAAGTTTGTAGTCACTATGTATGACAGGTCCAGTACAGCTGCGGGTATTGATGACGCACGGCTCGACATGTTTGTTGGCAAGCAGAGGCCGTACGAAGCCATTCCTCCAACTCGAGCAGCTCTCCTTCAGCACGCCAAGCGCGCGGTCTACCAGGCTGGCTGCATATGGAGTCAGTCAACAATGTGCCAGCCCGAAACCCAAAGTCCTGCTGACTGGGGATGGACACAGCAAGGTGACCTGTGGCAGATCTGGACAGCACTCCCACCAGTTGCGCAGAGTTGTCAACAGCTGACCAAGTGTGGCTGCAAGACAGAATGTCGTGGAAGGTGCAAATCCTACCTCTTTGGACTCACCTGCACAGCACTGTGCAGCTGCGGATGCGAGGATTAGTTCAGTGTGCATGTGGACAGCAACACTTATAAGTGACAAAGTGGAAAGTACAAAGACAATAAAGGACAAACAAGTACTTTCATAGTTACCTACGTTTAAAAAAAAAAAAAAAAAAAAAAAAAAAAAAATCCTGCGTCCATTCATAACCTCAGAAGCAAATGAGACGGCGCAGGCGGAGCTAAGGTCATTAGATGACCGAAGAGCACTTATTTGTGGAGGTATGAATAACATGGCGACAGCTCCATTTACTTTTATAAATTTGGCTAAGTTGTTCACATAATCTGCTAGAAATGGTGGAAAGAAGCTTCTGAGAAGTTTTATAGTTTTAAATTCGGGTTCTGCATAGTCAAAAACAAATAATTCGTTACCAAAATCATTCAAATCGGCCCACTGTATCAAATTGTGCGGTAAACAGTATTTCTATACCGCACATGGCGGCCATTTTGGTGCTTATATCACCATTTGAAAGATTGTTTCACTTATCTGCCCCACTAAAACAGCTTTTGGATGTTAAATTGAAATAAAGCTACTAAATTTTGGTTTCGAGTATTATTTAAAGTTCCTTGGAGGGACGGAGTCATCGACCGACTGTTCCCTTTACGAAAAAGTCTGTTCAGTTTACTCTCGTGTCTAGAGCTAAAAGGACCTACACTGATTTTATCAACGAGATAAATTTAACCTAACTACCCCAGCTTACCCTGGCGTAACTTAACCTAACCTAGTGTAACATAACGTAACCTACAGGACACTTCTTCAGTAAAATTGTCAAAATTAGCATATTTAATTCAATTTAGAATCTAAATAAACTAAACTCTAAATGTGAGTCCAAATTTTTGGCTTCATTTAAACAAACTTCAAATACTGAAAAAAAAATCCGAAAATATAAAATTAATTAATTCAGTCAAGGGAATGACACGCGTTTAAATATGGTTCAATCAATGAACTGAGGAAAGTAACTGAAATATGAATTTGAGGATATTGCGCGTTGCTCGTCTGAATTGAACGAACCTTCAAAATTTGATTTACCCACAAAGGAAAAAAAATACTCGCGTGGGTCCAGCGATCAAAATACACTTTTCACTATTTTCCAGTCTTTTCCTATATTTAATTCAATTACACCACATTTAAACAAACCACGATTATTTTTTCTGATAAACTTTTAATAATGGTTAAGGCAATTATCACATGGTTGAATTAAAACTATTTTTGGATTATCAAAGTTTGTTGCAATGCAGTTTTTTTTAACCTTTTTGTTCGTAAATATCTTTAATTTAAACCATCAAGTATAAGATTTACCGTTATTGAAAACCAAATACTTTATTAATTTGTCACTTAAATGACACATTTTGGCTTCATTTCCCGACATCTGAACTAAAAGTACGCAATAAAATTACGAGCATTTGTAAAAGATAGTCTCATTTTATTAAGATATTTCCATTTATTTCCAGCGAGACATTACAGTCCACACTCATACAGAAATGTGAATGTGTTGTACAGCTTTACGTGGAATCAGAGTCACTGCACCCACCTTAGGGAGACCGAGAGAGGTATCTTAATCTCTGAAATCAAGACTCGAACACAGTCTTCAGAATAACGGCTCGAGGCTTTCACCACTAGTATACCCTGTCAAGTTTGTTGATAACCAAGTATAAAATTATATCTATTCTACAAAACTGGGGCCTAAAAATGTTTGGGTATAAATTTAAAAGAAATCGGAGCAAAGACACGATTCATGAAACTTGTTAAAAATTTTATATATTTTACTTGAATCATAAAATTTGGTTTTAAATAATATTGTCTAAATATTTCAGCAATTTCGCTTAACCAAAACACATTTAAGGCGAAATCCGAATTAAAAATTTGTACAAATATAAATACCTTTTGAAAGAAGGTACCCTGTTGAAGTTGCAATTGTATCCAAATAGTTCCATTGGTTCCGATACCCACAATCTGTTGGGATGGAAGAGAGAAATTGGCATTAAAAATTAATTAAATTTTCCTACGTTATTAAGGATGTTGGGCACTACGGTAAACGGGTATTGAGGGTTGGGATAGTTCATAATACCGTCTGCCTGCATGAGCATCGTGCACTCCCCTTTCAGTGCGGGTAAAACGACGAATTAAATGGATGAAAATATAGGTGATGTCGTATGTCATGACAACAAATGCCAATTCGCATCGCATAAACGAGGTTCATTTTCCTTCTGCATTCGTTCACAAAATGGAGATGGTTAAACATTTGGGATAAACAGATTTTGTTAGTCTGTGTCTATCTGTCTCTCTCTCTATCTGCATATTCGTCGGTAGACGACAATTTAAAACTTATATTACGACTAAATCCTCAATACGATTGGTAATTAACGCTGAATTATCGTTTTAAGTAAAACCTGCACTGATAATTATCGCTTAAACTTATACAGAAATATTCTATATTTCAATATTTTGACTGTTCAAATTTAAGATATAAAATAATGGTGACAATAAATGTAAAAATGTAACTTGAAATAAATTTATAAAACCGAGAATGTAATATAGAATATGTATTATATAGGGTGATTCAAAAATTCTGCCTCAAAAATAATTATATTATAAATATATTGAAAATGGAAAGTGAACCCGTGGCTCAAATAGAACACATTTTACTTTGTAAATATTAATTTTCAATACAGAAAATTGTTCAGGTTCACAGTTCAGAATAAGCACTGACCCGTGGTAAATATATAAAAAAAAAACAACTTTATTTCAGACTCAAACATTATACGAGGGGTCCGTATAAGGTTAAGTAAATCATCACTTTAGAATTCCTTCCTACCTTATATATATATATATATATATATATATATATATAATATATTATATATATATATACACACACATTTCAACTGCAAAGAACACGCAGTATAATTAATGTAAAGAACGACGCTTGTATAGGAGAACATTTCGCGCAAGATGAGGAGGGAAAACGAACAAATGAAAAAATATATAATATATAATATAATATCATATATATGATACACACAGACCGTGCATGGAACAGGGAACTCTTCTATGATAATTAAATCCACTATAGTCCGAATAAGTAATGGTAAATGACAAATACCATAGTTTTTCTTTTTCATGATGCTAGCCCGACACGGGCAACGGGTCACTCGCAGAGAGGTCCCAAAAATATAGCTTCCTTCACCAGCTATCTGCAAGGCAGATAGGATCCAACTTTGGGACAAGATCTAGTGTTTAAAGCAGCCTAGCCCAGCTACATTTAGAACCTCAATATAAGCAAAAGACTCGCTGCCTTCACGTCAGACTGAATACATCAAAGAAAAAGGGCTAACTATTATATTTTTAGCCAAAAACCAAAACTTGAACCTCAACTGGCAGAACTGAGCATCCACTTTTGAAGGCACATAACTTGTTCGTTTCAAGATGGGAATGAACTCAGAATGGTTCCCTGAGCTGGATCCTATCTGCTTTGCAGATAGCTGGTGAGGGAAGCTATATTTTTGGGACCTCTTTGCGAATGACCCGTTGCCCGCGTCGGGCTAGCATCATGAAAAATAAAAACTATGGTATTTGTCATTTACCATTACTTATTCGGACTATAGTGGATTTAATTATCCCAGAAGAGTTCCTTGTTCCATGCACGGTCTGTGCGTATCATAAAAAACCTCAGAGAACCATTCTGAGTTCATTCCCATATATATATATATATATATATATATATATATATATGAGTTCATTCCCATATATATATATATATGAACAATTCGGGCGGAAGCTAACCAAAGGTTATAGGGTGTCCCAGTAGCGTATCCAGAGGGGGGATACGCAATGCCCCCATTGGAGGTGAAGAGGATGTATCTAAGGATAAGTAAATTTCGGTAACATTGAGCAAGCTAAGAGAGGTAACTAAGTTTATTTTGTCGTTAATTAATTGGGTGATGAAGTCAAATGAGTCAGTACTTTTCATCGTTTTTAGTCCATGATTTAGGCACTTTAAAAGAAAAATATGGTAAAAATTACTTCTCTCCCGGGGCGGGGACCCCGCTGGGGGAGCTCACAGCGCTCCCCCCGAGCCCCTAGCTGTATTGCCTCGCTACCTCTCAGCAACACTACTTTGCATTCCCCACCCCTTTCGGAAATCCTGGATACGCGCCTGGGGTGTCCCATAAGTCCAGTGTCGTAGAAAAATTGATTTAAAATTAAATTTCCAAAAGTAATAAATTAGAACTAAAACAAATGTTCGAATTGATGTCTTGTTTTGGGACCTTTTTTTTTATGTTGCAGGTTGGGTTGCCAGGTCTCCGGTTTGGGCCGGAGTCTCCGGAAATTGAGCTCTGTAAAAATGTCATTAAAAGTAGAATTTGCTTCTTTTCTTACAGATTTTTGGGAAGATAATTATTATTGTAAAAAATGAGGAAGTTTATATATCGGTTTAGCTACATAAACAAATAATGATGAGCTTCGTAGGTAAAATCTCCGGATTTGGAAACCATCTGATCTGGCAACCCTAGTTGCAGGTAGAATAGCACGCAATGGCTAATATGGAAGAAAGTTACACTCCTGAGGAAAAGGCCTCACTTCCCTGACTGTAACAGCAACAATAAGCTTTAGCTTATATTTACCGCTCGACTATTAATTACTTGAAAAATATATATTCGTTCTAAATTTTAAATCATTTAATTGTTTTTGTAATTTTTTTTTTAAATAATTTGTTTGCATGACAAAAACTAAGACCATTTTCATTTAATATATATATACACTTTGACAAAGAAAATTAAATAGAGTAACAATTTTATGTTTACTGTTATTATCATAATCATTTTAAAACGTATTAAATATTTATTTAGTTAGCCTTCAAAAACTATCATTCTCTCTTTCTCTCTGTCTGGACAATTATTGTAATATTATACTTTACTGTAATTTAATATTGTTGACAGAATGTAACCTATTTGGAATACTTGCCAAAAAAAAAAATATATATATATATACAGGGTGCTTCAAAAAATGTTGCCAGTTATATGGCGCTGTCATTTTTTTTTTTTTTTTTTTTTTTTAATGTCATTTTTTTCAGGTTTACATTAGAGCAACGCAGAAATTTGCGTTGCTCTAATGTAAACCTCTAATATTCATTCATTAATCACGCACAATCCCTGAAAAAAACGACATTACGCGTATTATTAAAAAAAACAAGCAAATAAACAAAAATATTTACAAAAACAAAAGAAAACCGCAAACTATAAGTGGTAAGCAATGACACATTAGCGCCATATAAATTTTAACTTTTTGAAGCACCCTGTATATATTATATATAAATTATTGAATGCACCTCGGTGGTGTCGTGGTCAGCATCGCTTACTCCGAATTGTGTGGTGACAATTTCCCTGCCTAAATAAGGCAGGTACGCTTCTAGGTACTGAGTTTTATTTGAGTGCGGGCATCTGGGAATAAAATTTTGTGGGGTAAAAGTACCAGAATTCGGGATATGCGAGGGTATGAGAATTATGATTCGTTTAAATAAAATTAATGTTAATTCAACCAAGTCAAGACAAAACTGTTACTGGAACAATCTCATTCCTTAAAATCCTTGAAGATAAACAAAGCCTCGTCACAATCGCGCAGATTGACTCACTGTATACCCTAGGCCTAGGGCCTAATCCATAAAATATATAGTTTACTTACTGAGGCACAACTCTTGTAATTATTAAATCGAAGATACCGCATGTTCCAGATCCAAACAGCAAAAAGCACAAAAATATAAGCTTCATATTTCCTGAAGATCAAAATAACTACAACGACAACAAATTACAAGGAGTGAAGACCGCCTTTGTCTAACCACTTCTACGAGGTATCTGATATGGAAAGGGCTACTGTTTATATAATAATGTTAACTAGAGATGCCAGTTAGTTGGTTGAATAATGAATAAACATCTATTGCGGGTTCCGACTAAACTTGATTACGATAGTGACAACAAAAATTTAAGCAATTTATTTTATATTGTCCTACATTTATCTATAGTTCGTCTTTAATAAATTACTTGTATGGTCTTAGTAAATTAATAAGTTGTTAAAAAAATGTGAATTCCCAGTTATTTACAAAATGTGAGTAAAAAAAAAACATTGAAGTACAAACTAGATGTTCAAAAAAGACTACAAAATATCACAGCTGAGTTATATCCCTGAACATGTACGAATTGGCAACACTAATAATGGAATTACAGTATGCGCAATGAGGAATTTCCAACGGATGACAAACCAAAAAAACTTCCCAGTTCACTCATTACTCGGAAACTTTTTTCTGTGTTTTCCTCTCGCTCCCCAAAGACATATCTTTTACGAAACTGATGTCATTAGTGACACTCATTACTCCTCAGTTACATATGCGTTTCGGGAACGTGAAAACTTCCCAGTTATGACACTATCCTAATGTGCATATATACACCTGTTAACCTCGTCGCAGTTCTGTGCGTTGGTCTCTCTTCACACGAAGGTCAAGCTGGTGGCCGCCTCTGGGTTTACTTGTTTTTTTTTTTTTGTTTTTTTAGTTCTTTTTTTCAATTTTTTGTGTTTGTAGAAATCTTTGTTTTATGAGTTACAATTTTCTGAACAGTATCTTTTGATAAATTGTATTAAGCCGGTGTTTGAAGATTTTTTAATGTCGTCATAGACTTAATTTTCGCATTTTTAAACTTTTATAAACAGAAGCTTGCCCACTGTGGTGTAGTGGTCAGCGTCGCTGACTACGAATCCATCGGCCCCGGGTTCGAGACCCGACCGCAGCCGGCGCGCAGCAAAAAGCAGCTGTTCATCCTTCCACACAATAAAGAAAGTGGTTGGTAGATAAATGGGTACCCTAGGTGGCCTAGTGGTTAAGACGCTGGGCTGCTGATGGGGCGTGGTTCGGATTCCACGTTAAACTGTAGGTCTAAGGTGGAGTGAAAAGCTTGACCTTCGTCAGAATGAACAACTCGGGCGGAAGTTAACCAAAGGTGTGTGTGTATATATACACACACACTACTGTTCAAAAGTCTCAGGCACCCTTGTGCAGTTTTTTCTTCTTTTTTTTTTTAATAATTATGTTGAATATTTCAGCATGTTAGTGTTGTTTCATTATAAATATAAATTATAATATAAGTTATTTTTATCCTAAATATAGGTACTATAGTCATTGTCAATAATCTCAGTTATTAGGCAGTTTAACGAAGAAAACGGATGTTTCGTCAAAAGGTGCTACTGCTGGAGATAGAGCAGAATTTAACACAAAGCTTGTAGCCTCTAGGCATAGTTGGGCACCGTTACATTAAATTGGGCGGAGTTACCGTTACATCGTTACTTTTGAAAATCCTTAAAGCGTTACCGTTACTCGATACATGTAACGACGTTACAACTAACTAGTTACATTTGATATTTGTTTGTGTCTCTTCACACGTATTTTGAAACTACAGATAAAATTACAAATGGCAGCCATGCCACAAATTCTAATAGCTACTATTATTGACTATATAAATGTTGCTCTTAAGAACGATATATTGCACAATAATTTGCACCCCAATGATTTTTGGGAAAGATGAAGAGACCTAGAAAATATATATTTAGTTGTTGCCACTAACACGGAATAGTGAATTGCATTCAATAGTCCTCATGAATGGAATGGCAATGTTATCAAATTCAAATGTCAAGTATCGAGTATCGAGTAACGAAAAAATCCGTTACATTTATAAAAAATTTGCAAAGCGTTACCGTTACATCGTTACTTTTGAAAATCTTTCAGGCGTTACCGTTACTCGTTACTTTTGTAACGATCGTTACGTAACGTCGTTACATGTAACGCGTTACTACCCATCTCTGCCTCTAGGTACTATTTTACAAGATATTCTATGCTCATTCAGTAACAGTTTGTAAACAGAACTTCTATTGTATGTTCTTGTAATTGTTTAATGCTCCTAACTAAATGAAATTTAACTTTTTTATAAAATTTCTTAATTGTTAATTTTCTCTCTTTTGGCAGATAAAGGCATAAAATTTTACATTGGTTAAGCAATGGCTAAAATATCCATTGCAACTCGACACCGGCTGGTATTATTGCGCGAGCAGGGTCAATCTCAATCAGAAATGTCGCGACAAACTGGCAGTGCTGTGCTCATTACTTTATAAATGCAATGCCGTTACCGTTACTACAGTCTAAATGTAACGCCGTTATCGTTAGTTACCATTTTTAAAAAGTAACGAGTAACGGCACCGTTACTTTTAATGAAATGTGAAAATATTATATATATGCATAAGTATATTATAATTTATATACACATAAAATATTATATTACATAAACATTCGCTTGTGCGAGTATGTGTTGGTTTGTATCCACTGGTTAATGCATAGGCTATGAAGTCTGTGCATGCCTTCATTGCGTTGTTATGACTTTAAGTCATAATATTTAAAAAAAAAAGTGAAACAAAATTACTGCAAGATTTATTACTAAGAAATGGAACATAACAGAGGATGTAGCATACGATTGATACTAATTTACTAGTGCTAGAATATACCAGGAAAGTTTAGTTTTGCAAAACAATAATACGAAATACTAAAGAAATTAATCAAATGAGTTATTGTGCATGGCAATGATAATTGAAATTTATTAGCTAAATATACAAACTTAAGAACTATCATTCAAAAGGTCTTTATTGGCCTTTAAGAAAACAAACCTCAAAAGTTGCATCTAAGAGCGAGCCTCGTTTCGGACGCAGTATATCATTCCCTACTGAAAAAACCCCGCTCAACGGCGGCACTAGATGGTATAGGAGTGTTAAGTTTAATAAACATATTTTTAAAGTTAGTGGATGGGAAGGATACAGAGCTAACGTGGCGTGAAGGCCCAGATGAGAGGAATGACGAAACCTCTGTTGAACTTAGGTCCCTCCATATATGCGTTACTGCCCAGCTCTGCAAACTGGGGTATCAAGACGTGGTATTCAAGCAATTTTGAAGAAAGCGCGAAACAGGCAAAGTTGAAGATCGAAAACGCAGTGGAAGGCCAAGGAAACTTTCTAAAAACGATGAGACACACCTTAAGCTAACATATCTCAGAAATAGACGAAAATCCAGTGCAGAACTTACCCAGACCTCAGGATTACAAGTCCACTCATCCACCGTGAGGAGATCACTCATCAGAAATGGTCTTAATGGTCGAGTGGCAATCAAAAAGACATTTCTCAGGAAAGGAAACGAGTCAAAGACGCTCAAATAGGCTCAAAAACACAAGAATTGGAATGCTGACCAGTGGAAAAGGGTCCTCTGGAGTGACGAGTCAAAATTTGAAAATTTGGCACAAAGAGAAGACGGTATGTGAGAAGAAGAAACGGAGAACAATTCAAGGAAATGTGTTTACAGCCAACAACTAAGCATGGTGGATGATCTATCCAAGTTTGGGGCTGCATTTCAGCAAATGGTGTTGGGGATCTTATCAAAATTGATGGAATAGTGGAATACTGAATGCAGAAAGATACAGACAGATCCTAATTCATCATGCTCTGCCATCAGGTCGGAGATTAATTGGGCAAAATTTTATTTTCCAGCACGACAATGACCCTAAGCATACTGACAATGTAGTCAAAACCTATTTGGAGAATAAAAAAGAACGTGGAGACTCGCAACTGATGGAGTGGCCTTCCCAGAGCCCTGATTTAAATATTATTGAGGCTGTTTGGGATTATTTAAACAGAAAGCGAGAAAAGCAGCAAAAATTGAGAGAAGAGCTATGGCAGGTCCTTTTAGATGCATGGAACAACATTCCAGCGGATTTCTTACAAAAACTCCCAAGATAGCATTCCAAATCGAATCGCAACAGTTTTGCAGGAAAAGGGCGTTCATACAAAATACTGACTTTCGACAACTGTATGTAACTTTTCAGTACTTATGGTGATGGTTCTCTAGTAAATGATAAATCTTGAAGCTAACACGTGAATTTTAACCTTTGAAATTGAGAAAATTTATCAATACAAAATTTTTTCAGACCTGCCTGAGACTTTTGCACAGTAGTGTGTGTGTATGTATATATATATATATATATATATATATATATATATATATATATATATATATATACATATACAGGGTGGGCCGTAAGTTTCCATACATAGGAAAAATAAACATTTTTTTATGGACAACCATTTTTATTTATATAATATGCTCTACATGGTTGCCATTGTTTTGAAAACACATTTCAATACGTGTTCCCCACTGTTGATGAACACGCATTAGCACAGTTGACGTTATGCTTGTAATGGCGTTGGTGATACGTTCCTTTAGATGATTTATGTCTCGTATCTTTTCCTGATACACCATGGCCTTCAAGTGCCCCCAAAGATAGAAATCAAGGGGGGTGAGATCTGGGGATCTGGGAGGCCACTCCACAGGACCACGCCGACCAATCCAAGCATCCGGAAACTGCTGATCCAAATACCGACACGTATTTAAATTTTCCTATGTATGGAAACTTACGGCCCACCCTGTATATACCTTTACTACCTTTGTTAGTTTCCGTCCGAATTGTTCATTCTGACGAAGGTCAAGCTTTTCACTCCACATTAGACCTACAGTTTAACGTGGAATCCGAACCACGCCCCACCAGCAACCCAGCGTCTTAACCACTAGGCCACCCATTTATCTTCCAACCATTTTCTTTATTGTGTGGAAGGATGAACAGCTGAGTTTTGCTGCGCGCCGGCTGCCGTCACCGGGTCTCGAACCAGGAGCCGATGGACTTATAGTCAGCGACGCTAACCACACCACCACCGAGGTGAAAATTATGACTGCACTTCGATTTTCCTCAAGAATTGGAAATAAGAAAAAAATGGCACACATTTAAAATATTTGTTCTTAATTGAATAAGAAAAAAATAAATATTTGTTTAAAAAAGTAGGAATATAAATGGAGACTATAATCTCATATTTTGCTTGTACAATTTTGCAGCCAACGGAGAACAGCCACTCATCGTGGTAATGATTCAATCAGTATTGGCTGATGTTTCATTTTTGGCTCCGTTCTTTCCCATACATCGAAAGTTGTTTGAGGTTGTGATTTTTCTTTTTCTGATTTGAATAGTGTACATTTTCGGGAAAAAAGTTCGCCTATAAAAATTAGCATAAAAAAATTACTAATTAGTAATGAATGGGTTTTGTTTTTTAAAATTTCATTTGCGTTATGAAAAGGAATCCCAAAACAAAATATCAGCAATTAGTAATTTTTATGCTTTTTAGAAATTGTTTTTCTTGGTGAATTTTTTTCCGAAAATGTGCATAAATTCTAAGTTGGTTTATTAAAGATATCAGAAAGAACTTCTATATGGAAAAATTGGGCTTCATCGTGAGCGAGTTGCTTCACCACTTCTCGTAAAATCAATGAAGTTAAACAACGTTTCATGGTGACTATCCTTCGCGTCCAGATGATGCAGCGACCCGTGGTTCAGATTCCACGTTAAGCTGTAGGTCCCGTCCCCTCTATCGTACGAACCCTTCCGAATTTTAGAATGGATGGATCATCGGATTATGTCAACATACAACTAATTGAAGGATATTATTGAAATGCTAAACTTGGTTACACCTTTTCCATTAATACAAATGGTTTCCATTTTCCCATTCATACACTATATTTTCACTTTCGATCAAAGCATAAAGTAGTTACATCTTTTTACGGTCCTTCATTTTATTTTCAAAACTTCTTATAGTATAAACTTAGCTGTATGAAAAGTATTGTTTAGAAGTTACAATATACTGCATACGGTAGTAGGCCTATATTCGATTAAAAAACTTTTTTTTTTTAACGTACACAAAGGAATATTTTCGTAGTTTTACTAAAAATGATTCGTAAGATTGAAATTCCTGACCAGAATTCATTCATTATCAATTGCAAACACGGATGAAGCTTCAAAATGACGGGTGATAACCACCTTTCCTTTAACCCTGTAAGACCTAACTGCGTACAACGCACGAATGATCACCATGGCATAGACTAACTACGTACACCGTACGATCTTAATTTTCACGCCCGCATTTAAATGGGAGTAAAAGAAACGCCGTCTGTGGGACGTACGTTCCGCCCGCACACGCAGTAACAAAAGGGTTAAATACGCTTGTTTGCTTCAATGAAAACCCCCAATTTGAAAACTTATTGTATTATTATGTGAAATTTTTAGGGAAGTCGTGTAATCCACACTTAATTACAGAAGACTATTTACCATTATAAAGATTGCTCCTACCGTAATGCGGTTAGAAAAATTATTACACATTATCAATGAAAGCCTCATACGTTACCTGCAGAGATGGGCAACATACAGAGCGTCCACAATGTCTCGTCACACTAGTAAAATGCTAACTGATTTTCAGTTTTGTTTTTTTTTGCAAACCCAATTATTACTTAGATGACCTGCCAGTTCTTGGTTTATCTTTAACAATTCCTGTTGTGAACAATTTCTTTTCCCATCTCAACAGAGTTCTTTTTGGAGAAGCTACACGACTGAATCGGTCCTGGAAGTCTGCGCCAATCTTTTCGTTTTGCCATTACGTAGTCGCTCATGGACCGAGGTACTAGCCAATATGCATTGTTCAATCGTATAGTTGCTGCTCTCACGCATTTCAAATGGGTGACAAGACATCGTGGACACCCTGTACATTAAGAAATGTATCCAAAATACAAAATATGATAAGATATTTTTTAAGAAATAGGCAAGATACAGATACAAGATACATTTCTCGATACGAGATACTTCTCCAATCAGTTTAAGGACAAAAGAGCTTTTTCGCCAATCAAATCATTATATTTTAAATGGCATGCCTAAAATTAGTTTTGGGATGTAAAGAAAGGTTTTTGATAACTTAATCCTTACCGATTTGATTTTGAAATCACGAGACACTTTCGTAGGTTTTGCGCTTATATTGAAAAATGTCCCATTTAATAAGTGTTATATTTTATTTTATTGGGTTCAGAATCCCAGCTGAGCCATGAACGACCAAGCTCTGAAGGGCCACACAGCCCAAGTTAAGCTAAACTAAAACTTATAGACTTGGAGGTCCTATTAGGTACTACCTCAGGGTTGCTGACTCGATGTGGGCCTACCTTAGGCCTCAGTTGCATAAAATTAGATAAAAACAAAAAGGGCACTATTTATGGTCTTCTTTCTAAACCTTGCAACAACACACAACCTGCACCACTGCACGATGCAACACTCTTGTATCTAAACAACCAAACTGAATGGCAAGAGAGCTCTCTATAAGACCATACCCTGTAAGTGTCGCATTCAACAAACGAGTAGGAAGGACGCGCAGCACCCCAAAAAAATTATGCTACAAGAGTGCCCAAACAATGATGCCACAAGAGCCCAAAAATGCTAGCTCTAAATTAAGTGAATTTTTCACCAACCTTACAATTATGAGATGGATATACACTAGGCTGACCATATTTCCTCGAGACAAAAACGGGACATTGGGATGGCAAAAAAGGGACGGGGTTATGTAATATTCTGTATTCATGAAAAAGTAAGTACATAAACACGGGACAAAATTGACATTTTTATTAAAACGACGGGACGGCCAGGAAATATAAAACAAACGGTACGTATGGTCAGCCTAAATTACACACACACCTTAACTTAATATATACAAGCAATGCTGCATCAATCAGCTTAGTCATCATATCGCCTTGGGACAACAATGGCTCTTCCTCTTCTAGATTTTCTAACAATAAGGCACTAAACTGTTTCATGATAGAAAAGAGTTTCTTAATTTCTCGAGTTTCTTTGTGACTGCCCTGAATTTATTCCCTCAAATCTAATGACATATTCAAATAAGCAGTGGTGGGCACCGTTAACCAAAAAGTTAACTTCGTTAACCGCTAATCCGTTAACCAAAAAGTTAACTTCGTTAACCGTTAATTCGTTAAACATGTAACGGAAGTTACCGATAAACCGTTAACGTTAACTTTTATTATTAAAAAAATGAAAAACACAATATATATATATATAATTTAATTTTCCCTCTTCTCGTTCTCCATTTTGTCCATAAGATGCATGTTGCCCTTCATGAAAATTAGCATATCAAAGTTTTCATCAGACAGGGATGATCTCTTGGCCCTCAGGATGTCCTTGCCCATAGAGAACAAACGCTCCACTGCAGCACTGGAGGGGATGGCTGTGTTGAACTTGATGAACAAGTCCACCAACACTTGCTCACCCAAGAAGGCAGCATCTGTCAGCAAGTCCTTGGAGTTGGTCTCCAGCCAGGTCTTGACCAAGTTCTGGGCCTTGCCCTTGAGTGACCTGTGGCTTCTGCTGTTCTCTTTTGTCTGGATGACAGCACTGAAGAAGTCATCCTCCTCCTCCTCCTCGTTGTTGCTGCCTCCACTGTTGCTGCCCACTTCGTTGGACTGCTGCTTCATGGCCTCCTCGACTGTACCCTCCATGCTTTTCCTCACCCTGGCGACCTTGGTGTTGTCATACTTGTCCAACCAGATGAGGCGAAACCTGGGATGGAAGGCAGCAGCCAGCTGGCATTCGTCATCCTCCAGGAGGGGCCCAAATGGCAAATCTTTCCGCCTGATTTTACAGTCGACCATGTTTTGCTCAAACCAATGCCATAAATAACTACCATATTTGGTAAGACACAAATTGTGGCGACGGAAACAAATATATCGCCTGATTTTGCACTGCGGAAATGGAAATTCGTTCATCACTATTAACAGTGGCGGATTAATTGCGCACCTGCTCAGCACTGAAAATAATAGAAACTTTTAAACGTTTATTTATGAATTTTTTGGGTTAACGGACTTGAGTTAACGGAAGTTAAATGTAACGGAAGTTAATTAGTCCGATAATGATTTTCAAAGTTAACTTAAAAGTTAAAATCGTTAACGAAAAAGTTAACTTCGTTAATTAACGATTAACGGATTAACGGTTTGTGCCCAGCTTTGCAAATAAGTAAATTGGCACAGAATTTATAACAGGGAAAAGTTTATTCGAAGCCGCGCGCTGCGTCACTTTCAGACAATCACTATTTTTAATTTCAGGCGAGTAGCTAACTTTTAAATTTGGAGGGACAAGAAAATTATCAGTGGGAGTAAGTGGGAGGCAATGGTGACTGTAGTACGAATATTGTAAATATAATAAATGTAACAGTTAAGGTTTTATATAATTTATTATTACATCTACTTTTAAAAGTATCTTATTTTTACCATTATTTAATTTTGTTTGACATTGGCAATTTTTCTAGTCAGGGAGGGGAGAGGCAATCTAGAATTTTGGGGGCAATTACCATCCCGTGTTCCCCTTGGTTGCACTACCGAATTAATTATTAACTCGAGATAACGGTCGAAGTGGTAGAAGAAGAACCGAGCAGCTTTACCCAATCATTTTGAGCAACGCCGTAACTAGGGAGGGGCAACAGGGGCAGCTGACCCGGGCGCCAAATCACAAAGATATATTATACTATTTTTACTAAAAAAAAATCTGATATAACGCAATTTGACAAGTAACCAAAAAGTCAACTCTCGGAACTACTTTCTACGGATCCAGGGGGGTTTTGGGAGGTTCGATCGAACCCCCCTAAACCAGAAAGCCCCGCTCCCAAAGCTGACTGAACATACAAGTTATTTTACAAACCACACTAAAAGCATGTAATATACCCTTTTGTTTCAGATCGTTAGTCGACCCTGTGTCTTACTTTAATACTCAAAAGTCTAAAAAGCAATATTCATTCAATCGTCGATCCAGTCTTTGAGAGACGGGAGATTAACTGATATCTCAAATCTAGAATGATAAAGTATGATTTTCAAACGAAATTTAGATTTTGATATTGTGAAATTTTCGTGAACAGTGTTTCTTTAAGATTGATCACGAATTTTGTCTTTCCTTGTATAATTTTCTTGCAAATCAGTACATAACTTAGATGTAAAAGCTAATAAACTTCAACAAACACCCGGCAAATTGCTTAAAAACGCGTTTCTAAGAGCCTTAATTTTCAAAATTTTCCGGGGAAACATGCCCCCGGACCCCCCTACAAGCCTTCGGCACTCGTATCGAACCCCCCCTCCAGCAAATCCTGGATCCGCTTCAAAACGCGTATACATCGCGTAACAGAAATATCGGCCGTACTGCGGTTTATTGTTGTTCGGAATTATAGGCTTTTTAGTCTACTAGTGAAATGTGTTATATACCTATCGTACCTACAAAATTAGTCAAAAACGCTAACATTTAGCGAGCTTTCATCCAAAAATGTCGTTTGGGCAGGTGTTTAGATTGGTATTTGTTATTAATTAATAATCATGCCAAACATTTACTAATGTTATATCATAGAAAACTACGTTATGCTAGGAAGCAGTATAGACATAGTTTTAATTTGTATATTATGGCATTATTTTAGACCGAAATGAGTTACGAATTTACTTGTTATCTATTTCCAATATGTAGAAAGTATGATGAATTAGGTTCATGAAAGTTTTTCAAAGAAAAGAAAGAGGAATAATAAAGGCAAAAATTAGGATCTGTACTGCTTTTATTAAAAACAAGAAATAAGAAGATTGAATGTGGCGGTTGGGATTTGGAAAAAAGAAAAATAGAATCTTTTTAAAAATAAAAAAAAAGCAAAAGAACGCAGTGAAATATATAGTAGTATGTGTTGTAAAAAATCAATTTTGATACTTAAATATGAACTAGAGTTTAAAATAACAAAAATTATTCTTTTCTTGGTTGTAATAGTTTTTTAAAAAGCTACATTTGATAGTCGATTGAGTTGGTACATTTTGCCTCCCGCTTCTTTTTGGTGGTATAATCTTTTTGCCAGCAGAAGGCAGCGTCGGGGGATACCCGCCAATTTTTCAGGAGAAGTAAAATTTCCTCCTCTTTAAATCCTAATTTAATGAGGCATAAGTTATCTAAATTATAATTATATTTATTATTTTTTATGCTTTGATAAATATATAAAAAGATTAATGTCTTGAAAAAAAATTATATCTTTCGACGAAGCCGTAGTCAGCCGTTTTCCCGCGCAAAAAATGATTGCGTCAGACAAATATACTTTCATTTGATCTTTATTACGCGTAAATTATGTTTAAAACTGTGATAGCGTGGGGTAGACACCCCAGTTAGGTTACTTAGGTTCTAGCAAACAATCAAAAGCACTTACCGGTGCGTTGAATTAGGTATTCTTTGAAGCCTACCGTTTTATTCCTGTGTCCCACAAACAGCCTACCTAACTCTCTCTTACATTACCAATTTAGAAGCTATAGACATTGCCCCTAACTATACTTAAGTACGAACAACTTCCTACCCGATTTGTCACCTTAGAAACATCACCTAATTATGCTCAGCACCAAAGATTAGGTCAGATAGGAAAAAACATGTCTAGGCCAGCCCAAAGCAATACGAACAGCCGCGTTGGTTCGTTTATGACTTGCTCTTGCCATTCAGCTTAGATTTAGTGATATTTACCCTTTAGTGACTTTTAGACTATATACATATATATACATATACGTCACCTCACTCCTCCCCTACAAGTTTAGTCTGTCAGGGGGATGAGGGACCCTAGACGACCTGCGGAGCGGGGTTGATGTAGTAGGATTAGGTGCAACCTGTATAGGCGGGCGAGTTGAACCATTTTCCGGAGGATCAGTTCTCTCTTCCGGAAGACTCTGGTCCTTCTGCACTTCACGTTCCCATATCTGGTCCTGATGGCGTTTAATAGAACGACCATCTTCTAGTTGGCACTTGAAGGAAACAGGGCCCGTTCTCTCCTGCACAGTTGCAGGAACCCATTTTGGTCCAGCCCCATAGTTGCGAATCATAACTGGATCATTAGGTTGCGCTTCTATAACTCTCCCTCTTTTAGTGTCGTGGTACAGCTTCTGTTTTTCCTGATGGCGTAAAACTCGTTGTTGTAACGTTTCGTTTGGACGTAACAAATCGAAAACTGAACGAATTCCCCGGCCAATCAGAAGTTTAGAGGGAGACACCCCCGTCGTGGTGTGAGGTGTTATTCAATATTTAAACAAAATTTATCCAACACCACTTGCATTTCCTCCCCACGAGAATGACGCAAGGCCGACTTGAAAGTACGGACCATGTTTTCCGCGAGACCGTTAGTAGACGGGTGGAAAACCTAGACCGGACATGTCTAATGCCATTTAGGTGGACGAAGGAACGAATTCCTCACTGGTAAAACAAGTACCATTGTCGGAAACCAGGACTACGGGTAAACCCCATCGAGCGAAAACCGAACGGAGTAGGCGAATAGTAACACACCGAAGTCGTGGAAGTGGTTGGAAGAATTTCCACCCACTTAGAGTAGGCATCCACAAGACTGAGGAAATAGAAATAAGTATTATTTATAGGACCTGCATAGTCAACATGGATCCTATGCCATGGTATAGTATGCCATTCCCAAGGATGAAGTGGACTTTTCCTTGGGAGATCTCTGTTCTCTAGGCAGCTTTGACAGGAACGAACCAATGATTCGAGTTTTCCATCTAAACCAGGCCACCAGAAATAAGCTCTCGCTAGCTCTTTCATTTTTGTTGCGCTCATGTGTTCAGCGTGAAGTTCCTTCACTAAATTCGACCTGCCTTTATTTGGAATAATCACTCTGTGGCCCCATAAGAGACAGCCATTTTGAATCGAGAGGCCTGGCAGACCTAACGAGCCTACTAGACAGGCAAATAAAAGGTATGAGGCGAATACGACTAAGCCTACTAATTCTACTAAGCCTTCCAAGCCATGTACAGGGTGTGGAAAACACCATTGGAAGAAAGATTGCCCTTCTAAAGAAGCAGTTTGCCGAAACTGTAGTAAAATAGGCCACATAGCTAAAGTGTGTTTTTCAAAGAAAACGAAGGGTGAAAATTCTAATTTTAACCTCTCTAGTGTAAATCCTGAAAGGGGAAATACTTCGAACATTGGAGTGGAGTACCTATTTTATGAGCAACAAAGTGGGAATAATACAGGCCCATATATCGTAGAGGTAGGCCTAAATGGAATCACAGTTCCTCTAGAATTAGATACAGGTGCTGCCCGGACGGTCATGTCCAAGGCAGTTTTTGATAAGATTTTCAAAAACACACCTAAACTACATGCATCTAAAACGATTTTGAAGAAGTATGGGGACATACCAATACCTATTTGTGGAGAAGCATACGTCACAGTTACACTCAACCAGAAAACTTTGACTCATCCCTTAACCCTTTTAGTGGTGGATGAGCAAGGGCCTACTCTACTAGGCCGTGATTGGATTGATGCTTTGAAAATGCCGATTGACAAAATCTTGCCAAGGGGTCAGGCAGATGTGCATACACTTTCATATCCATCTGACAAAGACTCATTGTTAAAGGAGTTTTCTTCTGTTTTTGGGCCTGAAGTAGGCAACCTAAAAGGCCATCAGGTCTGCATAGAAGTAGATCCTAATGTAACTCCGAAATTTTGTAAAGCTCGTTCAATTGCGCATGCACTGCGAGAGAAGGTAGATTTAGAAATTGACAGGCTGCTAAAAGATAAAATTATTGAACCAGTCACACACGCTAAGTGGGCTGCCCCAGTAGTTCCTGTACTAAAACCGGACAAGTCTGTGCGGTTATGTGGGGATTACCGTTTAACAGCAAATAGAGCCGTCCTTCTAGATTGCTATCCTATACCCAAGCCTGATGAATTATTTAGCTCTTGCTGGGGGTAAATATTTCACAAAACTCGATATGTCCCAAGCCTATGCTCAACTAAGTTTAGACGAAAACTCTAAAGAATTAACTATCATAAATACGCACCGAGGCCTATATAAGTACAATAGGCTATGCTATGGAATAGCATCGGCTCCGGGTATTTTTCAGAGGACAATGGACCAAGTTCTAGGTCACATTCCAGGGGTACTTTGCTTTCTAGATGATGTCCTCATTTCAGTTCGTCTAAAAAAGAACACCTAACTAGATTAACCACGGTTCTAAAAAGACTCCGGGATGCCGGACTTAAGCTAAAGAGAGAAAAGTGTTCATGGTCACTAATGAGGTTTCATATTTAGGGTTCCGCATAGATGCCTCAGGCATTCATCCAACGGTGGATAAACTAGAAGCAATAGAAAAGGCACCACCTCCACAAAACATCACACAGTTACAAGCTTATTTAGGTCTCCTAAACTTTTATAGGAAATTTTTGCCTAATGCATCGACTTTCCTTGAACCCCTAAATAAGCTATTACGATCTGGGGAACAGTGGAGATGGGAGAAAACTCAAAAGGAGGCATTTGAGGCTTCCAAGGACGTACTACTAAAGTCCACTCTCCTAGTGCATTATGAATTTAGGGCAGTCAAAAGTTGACCGAAAAAATTAAGAAAGTTGACCTTACGAATTGAAAAAATTGACTTATAAAGTTGCCTTTACTTTCAATAATAAAAACGATACTTTAATTACTTATTCTTGCCTTCTCTTCTACATCAGTTGACCGATTGTGGTAAATTATGATATTGCCGACATTTTCTGGCAAAAAATTGCGATCCCACATTTTGGTCTATACCACGCTGGTGCTTTTGGGTAGAGCGATGTTTATCCACAAAAAAGGATTTGTCATGCTTGACCACAACACAACAAATCTGACAGTATAGCTCATTTTTTCCTGAACAAATGAATTCATTAGGATATTTTGCAATTATAGCGCGCACTTTAGCAATAGAACTAACTGCAACTTTTGGCATTTTAAATATCTAAAATCAAAAGAAATCGAAATCAGTGAAATCACAAATCAGAAAAATCACAAATCAAAAATGGTAACCAGTAACTACAATACATACAGCACAACCACATCCAAAACCAGAACGGACATAACTGAATAAGACAAATACAAGCAGCGAAGTTGCCAGTTAACCAAAAAGATGCCAATTTTTAGTTATTTTAATTATTTATTCCAAAAAATTGACTTTATTTACATCATTGCTATTTTTTGACCTAACAGGTAAAAGTTGACTTTTGGTTGACCTATTAACTTTGGTAATATACCCCCTACAGGTGTTTTTATTGCATTTTCAGTCGTTTCAGCGAAAAGTGCCCCATAGGAAACAATTTGACTTTATTGACTTTTGACCGCCCTAATTATGATCCTAAACTTCCTCTCGTAGTTTCAGCAGACAGCAGTTCTTATGGAATTGGGGCAGTGTTATCTCACCACATTGATGGTGTAGATAGGCCTATCTGTTTTGCTTCTAGAACACTAACCGAGACGGAAAGACGATATGCACAAGTGGAACGTGAAGCATTAGCCTTAGTATTTGCAGTAAAAAAATTTCATTTCTATCTATGGGGTCATGAATTTAAACTAATTACTGACCATAAGCCTCTTTTAGGTTTATTTTCACCTAATAAAAATATTCCAGTTATGGCCTCAGGTAGGATTCAACGATGGGCACTGATTCTACAAGCCTATAAATTTGACTTAGTACATCGGTCAGGTAAACTTCTAGGTACGGCTGATGCGCTAAGTAGGTTGCCCTTAGAAAATCCAAATGATTGTGTACCTATACCTACAGAATGGGTTCACTTGGTGGAGTTTTTGGAATCTACTCCAGTATCTGCGGTACAAATAGAGCAGTGGACAAAATCAGACCCTATTCTGTCTAGGGTCATCCATTTCTGCTCAGTTGGTTGGCCTACTAAGGTTGAGAGTGAATTACAGCCTTTTTATCAACGTCAGTCTGGCCTAGACATGTTTTTTCCTATCTGACCTAATCTTTGGTGCTGAGTATAATTAGGTGATGTTTCTAAGGTGACAAATGGGGTAGAAAGTTGTTTGTACTTAAGTATAGTTAGGGGTAATGTCTATAGCTTCTAAATTGGTAATGTAAGAGAGAGTTAGGTAGGCTGTTTGTGGGACACAGGAATAAAACGGTAGGCTTCAAAGAATACCTAATTCAACGCACCGGTAAGTGCTTTTGATTGTTTGCTAGAACCTAAGTAACCTAACTGGGGTGTCTACCCCACGCTATCACAAAAACATTAATATAATAATTTTTTAAATTATGAATACATTTCAAGTGACTAGTAATAATGTTTTGGATGTATTTAAAATTTGTATAAATATTTATGTGGATATTCTGGCATCGTGTTATTCTACGTAAATAATAATAGTTAATTACGCGACAAAAACATGAAATTAATATATTCAATGTGATTATTTAAAAATTTTATCAGTGTGGTTATAGTTATCCTTTTCACGTTTTATTATAAAAAAAATGTTTTTTTAAAGTTTCTCAGCATTTTTTCTATTTTTCCTTAATTGTTAGGTCCAAAATAATTCACATTTTGGCACCAACAGTTTTATTACTACCAGAAGTTCTCTTCAGGTTTTCAAAAGTAAAATGGGTATAAACACGGCACTCTACAGAAGATTATTATTATTTTTAATAGACAAAATTCTTATCCTTGAAAGTTACAAATATGAGTGGAAAACGATTTTGAAATAGCTTCAAATTATTTTTGTAACTTTATGGTACTAAATTTAACCATTTGAAAACGCGTTTTCTAGACTTGATTTTATAAGTAAGTAAGAAAGATTGTAGAGAAAATCTCTTTTCTTAATAAAAACATTTTTTGTCAACAAATTTCTTCAATGTGTACAACCTAGTAGTACTTTTATTTATAGCCTGACATTATACTTATATAATAAATTTTATATCCATCGTCTTCTTTACCCACTGCCCCGAGCGCACAAACACCTAGTTACGGCACTGATTCTGAGTAAAACGTGTACCACAGAAACCCGGAGAGTTTTGACCACGGCGTGTTTTCCATTTATCCTTCCTTCGCCACTGTGGCTCACGCAATAAGTTACGCTTATGTAATAGTTCACGCCTAGCGATTAGCTATCATACATTTGGCACTCCCGTTAGTTGGAAGATTTATAATTTTTATTTCACGAGTCACAACGACGAAGAGCGAGATTCCTGAAATGTATCTTGTATTAAATATACAATTTTAAGATACAAGATATGGATAAATTTGTATCAAAGATACGACATAAAAGATATTTTTATATTTCTGTTCAAGATATAGATACAAAGTATATGTATCTAAGATATAGTAACATCGATACTGCCCATCACTAGATTAAGTTAAAGGATATATGTAATATACAATAAGGAAGTTACTCGTAAAACTCATTAACGAACCATAATTTTAATTAAAAGAATATAAACAAACTAAAATTTGAATTATCTGAAGTCAGGTTTATAAATCTTTTGGATCATTTACTTAATTTTTTCATATAATACAACAACCCACAAGATCCGGTTTTTCTTATGTAGAATTTAAATCTGAATCTATTTTCTTCTATGGTATTTCTTATGCAAGTTAATATTAACGGAGATATAAGCAATTTTTAGATCGATTAAAATCGATTGAAATAGTATGGTGGTAAATTATTCGTTTTACCCCTGCGGGTCGATTTGGATATGAGAATAGGTTTTTCTGGCGTATTTTGGTGCGTTTTATTCAAATCTGACCTTCATTTCTTGTGCAAATGAATTAATGAATGCCAGGTTAGGTCAACTGTACGCCCTTGATGATTGGTTAGTTGTCGTGATATTTTCGTTAGTTTTAATGAAAATATCACGACTTAACCCAACTACGAAAATATCACGACAACCTAACCAATCATCAAGGGCGTACAGTTGACCTAACCGGGCATTCAATAATTCATTTGCACAAGAAATGAAGGTCAGATTTGAATAAAACACCAAAATACACGAGAAAAACCTATTCTCATATCACAATCGACCCGCAGGGGTAAAACGAATAATTACCACCATACTATTTCAAGCTATTTTAATCGATCCAAAAATTGCTTACATCTCCGTTAAAATCAATTTGCACAAGAAATATCTCAGAGGAAAATAGATTCAGGTTTAATTTCTACATAAGAAAAACCGGATCTTGTGGGTTGTTGTATTATATGAAAAAATGAAGTAAATGACGAGTTATAACCCACAAGATCCAATCTTTTCTCATTTACAACCAGCAGTTTCTGTTGAGGAAAAAGTATCATCTCAAGCGGATGATAATATAATATTTTGATTGAATGGTCCCACTAATAAAAATCATTATTTCCATGATCCAAAGCAAATTTTAAGATACCAGTTAAAAGAATAAAAATATTCAGTCTTAAAGCTGCCTACTAGCGCTTCATAATATATACTTTTGACGCAAAACAATATATACTAATATATATAAGTATCTAGTGTGTAAGCGAGGTTAATTTTAAACATTGATCAAATTTTCAATTACACTTACGAAGCGAAGGCAAATTTCGCAAGTCGATATTCGACTTTATACAACTTCATTACAAGGCTATTTTATTAAAATTTGACTTTCTGCAGTTCACAGTTTTTATATCAAAACACGGACTTAACCTAATCTCCCAAAATATGAATTAAACTGACCCGCAGAAGGTCGGATTTCTTGATTTTATGCACGTAGCATTGTTCTAACGATTACACTGGTCAACACTCATTTTATTGCCAATCATATTAGAGTGATTTTGGGGTAACTTTGTGGTGCTGATTCCGAATATGACATCGGTTTTGCTAGATTGGCTCTAATTTATGAGATAATTGGTACCCCATTGAAACACGTAAAAATGCAAAAAATTTAATGTTCAGGCGGAGCCTACTTACAAATCGCAATGAAATTGTCTCAAATCATACAAAAGTAAACACATGAAATACATAATGGCATTTTATTCGGTCTCACCATCTAGAATGTTCCGGTAGTTTCCCATATGCACGCATTATGGTTACGTTTCCTATTAATTGAGGGTATTCATTATCTCAAGAACTAGAGCCAAATCGGAAAAACTACTTTCATTTTGGAATTCAGCAACCCCAAAATACCCTAAATTCGTACGAATTTCCTTGGCAACGAAAAAAAAATGTTTTTTTGTTGACCTGTGTTATAGTCAGTGACGGATTCAAAAGTAGGCGGGGGGAGGCCGAGGCATCCAAACAGGAAAAATTATATATATAATGAAAACATGTTTCGTAATATTTATTATTAGGAAATCAAAATGTCACAGGAACCAACACTGTTAAGTCGTCATTAAAAAAAAAAAAAGCAAAATATTTCCCAATCTCTCAAATTCTCAGAATCTCATTTATACTCCCTTTGAGCAGCGCTCATAAACCAGACGCAAGATGCATTCACTGACAGCAAAAACTATTTATAAAACATCGTACATTTCTTCATTCTTAAATCCGCTTTCGCCGTTTGTTTATCGTAATAGCGAGTCAATTCATTGAATTCAATCTTGGTTTTAACTGGCAAATTTTATCATTCCCTCAATTTACTTCTATATATGCATCAACATGCGCGCAATCATATATGAAAGACTGAATTTATTCTCATCTCGGCTTCAAATGCACATTCGAGTTTGTAACTTGAAACCGAGATATCATTTTCAACCGTGAAGTATTTGAAAGTCGAATTTGCGTTCTACAATGATTGAAGGACGGTTGAGTGGATTAGCAACGTCATTCATTCATCGTGACAAAGATATAGGGAGAATTGGAGATGAAGTAGTTGAACGTTTTGCTAGCAGTGAAACATTCCAGACAATTATCTCTTGACTTTCTATGGACCTCTTCATAATGTTTGTGCCTATTGAGTCTAAAATAAAGTTTGTAGAATGCCAGTTTGAAATGGCATCTAATACATGTAAATTGCGTACCATAAATTATGGTACACATTTTAATGATTTTAGTCATTACCACAATGATGGTATGACTTGACTGTATGAAAAAGGAAATATAAACATTTTTATATATACTGTATAAAGTGACCAGATTTGTTTAAGTTAAAAGTGGGACATATACTGAACCCCCTACTGGGGGGTCCAGTGGGGGAAGGGGTGTCCCCCTGCCATGGTTGAGAAAATTTTGAAATTGCAATACTAAAAAAAAAACACGTTTTGGTGGCATCGTAAGCAGATATTTCAATGTTAATTTCAGCAACTGTCCCGCCGAAAATCGATACTCTGGTCACCTTACATATACAGTTTTTGTGAACTCGATAAATGTTTGAGTTCCTTCTAAATTCAGTTAAAAACATACAAAGTTCGTGTCAAAATATCTGACAACTCAAGTCCTCTTCTAAATCATCTTAAACTTCAAAACTGCCAGGGGCGTACCCAGAAATTTGCCAAGCGGGGTTGGGTGGTGGACGAACTTGGAACTAATCGTAGAAGTATAATTGAAATAGATATAAATAATTTTTATGTACGTTCATGATGAGCTTATCGTTCAGTTAGAGATGATTAACTAGCTACTGCTAAGACACATCATAAATAAAAATATATTATAAAAAATATAAAAATTATGACAATCTGATTAGTAACATAATATTTAATGCAAACCGCAATTAAGATGCTCAGATTTGTATTAACATAAGAATAAAAAAGTGCTAATTTCGAGATTAAGCATTTCCTTGGACTGTTACCTTTATAAAAGAAAATTATTCTCAGGGCCGGATTAAGAGTTTTCGGGATAACTAAGCCATTTTAGATTTTTAGTGGTAGGGGAGGCAAGAGCTAGCGCCGAAGGCGCCGAAATTTTGTCACTTTCATTCTCATTCTGTTGTAACCTAGCAATTTTACTGGAAAAAATAATAATAATTTATTAGCTCAACGGGGGGGCGATCACCCATTATGCCCTCCTCTTCGTTTCGCCTCTGAAAACTGCCAAATCATAATTGGATTGGTAAACCCGCGGCCCCCTTCTGGAGAAATCTTAACCCGCCACTAACTATAAGTAAATTTATAATTATATTTTTTAATAGTTGAAATTATAATAATAGGTCCGGGTACATGATTCATCAGGCATGAGATGCATCGCTAATTTGTATTTCTACTAGGCTTGCCAACCCTCCCGAAATAGTGTGTGTTCTCCTGGCTCCCAGAACGTTATCCTAATCTCCCGGATACCTTACAATTTGAGAATAGTTTTCTTTAAATACATAATTTGGTATCACCTTATCATTTCCATATTATTAGACTTTAAATAATCTGGGTTTTTTTTTACTATTGATATGAATAACTCGTGTGTGTGTGTGTGTGTGTGTGTGTATTGACTTACTTGACCTTAGAATATGTCTTTATACCCCCTGCATATGGCCTCAAAATGCCTTTGAAATTGGTCATATTTAAAAAAAATTATCGTGGGGCTTACAGCACCCCACCCCCCCACCCCCACCCGAACCCGCCAGCTGGATCAGCTCGCCCCACCCCAATTTATGGCCTGTGTATATATATCATCTCCCGGAATTGTATTTCAGAAAGTTGGCAAGCCTAATTTCTACCCTAGGCGAACACAACTGTACCTGTTCCAGTTACAAGCACATTTACCGTATGTCACCTTAGACTTGCTCTACACAAACTGGACCAAGTAGGCCTACCTAGAATCTCTGCAAAATCAAACCTTCCTTTTTATTTACGCCTTTAGTTTAGTTTAGTAATACCAACTATCAAGATTTTATATATACACAAACATTTCCAACTCAATCTAATTACGAGTTAAATTATAATTCAACTAATTTAATCAAATGTATGTAACCCCACAAAATATTATATATATACTGTATATATATATCAACGTAAAGAACGACGCTTGTATAGGAGAATATTCCGCGCAAGATGAGAGAGAGAGAACGAAACAAATGAAAAAATGAGGTAACCACCCGGGAATCGAACCCGGGATCTTCGATTGCCGGTCAGATATGAAACCATTACACCATGGGCCTCACTCAATCAAATGCCGTAATTCTTCTACATACGCGCAGAAACCAATGCTCCAAGGTGGCACCTTCCGCATGCCGTACATTATATACATTTAAACTGCAAACACGCAGTATAATTAACGTAAAGAACGACGCTTGTATACAAGCGTCGTTCTTTACGTTAATTATACTGCGTGTTTGCAGTTTAAGTGTGTGTGTTATATATATATATATAAGCAAACAACCACAGGGAAAAGGAAACACAAAGTCCGAGCGCTTTCGTGATATATTCACATTATCAAGGAGGAACAGAAAATAGGCTATTTTCTGTTCCTCCTTGATAATGTGAATATATCACGAAAGCGCTCGGACTTTGTGTTTCCTTTTCCCTGTGGTTGTTTGCTTATTAATAAGGTCACGTGTTATTTTGTGATTTTAGTGCATATAATATATATATATTATATATATATATATATATATATATATATATATATAATTTAGCGTGTAGCGTCATGAGCGATCTGGAGGCACATTTCAGGTTTTGTATAATCAACCTTGCTGATTTCAGAAAAGAAATAAAAAATTTCCTGCAACAAGCAGAACACCTCCTTTTTCGCATGTAAAAAATACAAAATTCTTGTTAATTACAGTTGGCAACACTGAATGACATGGTACTTCTGGCAGCTTTCTAATTATTCTCAGTGAGTCATCCCCTGGAATTTGTTAGTTCTACACTAGCTCGCTTGAGAGAAACAAGTGTTTTTTCTGTGGATGGGGTGTTCAAAAACCCCAAGGTAATAACGAAAGGTGCGTTTTGTGATATATACATTATACACATTTCTTTTTGTTGTGTTTTACATTGTTTATAAGTTTGTTATATGTCTTAGGGTGTATATATATACCTATGGATATTTATATACATAATACATATGTGTGTGCAGTATATTTTTATATATATATTGGTAAACTTATTGTTTACCAATAAACCAAGCCTTATATATATATACTCATAATCATATATATTTTTTATTTATACGTTTGTGTTTTTGTTTCAGTGTTCCTGTGTGATACTTGTTGAGTTTTGCTGGTACAATGAGCACGCAAAGAACACGGGGATCTGCCAGCCACATTGTCTTTGGTTTTCCACTATCAGAACTTCCAACCCGTATACAAGTTGCAAGGCATTTCCTCTTCTTGAAGGAGAACAAGTACACCAGCAACAGGGAGATTCTTCCTGAGGTATGCCAAACACTCATTGACCTTTGGCATCGTGCTAACATTCCATCACAGCCAATCAAGAATGTGAAGACCAAGCTGCTCCGATTGATGGAAAAAGGCTCACAAGCATCGAAGCAAGGCAAGCAGGCCACAAAAACCAAGTTCGAGGAAAGCCTGAATCAATTGTTTGACATAGCTGTCTGCCAATGCGATGATCTGTCTGCATGCCACTGTGAAAAAGAAATGAAAGTTCCACGACGAGAGCATGCCTTTCTGATCGACCAGAGAACCACGCGGATCATGCAGATCAGTCGGGTGGATACGAATGTGACTCAGATGATGGAGAGAAGGAAGTCAAGAGAGGATCGGATGCAAGAAAGACAAGAAGAGAATAGAAGAAAAACGGAACGGCAAGAGGTAGCATCCTCTGCAGATGTGGTCGAATCAGCTGAAGCAGAAGCAGACTCCAGTGGTGAAAGTGCTGGTGATGAGTGGATGGGTGATAGTGCCCAGGAGGACAGGAACATCACACCGATTCCCACTGTTGCTTTGGAAGTTGACCGGTAGGGTGTATCGAACAGGGCTGCTGCAGCTATCAGCATTGCAACATTGGTTGACTATGGCATCATTAGTTCTGATGATCGGATAAACGTAATTAACCACCACAAAGTATGGAGAGCACGGCAGAAGGTACGGAGGGGTCTGAAGGAAGCATTAACTTACCACGATGTGGAAGTCATTCTTTATTTTTTGATGGGCGGAAAGACATGACACTTGTCAGAGAAAAAGGGAAACAAATGGTACAGCACAAAGAAAGTTGAGGACCACTATGTGCTGGTCGGAGAGCCTGGAACCTTCTATCTAAGCCATCTGACACTGGAACGAGGAACTGGCACTGTCATTGCGGATGGACTTCAAAATGCGATTGAAGAAATGGGTATTGCAGACAAGATAATTGCAGTGGGAGCCGACAGCACAGCCACAAACACAGGGCACAGAAGTGGAGCAATACACCTGCTAGAGTGCCGCCTGGGTCGCCCTTTGCACTGGTTCATCTGTAGTCTGCATTTAAATGAACTCCCACTGCGCCATTTGTGCAAGGAACTCATCGGCCCAACAGAATCTGCAACTCAATGGAAAGGACCAATTGGCAAAGCTTTGGCCACATGTGAAAGTTTGCCACTTTCCTCTAGAGGAATTCAATGTATTGCTGATGGCCACACTCTCCCGGATGTTGACCTTACTGAATTGAGTCGTGACCAAGCCTACCTCTACAGAATGATGAAAGCGATAAGGACTGGTGTCATTAATGAAGATCTTCTACGAGAGAAGCCTGGACCAATCTCTCATGCAAGATGGGTTACAACTGCCAGCAGAATTTGTCGGCTATATGTAGCGATGGCCCTTTGCTTTGTCCGGAGCTATAGGGCGCGTCCCTCTGTGGCGAATGTGGGAATACACCTTTCTTCGGTGTAAGGGCTTTCTCTGCCCTCGTGGACCATTGGGCCCGTTTGGGGACCCGGCTGATCTCCTGCTTCTTTTTCTTTCTTTCTCCTTTAATCCATTCTTTCTGGCTTCTCCGTTTTTTTGGCGTTGTTCTTTGGACCTTGATTTAGACTCTTTCCTTGGCCCTTGGGTGTGGGAGGTGGTTGCCCTGCACCCTTGTCGCTTTCCAACCAAACCCAAACCCTGTCCCTGCCACTTTTCGCCGCGCGTTGGATGAGAGTGGCCGCCTTTCAGGCACAGGGACTGGGTGCGGGTGTATCTCCCCTGCGTGACATCTATCGGCGGTGAGACCAAGTGTGCCCACACTTCGCCTTTCCCTTGTTGGAGTCGGTGGTGGCTGGATGCGCGCGGGGGATGAAGTTCTTTTTTTGTTTTGCTATGGACACTTCTCCCCCTCGGCTTACGACTACCGCTTCTCATTCCCGGACTACTCCTTCTCTCAACACTCGGGTGGTGGGCAACCAGGCCCTCGAGTCCTTTACCACTGGAAGACCGCAACCTAATGGGGTTGACCCCCCTGTGGAAGCGGAACGCTTGCACTCTCCTTTTCCGTTGCCGACCCCAGTCCGTCCCTCGACTACGCCCTTGGACCTACACTCTCTGGAGCAGGGGTCTCGCCCCAGCCCACTTCAGCCACCTTCAGCAAGTCAAGTTCCACCGAGGACTTGCCCCCACAACCCGGCTTCTTGCTCTCCCCATATGCCCCCCTCACCCGCCGTCAGCCCACCTCCCCACGGAGAGAGCCTCGCGGCGGACGGGGGAGCCGGCATTCACGGCCGTCCTACCGACCGTTGAATATCCCAGTCCATTTCGACTCTACCACCTCCCTCTCCCTCCCAAGTATCCACAAATTCCTGGTGATTCGGCCTACATCTGGGTCCCTCCCGAACAACTCTGAACGGACGTTCCAGGCGATCCGAACCCACAGCAACTCCAGCCGCTATGACGTACGCCCACAGAGGGATGGCTCCCTCCTCGTAAAATCACGCTCAGCCGCAGAGACGAAAGCCCTACTCTCCGTCACTGAGGTCCTTGGATGCTCGGTGTCCGTTTCCCCACACCCTCGCCTGAACCAGTCAGGGCACTATTTACGCCACCCACCTATTGTCGGTCGCAGTGAACGAGCTCCTGGAGGACCTCGCACCCCAAGGAGTTACTACGATCTACCGTTTCACATCCCGACAGGGAGGCACCCCCTCCCCCACCCCACGTCTGCTCCTTACTTTCAACACACTAATCCCCCCCGGCCGCATTGTATGGGGTATGGGAGACCGCGCCTCATGCGAGTTTTCTATCCGCCCATACGTCCCAGACCCGACCCGTTGCTTCAAATGCAATAAATTCGGACACGTTAGCTCCGCTTGTCGACAGCCGCATCAATTATGTGTGCACTGTGGACGACTCGCTCACCCTGACAGGTGCCCCAACACACCCAAATGCTCCAACTGTGAAGGCGCACACCCCTCTTCATCCCGAGAATGCCTTTTCTTCAGGTTCGAGAAGGAGGTCCGAGGCCTACAGGTGACGGACTTTCTTAGCCCCCGTGAGGCACGCGACAGGGTGCGGAGTCGGGAGGTGAGGCCGGGGGTGTCCTATGCCGCTGCTCTCGGCTCTATCATCTCGGCACGCCGCCCTGGCCTGCCGCCGAAACCCCCCCAAGCCACTGCTCCCTGTTCCCCTCAAAGAAAACCCTCGCAGGACCCAACGGTTTCCTGTCCCCCCACCATTCCTCCTCTTCCCGCACCTCACCTGCCACGAATCCCCCAGGTGTCTGGGACCAGGACACCCAGGTCCCATCCACCTCAAACCCCGCCTTCCCAGTACCCCATGCACACTAGGGCGGATCGAAAATGAGGTTTTTAAACTTTTTTTCGAAATTCAACTATGGCTAGTGCGGAAAATATGTGGGTGCTATAGATAATGACTGTGCATAACTATTAGTCCTGCGAAATTATATCTTCAGGTGCCACAAAGCCGTCGAAAAAAGTGAAATATAATGATTTTCTTATATTCTGCATTAGTACAATAACTGAAACTTACTTGTTATTATTATATATTAAGTGTTCCAATTACCAAAATAGTTACTGAATTACGCAGCTCTTAGTTTATTTAGATCAATGTTCTTTTGATTAATGATCTAAATAATCCAGAACTCACCACGAGGAGGTGGCTGCGTGTCGAGCTCCACCCATGCCCTCCCAACCACCCATCCTTGCGCATGTTTTTTTCTATTAACGTTTTATTTAAACTTTATATTCAGCTTTACTTTCGAATGATGGCATTTTTTTACGTGACTGAAGTGTTGATCTTATGAAGCCATCTCGCGCGTTCAATCCAAATACTTTGATGATGCTTCAGTCACTAATTTTACCATTCTTTCTACTACTTGTGTATGACAAGGGAATTTCTCGAATGGAGGGGTACTCTTGTTTTCTATGAATTCATCAATCTCATTTTCTGTCAGGTGTCTTGTCACAGGTGGTTCAGTGACAATGCATTTTTGCCAATTAATTAAATCAGTATAATCAGTAGCTTCAAAGTGAATAACAGGTACTGTGAAACGCCTCACAACTTTTTCCTTGTTTGTTTGCCTTGCTTTCTTTATTCGCCTCCACGCTAATTCTCTTATGGCGCTGCGGTCATCATGAATCATTGATGCTAGAATATTTTCTGGATTTGCAAAAATGCATTTCTTTGTATGACAGGGTTTACAATATCCTTTACTTCGTCATTCAGTGTTCTTGTTAGTTCAATAGTTTTGAAAACATGTTTTGAGCCATTGACAAAAGACGTACTTTGCTTAATAGAAAACCACATTGGGATGTAGACCTTCATTATAAAAGAAGCAATGTTCATGAGGTTCTCAGATGGACTTACAGTTGAAACGTATAGACGAAGCAAACGATTTGCTGTAGTCAGCCATCGTGAATGTGCCATTTTGCCTGGACTACGATGAGCAAGATCTGGAGAGCAATATCCCTTTGTTATGGCCTGATGAATATCAATTAGATATTTTTGGTCGGTGCTAAGATCTTCACAGTCTACAGTTGGTTCCTCAGCATCAATCCTTTCAAACTCGACAATAGGAAGACTCTCACAGTTCTCTAATTCCCTGCCAATAGGACCGGTGAATCCGCGGGGGCCAGATGTTTTTCCATCCAGCTTTGCAACTAAATGGCGTAATGGCAATTCATTGGCATGGAGCTGGCACACTAAATGTTGAACTGGCTTCTTCAGCTTCAATTCTATAAGCCTTATAACGCCTCCCTTTTCTCCAGTGTTGACTGCTGCACCATCGCATCCAATGGCAACAAGGTTTTCCAGGTTCATGTCATTATTTCCAATATACTCAAACATTCCTTTACATATTTCTTCAGCTGATCCAGAATTCACAGAATAATGGCCCAAATAATCTGAACTAGGTTCTCTCACTAAAGTGATATGTTCTTCTGTTACCTTCTTCTGATATACTTTGGACTCTTTTTTTTTCTTGGAAGAGTGTAGAATCTTTCGACCATCAAAATAGATTCCTCTGATTGGGACCTGATTTTGATCTTTCATAATTTCTGATCTCTTCTTTTGTCTTTCTCTTCTGATTTTACTCCTATCCACTACTTCAGATGTATTGTCAATAGAAACTTCTCCAATATCTTGCAATACTGCACTAACAATGAATGCTGCAGCTCGATCTGAAACTGCAGTCCTGTCACAAGCAGTAGCCACTGAAGGTAGATTTGTAGTTTTCCTTTTCTTGAATAATTGTTCTTCAGGTTGTTCGAGCTTTCTCTTCGAGCTAACTGGCTCTGGAAATGTATCGTCTGATATTTCGCCAGATTCACTTTCACTCTTTGATGTCGATGATGATAATTCAACATTTGTATCCTGCAATTTCTCCTGTGAAGGTTCTTTGGTGAGCCTCACAGCTTCTTTTTGCTTTCTTAGCAACGTAAATGCTTTTTTCTTTGAGAGTGTAATATCTACTCTATCAATAAACAGTTTTCTTTCACTCCTTTGATCTAAGAGGAACGTCACTTCCTTTGGAACCGTTTTTTTCTTTGGGACAAGAACATTGTGTTAGTACTTTGCACTTGCACGCTGCAATGTAAAAAGTTTCGTGTGTGCTTCTTTTTTGAACATATCAATCTTTGCTTTGTAAGCTTCAGAATTTTTTCTGCTTTGGTATGGCTTCATAATGACACGATACTTTTCGTGATAGCTTCTGAACATTGTTTCAATTCGCCTGTCTGACAGAATTGGGACGGAAGCACTTTCCCAAATTGTTTTCAATTTATCAACAACTTGTTCTAATATTTGAGATATTGAAGGATCTTTATTAGTATTCTGTTTCAAATCGTTTCTTACAAACAAGTAATATTTAAAAACTCCTTCGTATGTAGGAAGATTCCTGTGCCACAAATCTTCCCCCATACCAAACATGGGGCACTCAGTTGAGGCCCTGGTTGATTTTGCACAAACTCGAGACATTTTGAAAGTATACAAATCTGAAAAAGAAAGAGCTAATATCAATTATACGTTAATTTCAGTTAATAGTACATGGCAAACTTAGGGCAACACAATACAGAAATGCAAAATATATAAGAAATATAGTTTAGACTATCTGAGTAACGCCAACAACAGAACACCCACCTGCTACGAGAGCGACAGCTACACTGAACCGAGGTACTCACGTGACAGCTGAGTGAGCTGACTATAGAAAACTGTTTTTAGAGAATAGAAACTTTTTTTAAAGGTTGACTGAGCTATTTTTATACAAGTGTGAATAAATTCTTGTCTATTGTGCATCGTGGACTCTTCTGTAATTATTGGTTAAAATCTGCTTTTTTTCAATTTTTTTCAATATTGAAGGTCATTGTGGCACCTGAAGATATTAATGTTATGATTTTAAATTTTACCAGCTTATTTCCTCACTACTCCACACATTTTCCACACTAGCCAATTTGAAAATTCGAAAAATGAGTTTTTCACTCCGCCCTAATGCACACGCCCGAACCTGCCGCCCGGAGCAAGCCGTCGAGGCGGAGACGCCGGAGCGTGTCACCGGACCCTCCGGCCTTCCAACGTCTCTCTCCCTCTTCCCCTCGGACCAAGAAGACGGCTCGGATCCTCACTCCGCCCACCACGTCTACTATGTCCATCTCTCCCCATCGCAGAAGTCCCACCACTCTACCCCAACAGACCCTGACAATAGTGGCTGAGATCCACGACCCGCCCGGACGACGGGACCCAATCCGAACAATATCCTCTCCCCTGAGGATCCGTGGATGCGGCCCTGGCGCAGCTGCACGGTGTGACCGAGGGAAGCTCGGCCGCGCCCACGCCCACGAGTCTTATGGATCTGCCCTTGCCTCCTGGTGCCATTTTCTCCACCCCTCCACGAGACTACTCTGATTCACCTCCTTCCACCCCCATCGTACCTATCCCCCAACATCCCCGGCCCCCTCCTTGTCAGCTACCCTGTGTACGCCCTCCCTCCCACCCGCCCGGTCCTTTTGGTACCCCTTATCACCACCTCGAGTCCGCCATGAGACCCCGGACAGGCGGGGTAGCGCCACTTTTGGGGCTACCGTGCCCCCTCCTGGTCCGACCATAGAAGCCCGTCACAGTACATCCGACCCTCTCAGCCCACGATGTTCCTCTGCCTGCCGTGATCCACGCCTCCGGTCTCGCTCGGCCGACTCGATCCCGCCACCTCCGCGGGTTCGACAGGCCGACCGATTCCTTCCCTGGTGAACGGTAGATAGCCAGCCATGCTCCCGACCAAGCCTTCAATTTCGCGAACTCCGGATCTCCCTTCATACTCCAACCTCCTAGCACCTACACCTTTACCCATCCCCCTTCATCAACTAATGGATCCCCCGAAAACCACAATAGTCCACTGGAACTGTCGAGGAATATTCGCAAATTATGAAGGCCTTACCTCCCTGCTTGCCACTTCCCGTCCGGTGTGTGTCTGTCTCCAGGAGCTAATCCTGGGGACCAGGCCCATGCCCTGCCCTACTGGTTATTTTTGCACCGCCACCCCGCCTCCTACCTGCACTCGAAGGGGAGCTGCCATCCTCGTACACCACGCAGTCCCCTTCTACAACCTCTCCATCCGGTCCCCACTACAGGTGACTGCCGTCCGGCTCTCCCTGGATAGACAGTACACCGTCTGCTCCATCTACCTCCCCCCCCACGCTCAAGTCTCCCGCGACGACCTGGTGGAAGTCGTGGAACAACTCCCTAGGCCCTTCCTACTGCTGGGCGATTTCAATAGTCGCCACCCCTTGTGGGGCGACACACGCACCACCTATATGGCCCCAACCCTGATATCCGTCATGACCGAACTCTCCTTCGAGTGCCTCAACAATGGCTCTCCTACTTTTTACCATGCCACCACCTGCACTCCATCCTGTATAGACCTGTCCCTCGTTTCAACTGATGCCCTCCTAGACTTCACGTGGCAAGTCCTCCGAGAGGACCATGGAAGTGACCATCTCCCCATACAACTCACCCTTAATCGACCCGACCAGACTGTTCGGGTACCGGTAAGGTGGGTTACTACCAACGCGAATTGGGCCCGCTTCCGCGACAACACCTATACCACCCTTACAACTGCCCACTTCCCATCCATCGACGAGTGCATCGCTTACTTCGAGTCCGTCGTTCTAGCGGCCGCAAGCACTAGCGTACCACAATCCTCCGCCTACCCCCGCGCCCGACGGGTGCCTTGGTGGACCCCGGAGTGCGCGGAGGCCGTGCGCGCCAAGAAGAAGGCAACTCGGCGCTTCTACCGGACGCGACTCCCCATCCATCGCACGGAGATGCAGCGGGTCAGGGCCATCGCCCGCCGCACAATGAAGACAGCGCGCCGAACCTCTTGGCGTGCCTTTGTGTCCGGCATCACCGCCAACACACCTTCGGCTACCATCTGGAAGAAGGTGCGGGGTGTCGAGAGGCGACATGTCCCCTCCCGACCCCCGGTCCTCCGGACTAACGACGGACTCCTATGTGAACCCAAGTCGGTGGCAGACCACCTTGCTTCTACCTTCGCCGCCGTTTCTTCCTCTACAGCCAATTCCGTACCCGCCCCTGACGATAGCCCCTCTCCACCGTCCATAGACAGCACCTACAACCGATTGTTTACCATGCGTGAACTACAGGCGGCACTGGCCTCTCGACGATCCCCTTGTCCCGGTCCGGACGGTATTCCGTACGGCATGCTCCAGCACATCCACTCTACCTTACAAATTTTCCTGCTGGATCTATACAATCGCATATGGATAGAGGGCGCCTTCCCCTCTAGGTGGAAGGAGGCCCACGTCATCCCTATCCCCAAACCCGGCAAAGATTCCTGGACCCACAAACTACAGACCAATCGCCCGACGTGTTGTGCCTGCAAGATCCTCGAGAAAATGGTTGCCATGCGATTATCGTTCGTCCTTGAACATAACAATTCCTTCCCGTCTACCAGTCCGGCTTCAGACAATTCCGCTCCACCACTGATCCCCTCCTGCTTCTCAGCCGAGACATACAGGATGCCTTCGACAATGGACAGTTCGTACTGTCAATTTTTTTGACATCCAGAAGGCCTATGACACCACCCGACGAGCAATGATCCTCGGTCAGCTCCGACATCTGGGCCTTGTCGGAGCCATGCCGACCTTCATCAGAGGCTTCCTCTCTTCCCGGACTTTTAAAGTCCGGGTGGGCTCAGTCCTCTCTGACACCTTTGTGCAGGAGGACGGGGCCCCACAGGCAAGCATCCTCAGTGTTCTCTGCTTCTCCGTCGTGATGAACACGGTCTCACAATGTCTTCCACCCACCATCCGCTCCTCCATTTACGCGGATGACCTTGCAATCTATTTCGCAGGGCGAGAACCGTCTGTTGTTCAACGACAGATGCAGCTCGCCATCTACCGGGTGGAAAGGTGGGCGACGTCGGTGGGTTTCCGCCTCTCCATCCCTAAGTCCAAGTGTATGGTCTTCAGTAGAAGAAGACCCACAGCCCTTCCTCTACCCTCTGTCACATTATACGGCAGGCCTCTTGAGGTGGTACCCTCCACGCGTTTTCTGGGCATGACCCTAGACCGACGGCTCAATTGGGTTCCCCATCTGAAGCACCTAAAGCAATCCCTTCGACGCCCCCTCGCTCTCCTGGATCACCTCTCTCACACCACATGGGGTGCAGATCGACGCTCTCTTCTTCGCCTTTACACTTCCATAGTGCAGTCGAAGCTGGACTATGGTAGTGCAGTTTACGGTTCAGCCTCCACCGCCCGCCTCCGTATCCTGGACCCGGTACTTAATAGAGGCCTCCGCCTCGCCACCGGTGCCTTCCGCTCCTCCCCAGCCTCCAGCCTCCATGTGGAATGCGATCATCTCCCTCTCGCCCTCCGACGGGGTGGGGTCTTCTCCTCATGAGGACATACCTCCGTGCACAGAGGCTACCTTCTTCGCTTCTGGGCACGGTGGTTTCAGAACTACCACCTCAGGGACGGAGCTGGCACTTCACTGAAGCGGTCCGCTCTTTCCTTGATCTTTTCAACATGCCCGCCCCCTCAGTTCTCCCCATTTCATTCAGCATCTACCCCCCTTGGATCCTCACCCCTATCAAGTTTTGCAAAGATCTGTGTACCCTACTGAAGACTACCACGAGCACCGTGATATACAGGTCACTCTTCCGCGAACACGCAACCCAACACTCGGACGCAGTCGCCATTTACACGGATGGTTCCCGCTCGGAAGCCGGTGTGGCCTCCTCAGCGGTGATTCTGTCCCAGCCGCTTTCCCGGGGCGTCGGCCTGCCCCGCGAGGCCTCCGTTTTTTCGGCGGAACTTTTCGCCATTACGGAGGCCCTCGATATTGTGCGCACCCACTCTACCAGCTCCTTCGTCATTTATTCGGATTCCCAAAGTGCACTCCTCTCCCTGGAAAGATTTAACTCCCCCACCCGCTCGTCTGTACCATCCAGCAAACCTTCCACTGTCTAACGACCCTCCAACACAAGACAATCGCCTTCTGCTGGGTCCCGGCTCATGTCGGCATCCAGGGTAACGAGGCGGCGGATCGCACAGCAAAGACGGCCTGCTCACTGCCGGCCTCCTCCCGACCCCTCCCTTTCTCCGACTTCTTCCCGACTTTCCGCTCCCACTTCCGCTCCATATGGCAGCGGGAATGGGACCAGGCCACACAAAATAAACTCCACACGATCAAGCCACGGATAGGATACTGGGCCTCCTCATTCCACCGGTCCCGCCATAAGGAAGTAATCCTAGCCCGTCTCCGCCTAGGCCACACCCGCATCACCCACGGACACCTTATGGCGAAATCGCCAGCCCCGCTTTGCCCTACCTGCCATACCCCTATCACTGTCATACACCTCCTGGTGGAATGCACAAAGTTGTCTGCTCTTCGTCGCAGGTGTTTCCCTCTCTCGGCCGAAGATCCCATACCCGACCGGCTACGATCCATACTCGCCGACGGCCCCCACTTTTCAACGGAAGCGATTCTCTTCTTCCTTACTCACTCCCAGCTGCTCCATCGCATTTAAAACCGTACCCCTCCTACCCACTATCCAGCGACTGACCCTTACTCACTCCCCTAGTCTACGACCCCCAACACAGTAACATCACCCAATCACCGCCTCGCCGAGATATGTACCGCCCTTTAGGTACGAATCGGCGGTAAATCAGAGAAAGAGAAAAAAAAAAAATAAAAAATGTAGCGATGGCGCAGCCAAGTGATGAACTGTATTCACTCACCACACAGTTTGTCGTGTGCCACTATGAACCCATGTGGTTTAGCATCAAGTGCCATCCAAGGTGCACAGATGGCCCAAAACATTTCCTGGAGCAAATCAAGCTGCTACGATTACTGCCACCAGCTAGCAAGACTGTCACATGGCCTGTGATCCAAAGAAATGCATATTGGGCTCACCCTGAAAATGTTCTACTGGCAATGCTTGCAGATGCAGATCAAGCAAACCGGAAATTGGCCATCGATGTAATCAAGACCATTCGACGAGCTCCCAAACCTGCTCAACAGCAAGTCAGAGAATTTCGGCCACCAAAGCTCAAACAAAGTGCTCAGAATTTCAAAGATTTACTTCCACCGGTGGAGGAGTGCACAATGGAACCACCACTCACGAAGCAGTTCTCTGTCGAACAACTCGATAAGATCACTGAAGAGCCCCTTGTTGTCCGGATACCATGTCACTCCCAAGGTGTAGAACGCTGTGTCAGGATGGTAACTGAAGCGTCTGGGGCAGTGTATGGAAAAGATTCAAGAGATGGTTACATTAGAGCAGTACTTAAATCCCGTGATTTTATGCCGCCGTCATTCAAAACTAAACAAGATTTTAATGTATCATTTACTAAATAAAACTATCTAGTCTACCTACCTACCTACAATGTATATGTTTAATCCAAAATAAATTTTTCTATTTTTCCTGAAAAGCAGCACATTGTAAGGGGTCAAATGATAGCTCAAACCCTAGGAAAGCAAGTGTCCAAAAGTTATGGGTAACTAGCAGTGGCGTGCGGTCCATGGAAGCAAGGGAAGCAATGCTTCCCTATTCAAAGAAAGAAGAAAATGCTGCATTATACTTTAAAGTTTAAACAGTTCAATATGTGTTAATAATTTGTACAAAATCATTTTATTATACTATTTATAGCATTTGATTGGTAATCAGGTGGATACATAGTATATACATTGGTTGCCGTTCGTGCAAAAACCTTCAAGAAAGCCGACGCAAAAAATCTCGAGTTGGACAACAATTGACGAAATGCATCCTTTTTCCCAGACTTTCGCTTTTTTTTTTACTGTTACAAATTGTTTCTTTCCATTCTAAACTCATTTAATGTTTAATAATGTAGTATTTATTGAATACAACAAGTTTCATATATAGTTTTTCTACTAAAAAATTCCATGGCCATGTTAAGCGAAAAAGAATATATATTTATCGTTATTTTATCATTCCCGATGTCAAAAAGGAAGTAATTTAGATTTCGCTGTCCAGATCTTATAGTTAATTTTCTTGAAATATCTGGCAACTTATACGTGCTGTGAAAGGCTTGCAAGTTTAGCTTCAATCTCAATTGAGAAAAAGCTTCTTAAGGATATGAAAACCGATGCCTTTCACGAAGAAATAATAGATATATTTAATAAAAAAGAAAGAAGAATAGAATTAACCTATAAGTAAAGTAAGTAGATGATTATATGTGTTTTGTTTTTATTATATAAGAGTATTTTAAAGTTTTATTTTTATTTTATATAATCTTTGTTGTTTTTGCTTGAATTGCTTCCCCTTGACGAAAAATCACCGCACGCCACTGGTAACTAGCAATTTTCACGATTTTCACATGCGAAAAAGGAGGTGTTGCACTTGTCACAAAAAAATTTTGTTTTCATTTTTGAATTTAGGGAGGTCAATTGTACAAAACCTGAAATGTGCCTCTTGATCCGTTACACTTTGCCCAGTGACGCTACACGCTAATATATATATCGGGTGGGCCAAAAAAAAAGGGGGACCTCGAACTTTGGCTGTAAAATCCAAAGTTATGGTCAGATTTCAATATTTTTTTATACCCCACAACTATGTAAATTTCCTATACGGTGAGCGGATTTCAAAGAAAACTAATGAAGATTACGGATTTATTTGAACATTTCTTTATGCCACTGGAAATTCTCCATTTACACTACTACTGCATTGTCGGGTCGGCAAAAAAAAAGGGACCTCTTAAATCCTTCATATCTCGGCAAATACTGTATGGTACACAGAACCATGAAATTTTAGTATGTTAGCACTAGGTAATTTTATGGTTTGTATGCCATCTTTTAGCATCTCCTGTTTTATCGATTTTCTTGAGAAGCTTGTCCAAACCTTCTGCAGTTGGCTTACGTTAATTAAAATCGCTTTAATTATTATCGCAAGATTTTTTGGAATATTCGCCATGAATCCAACTTCTCAGCTAAAGTGCTAAAAGATGGCGTACAAACCATAAAATTACCTCGTACTAACATACTAAAATTTCATGGTTTTATGTATCGTATTTGCCGAGATATGAAGGATTTAAAAGGTCTCCCTTTTTTTTTTGCCGACCCGACAATGCAGTAGTAGTGTAAATGAAGAATTTCCAGTGGCATGAAGAAATGTTCAATAAATCCATAATTTTCACGTTTTCTTTGAAATCCGCTCACCGTATAGGAAATTTACATAGTTGTGAGGTATGAAAAAATATTGAAATCTGACCATAACTTTGGATTTTACAGCCAAAGTTCAAGGTCTCCCTTTTTTTTTTTGGCCCACCCGAATATATATATATATATATATATATATATATATATATATATATATATATGATGTAACCATGCAATTGGCATGCAGAAATCTTTGTAAAATTAAAAGTAGAAATGTTAGTTTTAAGATTTTAATTTTGTTCTCTAAAAGCCAAGCGTTTTGGGTTATGAATATTCATAAAGGCATAAGTTAAAGATGTTTCCGATGGTAGAACGGTCGTTCTATTTAAGTTGTTGTTCTCAGGGGAAGAGGAAACCCAAACCGCTTGGCCGCGGAGATTTACAACTAAAGGGTCCAGATGTACAAATGGTTAGTTTCTCTTTCGCATGATGGTGCGACTTTTGTAAGGCAGATTCGAAGACGCTTGCTAAAGTTGAACCACGAGGGGGTCATAAAATTGGGACTTCGAATCTGTTAACTATATTTAAATGTATTTTTGGGAAGGAGGGGTCTATACTCGGAAATCAGGTCCAGCTCCAATCAGGGGGACCAGGATCCTGGGAAACGTAGTAAAGACGCCTTCTTTCCCTCTTGTATGGATAATAGCCTTCTGTGGGACGGTCTTAGGAAAAACAAATGGTTTGATAGGCTTTCAGAACATTGGAAGGCGGGGTCCTTCAAAATTGTAAAGTAAATTCGAAAATTGTTAAGTCAGTTGGTCGTCGTTCCTCCTTGAAGTTAACTGTGGCTAAATAAGCCCATTTAGACTTGTGGTGAAAGAAAATTTAGAACTGAAAGTATAAATTGTCTCCAAATTGAAATTAAGAACTTATCTTGCATTTCATTCGTTTACGCGGAAACTTGTGCATAAGAATTTTATTGTTAGCGACCTTAACCGAGAACTTGATTGTATCTTAATTAATGTTAACCAGCGGACCAAGAGTTTTGTGAACTTTCCATTAATTTAATTTGGCTCCAATTAAATGCTAAACGGGGTACGTCTGGGCCCTAGTTTACTGAACCCGTCAATTTGGGTTCGGAAGTAAGTCCCGTTATTTGGTAGATTGTCGTTTTGAAAGTTTTGGGCGGGCCGTAAATCTGCGGTCCGTACGCAGCACAATTGAGAGCAATTGGTCATCTGCAGTCGTAAGTAGAATAATTCTTCAAATTTCATCGTCGATTTCGACCACTTCATTTCTCGTTATTTGTTTTGTTGCACTAAAATATAAAGCCCCTCTATATAAATTACTTAAATTCAGATAGCTGTGAACTTTTCTTTGGATTTATAATTGAATTGTATTTTACGGAAAATTGGTAAATTTAAACGCTTTAAATTCAGATAACTGTGAACTTTGTCTTTGAATTTAAAATTGGATTGCATTTTATGGAAATTGATAAATTTACTTCAGAATAAATTTCTAAATTCATGTACTGTTTCGAGTGACATTTAATAAACTTTATAAGAGGGCGTGTGTTGTTTTAGATACCTTGCAATAGGCCTCTCTTGTTAGCTGAGGTGAATTAACATTCAAAGTAGGCTTCTGGAAAGCCGAAGGAACCTAGCCTATCAATTTAAAGGGCCATCCGTCTGGATAGGCCGAGTCATCCTGGACGAAAATAAGAAATAATTTGAATTAGAATTAAAGGGTGTCAGTGAAGTGAATTAACGTAATTAAAAGGGTGTCCAGCACCATAAATAAATAAACGGGTTGGGCACTACATAAATGGTGTCATAGAAGTGGGATCCTATTGCAAGGTATTGCCGTATTTATAGCAAGAGTGTAACTTTTTGTTAAAATAAATTGGCGTAACAGTAAAGCACTATCGTTAAAATAATAGTGAACAGTAAAAAGTGTCGCTAACAGTGAGTACAGTTTTAAAGGTTTTGAAATAAAAAATAAAAATAAACAAGCTTCGCGATGTCGGTAAAGAGCGTGGAAATAACGAATGAAGGAGAAAGTACAAGTGACATGAGTGATACCGAACCAACGAACTTAAACGAAATAAGTACAGAAAGTTTGGAAAATTTAAAAAGGATAAATTTTGCCAACATTATTCGGTTACTCAAGGAATGCAAGGAATTAGAGAAAGAAATAAACCGAAGAGGGTCGAAACTGGAAGACCTTGTAATGATAACTCCGCAGCTGGAGTATTGGGACAACCGAAGGTCGGGGGTTCGTCCCCGAAGAATCTCTCTAGTTCCTCCCGTTACAGAAGAAGAACTTTCGACGCAAGAAAGGGTTGGGGGGAGACCAGAGAGCCCAGAAGACATCCCAAAGAACCCTTGCAGAAGTGCACACACCACAAGAGACGAGAAACACCGCACCGACGAAGACCGGCAGAAGAATATAGAAACCGTCGTACAGGTATTAAAGAGTACTAGCTTACCTTTGCAACGTGAACAGGCAGTAAGGGGTCCTGAGCAAACGACTTTTGGACACACATTGGAAGGAAGTTCGCCGAAGTTTATGGGCGAACGGGCACAAGAGAACCCAGGAACCAGCCCAAACGTCGTCAGGAAAGAAAAAGGTGAGACACTCAACACAATTGCCACAAGATTATTAAGTGCAGGTAATGCCTTGGTTCAGGTTAATCCCATAAGGAGACATATTAAAGATGGCATACCTAAGGACGCGTTGAAGACCGTTATGCCGGAGTATGCTTGTAATTGCATCAAAGGAACATCCTTTCGGGAATATTGGATGGAATCAATCAAGTTTTCGGTAAACAACCCAAGCTTAGGACTAAGAGATGAAGAGGTCCTAAGAGAAGAAACGCCACATGACAGAAGCCGAAGACTGAAGAAACTGCAAAATCCTCCCACATCCTGGGACTACAACTCACAACATCCAGAAGAAAGAACAGCCACGAAGGAGGACAACATCAAGGATGTGGAGGTGAACGACGGAGACAAGTCCAGCAAGAGAGGAGAGCCCAGAAGGAAGAACTGTGACACTGGCATGACTCCAGATTTGAAAAAATTTACTGGAGCACAGCTCTGAATTTACTTTTTTTTCCTTTACACCACTAGATAGGTTAATGATAGTAAACTCTTGAATTGACGACATACCAATTACAAATTGTTTTAGCTAAACATAATAATACAATAATGTACAGTTTATAACTCACCTTAAGTTTATTTATTCATTGCAGCAGCAACAGAGGACGATGTTAGACCTTGCATGTAGGCATTTGTTGTGAATTTACCGCCATGTATGCTTGGCCACTGATCAATGGCTTTCTGTGATCATTACAGCAGATCTAGTGCCTGGAGCTGGACCCTCCATCACAATTCTGCACAGCTTAGTCAAATGAGATGGCTTAATGGATCCTTTGTGTTCAACAATGTAACCAAGAATGGAGAATGTCCCTTCAGCTGGTGCTTCACTCCAGGCAGTTGATCCATCTTTATCAAAATGCTTTAATCTCTCTGTGATTCCTTTCACAGCTGTTCTATATATTCTGTCAGCCAATTTATCACTGAGTCTTTTGTAAAACTACTTTCAGATCTGGTTCTGGATGGTCTAGCAACTTCAGCAACCTGGTAGTAATCAGAACGTTTCTTGATGTATTTGTAAACTTCATTTAGGATGTAATCCTCAGCTGTTAGTTCCTTTTGCTGCCCTGTGGTATCGTGCTTAAATTCAGAAACTACATCATTTGCATTTCCTCCATTAGCTAATTTGGAAATTGTTTCCATCACTCTTAACATAACAGTTTTCCCTCCTTCTTTATAAAATATATTTTCTACAAATTCTGCACTAACTGTGGTTTTTTGAGCTACTTGCAACATAATCTTTGTTACATAGGAAATCAATACATAGAACTTGGCACTAATTTCTTTCTCTTGTGGATGATCAAAAAACACACAATTTTCCACAAATCTGTCAAATTGATCAAATTCGTAATTAACCATGCGAGTATCAGATTTGAGTTTTGGTCTCTTAAAACCAATGATATTGTCAAGAACCATATTGGTATAGTCAAGGCCTGATCTCAGATTTGAAGAGTGATTCTGAATAAAGTCTAAAAGCTCACTTAGTTTACAAATTTTCTTCAATGCATCAACGTGGGCTCTGTTCACAAGATGCATTAAGTCCCATCGAAATTTGAAATTTTCTCCAAACAACTTTTTCATTTCGTTTTTAAATGGCTCGTTGTCCTTACAAAAAGCCCCATCTCCAACCATTCCAGATACCTTGGATTTAATTGCTTCTTCAGATAGTTTCAAGTGATTAGGAGACTTCAACACATCAAAAATTTCATTGGCCAAATAAACTCCTGATTTGCTGCGTACTAAATTTATCCCAGCAAGTTTTACAGTCTTATCTTCTTCACTCATAACTAATACAACTAGCATGCTTAATCCCAAATTGTTCCAATGTCAGCTGTTATTGTTACTGAAGTTTGTTCTAAGAACCACTTTACAGTTTGTTCTTTAAGTTGATTATCTAATAGCTCACAAATTGTCTCGCACGCATGTGTGCTATGATTCAAATTTCCAACCTCACAACCTGACCTATGTAATACAGCTAGAAGTACTGGATATAGAGCCCATGCAGTGTTTGTTTTCATTATGTAGTATAAGATGTTGCCACATAAGTCTTCTATGCGTTTAGTAGTGTTCCGAGAAGATGTTTTCATCACTTCATAAACAGCAGCTCTTTGATGATGCTGAAGTTTAATTAAATGTCTCTTTAGGTGGGTTTTCAGATTTCTAAACCATCTCTCTTGATTTTCTCCTTGTTTGCATACATAGGTTAAATCTTTAACATTGAAGTAACCTTTTATGTTAGAATGTTTGTCTGAAGCACATGCTTTGGGGTCTGTGCAAGCTATGCAATATAATGTAAACATTTTATCATCAGAAGCATCATCAATATCTTCTTGATTATCATCATCTTCATCCTCAACAGCTATATCTACATCAGGCATATTAGTGTCACTATTTGCAATGTTTTCCATTATATCACTTGGTACTGAAAATGAATCATCAGCATGCCCTAGATCCTTCTTTTCCACCAATTTGAATGTAGATTTGATCAAATCATTGTTCAGGATTTCTTGTATTGATTTACACTTGCTTAAATGGGCTATGGAAATGTCAAATTTGTTGCTTTTTGCTTTATTAGATTTGGATGCAACACTTGAACTTGAAGGCATATTTTGACTCTTCTCTTTATTAACCACAACAGCTTGGTGAGTTTTTTTGTTAGGCGCAAAATTCCATTCAATGTCTTCTGGATTTGGGAATTTTCAAATTCCTCTAAAGCAGTTTTGTTAGTCTGATGCGCAGATTCCTCACTTACCTTTTGTTTCTTAGGTGGAGGAGAAGCACTTTCTTCAGTCTGTGAAACATCTAGTGAAAAAGTTTCATTTTCTAGATTAGCAGTTGATGAAGTTGGTTCATTTTTCTGAGGTCTAGCACTTGGACATTTTGTGAACAAACTAAATGACTGCTTTGCCGTATCTCTTTGCTGCACTTCATCCTGGTATTTCTTTACTGCAATATCTAAGCTGTGGGCCCAAACTCTGGGACCTCTTGTATTGTAACAAATATTTTTTTTTGAATTAAAATGTTCCTTCCAGTTTTGCTTCTTTGAATATTTGTTCTTGCATTGACCACAAAAGTAACCCTTTTAACACCCTCACTTTTCTCTCCAACTTCATCAATATTAGGATCCATTATTGATTATGACTACCTGAAAAATACAAAATAAGTAAAAGTTAGTAAACATAGTATGGTAAAAGTGAGTAAAAGTAAGTAAATATAGTACAATGAAAGTAAGTAAAAGTAAGTGCTTTAAACTTAGTAAAAGTAAGGAAGAGTAAGTAAAAGTAGGTAAGTTAAAGTAAGTAAAAGTAAGTTTAAACTTAACTAAACTTTTCAATTCTAGAGTCATGGTGGATTACTTAAAACCGCACAAGTAATTATCTGGCCAATTTATCAAACCTGGCCGAGATCAATGGAACATAGTCCAATCCTGATAATTTTATATTAAAAAAATATACGTTTTACTAAAATTTTAATTATCAAACATTGAAGCTTAACAAAAATAAAAATAATTGTTAAATATGGAATTACCAACTAAACTTAAAATAACTAAATTTGTAATTTAAAAAATTGGTTTGTACAAGAACGTATACGCAAAAAAATTGCATAACATCTAGCGGATGAACAAAACCCAAACCCAAATTTACTTTTTCTCATGGTCAAATTTACTGGAGCAATGCTCCCAAGATCCCAGGAATCTGGAGTCATGGAACTGGTCACAGGAGGAATAACACAACTCAAGAATGTGACTACAACCCCATGAGAAACCAGAAGAGAAAACAAACCAAGTCAAATGAAGACAGACTCCAAAGAGGAAACAATGGAAGAAAGTGGCCGGAGCCAGTGCAAGATTTGTCAGCAAATGCGAAATTGGGAAGAGGCGTGCCCTCGAGCAAACCTTCGCAGGATTGGAAGGGAAGCCTCCCGAATAGCTTCAGAGGAAGTAGCGGCGAGTCGTCGGCTAGGACTGATCACCCTACCAGTATTCGTCGTTCAACAAGCTTCCACCGCGCTGTCGATGGTGGAGCTTCCGTCACATTGACATAAGCTATGCACAAGAACATCGGGAGCCTTCTTTGGACAGTTGCCAACTTCTCAGTACACAGTTGCACCGGCCCCGCCCATTCATGTAAGGGAGTAGAAGTAAGTTTGACTATGGGAAGGGGGGTTGAAGAATTCTTTTGTGTCTGTATAATTCCAGAGGCTCAGCAAGACTTGACTATAGGCGTGTTGTTTCGGAGGATATGAAGACGAAACAAAGGTACGAAGAGAGAGGACAGTCACTCTGAATGAAACAGTAACCATCCAAGGAAAGGGAGTAGACAGTAAAGTGCGAGGGTGACTCTGGTAGAGGCAATCCCGCACGAAAAACTAAAGGTGGCCGCCGTGATTCTGACGCGAGAAGTCAGAATGAAACCCGGGGACGTAGTTCCCTTGGACGTCTATTCTCCGCTGCACGGGATGTGCAGTGAAGCTCGGGGAAACTTAAAAATGTTACCGAGCAGGATCCCACAGGGGAAGATAAGGTTACTGATGATCAATCAGGATGACGAAGAATACCTTGGCGAAAAAGGAGACGTCGTGGGCCTAGTGACGGAGGCAGAGCTAATAGGGAGGGTAGTCGACACGGCCGGTCGACGCTCACCCCAAATTGGAACGAATGTCACGGTGAAAGGAAGTCAAGCATCGAAGAAGGACTTCGAAGAACGAGTGACACGCCTCAAGTCCTATGTCCTTGGTTGGAAATCCTTCTCCGACAAAGGAAGGAAAACCGTCGAAGAGTGGCTAAGGGATTATTCAGATGTCTTCTCAATGGATGGCGAGCCATTGGGTTATAATAACCTGATGCCAATGAAGTTGGAAACCCAGGATCATCCTCCCATTTTTAGGCGACCCTACAGGATACCTATTTCACACGAGGATGAGGTAAAGCGACAAATAGCAGAAATGCTGGATCAAGGAGTGATACAGCATAGCCGTTCCCCCTGGTCGTTTCCATTGGTAATTGTGAGGAAAATATGGGGGATATGAGTTCCCCTGGACGTCTATTCTCCGCTGCATTGGATAATGGATATGCGGGAAGGCTCGAGGATACTTGGAGAAGTTGTCGAGCAGAATCCCTAAAGGGAAGTTAAATGAAAAAGGAATAGACGGAGAAGAAAATTTGGGGTATGGTTTCCCCTCGACGTCTACTCTACGCTGCAATGAATGTGCAGTGAGGCTCAGCGTGGTTTGCAAGTATCACAGAGCGGAAATCTCAACGGGAAGTTAACCCTTTCCAAGGAGGCGGTAAAGTTATTCTTGAGAAATAAAGGTGACGACGGAAGAGTATTACCTTGAAGATAAGATGACATCGGCATGGTGGTTGAGGCAACGAGAACGGGGAGGTTAGTCGGAACAGCCGTTTGATTCCTAGCCCGAAAAGAAAAAATGGAACAAGTGTCACGGTGAGAAAGAGTCAAATTTTCACAAGTGACTAAGAAGAGATTGAAAACACCTTAAGACGCATGTTCACCGATGTCCGTCGCTCTCAAAGGGAAGAAGACCGACGAGGGAAAGCAAAGATTAACTACTACCGTCACAGGTAGAGTGCCAGGACCACGTGATCACTAGGAGTGAAGTGACCACAGGAGTCCAGAGTAGAAGCGATTGAAGAAAAGAAGCGTAGGGCCCTGAGGCTTTGTGTAGACTATAGACCTTGGGACGCCATCGGCAGCAAGGACAAATATCTAAAACCTTGGCCAAGCTGCACGGGACTCATTGCTTCTCGAGCATGGATTTACGCTCGGGATAGTGGCAGTTGGCCATTCTCGACGATAGCATCTCGAAAACTGCCTCCTCCACGGGAAGCGGTCATTTCGAGTTCAGAGTGGTCCGTTTAGGTTGTCCAATAGTCCACCAGTGTTCCAAAGAGTAATAAATTTTATCTTGCGGGAGCAACTGGACAAGGAAGTACTGATTTACTTGGATGACCTCATTGTCCTTGGAAGGTCTTTAGAAGAACATGACGAGGGTACGACGAGCCTTGGATAGCCTACGCACCGCCAACTTAAAAGTAAAGTTGGAAAAATGTCAGTTATTACAGTCCCAGGTGGGGTATTTAGGCCGTGTGGTCACCAGGAACGGGGTGAAGCCACAGGAATCCAAAGAAGAGGCCATCAAAAACTCCCAGAGGCCAACTAACAAAAAGGAATTGAAGCAATGTTATATTTGGGCAGAGTGTCATCGTCCGTTCTGACCATAAGCCGTTGAAGTGGCTTCTGAGGGAAGGACACCGAGAGCCCAATGGAAGACTAGAGCGTTCGGTTATGACATTGCAAGACTACGACGTTCTCATCGAGTACGTGAAAGGCAAACTCAACAGAGTGGCCGATTGGTTGTCCCGCCCGCCTGGAGTGACGAAGGAGTTTGTGAACGCAATATCCAAAAAAAAAAAAAAAAAAAAACGATCATTGATCGCAAGGTAATCAGCAAACACCAGTAGAAGGACGTTGAAATAGCGGCAATCCGAGCAGCCATCGAAGGGAAGGCTTTCAGCTGGCCCGTAACCAAGCCCATCCAGCCGTCGAGAGTCAAACAAGTGAGGAACCTGCTGGTTTACATCGATGCGAACGGAAGAGAGGTCATCGTAGTTCCTAAAAAGTTGGGAGAGCAGCTCATTTGGAAAGCCCACACTGACGTCGGGAGCATTCATCCGGGAGCTATAGGGACTACAGAAATCCTACGGGACCTCTATTTTTGAAGGACAAGACGGCCCGGGAGGTGGCGGACAAGTTCCATCGTTTGATACTGTGCAAACTGGGCGCCCCTTCAGCAGTAGTATCCGACCAAGGCAAGGAGTTCTGGAACTCTACCTTGCAGGAGCTCTTCAGGGTTTGGGAAGTACAACACCAACGGACCGCCGCATACCATCCCCAAAGCAACGGGAAGATCGAACGTCTGAATAAAGAGTTATGCATCAAACTCCGCATACTTTGTGAAGAAACTGGACGAGACTGGGATAAAATCCTCGACACCGTAGAGTTGTCCTTGAACATCAGAGTGCACCGAGCCACGGGATATTCTCCATTCTTCTTGATGTACGGGCGAACCCCCAACGTACCTTCAAAGCTATTTCGCATGCCACAGGAGGCGTGCGTGAGCCCGTACAACCCAAAGGAATACGCCGAAGACCGAAAGAGGAGTCTGAGCGAAATCTACCGCCGAGTGGAAGAGTTCATGCGGAGATACGAGAAGGCTAACGGAATCAAGGAATTGAAGCCGTTCGAAGAGAAGGCGTCCCATGGCTTGGTGTACATTGATTACCCACGACCGGGTAGAGGAAAGTTGGAGCCCCGGTACGAGGGTCCATACATCATCATCGAACAGAAGACTCCAGTCACGTATCTCTTGCGTCACATGATCACTGGACATCAGATAGTGATCCATCGAGACCGCATCCGCCGCAGCATCGAGGCCCCATGGGACGACGAGCGGCAAGGCGGGGCTGACGGCGCAGGGGATGAGATGGGGGAAGGGCCACCGCCCCTCCTCTCTGGAGCTCCGCCCTCGACACCGGAGAAACATCAACAAGGGGAAGTGAACCGGAGTGCGCTTCTTGCCCGCTGGCAGGACTGAGTGGCGGAAGGGGATCCGCCGGGCGCCTCCGAGCTACTTCCTCCCCGAGAGCTTCGCCCAGGGAACGGAGGAACATCGACCCGTGGAGGTGAACCGGAGTGCACCTCCTGCCCCCTGGCAGGACCGAGTGGCGGGCAGGAGCCGCCAGGTGCTTCCGAACTACCTCCTCGCGGGGACCTTATGGGAATAGGGTCCCCCGAAGAAAGCAGACAGGCTGCTTTCACAGGGCCACCGTTTGAGCGTCTGTATGCTCTTAGGCCCCGACCTCGAGTACACTACGAAGAAACCGAGGATGACTAAAGCTAAATGTGCCAGTGTTAGTGTCCCAATAAAGGGGACAAATAAAATGTGTCAGTGTTAGTGTCCCAATAAAGGGGACAGGTAAATGAAAATTTTGGTGAAAATGGGGAGTAAATTTTTGTGTAAAATTGTGAGTAAAGTGATGATACCCGACCCTAGTTAAGAAAGTTTGCATCGGAGTGCAAAATTAAAGGAGGGGAGGGATGTCGTAACCATGCAATTGGCATGCAGAAATCTTTTGTAAAATTAAAAGTAGAAATGTTAGTTTTAAGATTTTAATTTTGTTCTCTAAAAGCCAAGCGTTTTGGGTTATGAATATTCATAAAGGCATAAGTTAAAGATGTTTCCGATGGTAGAACGGTCGTTCTATTTAAGTTGTTGTTCTCAGGGGAAGAGGAAACCCAAACCGCTTGGCCGCGGAGATTTACAACTAAAGGGTCCAGATGTACAAATGGTTAGTTTCTCTTTCGCATGATGGTGCGACTTTTGTAAGGCAGATTCGAAGACGCTTGCTAAAGTTGAACCACGAGGGGGTCATAAAATTGGAACTTGGAATCTGTTAACTATATTTAAATGTATTTTTGGGAAGAAGGAGGGGTCTATACTCGGAAATCAGGTCCAGCTCCAATCAGGGGGCCCAGGATCCTGGGAAACGTAGTAAAGACGCCTTATTTCCCTCTTGTATGGGTAATAGCCTTCTGTGGGACGGTCTTAGGAAAAACAAATGGTTTGATAGGCTTTCAGAACATTGGAAGGCGGGGTCCTTCAAAATTGTAAAGTAAATTCGAAAATTGTTAAGTCAGTTGTAGTCGTTCCTCCTTGAAGTTAACTGTGGCTAAATAAGCTCATTTAGACTTGTGGTGAAAGAAAATTTAGAACTGAAAGTATAAATTGTCTCCAAATTGAAATTAAGAACTTATCTTGCATTTCATTCGTTTACGCGGAAACTTGTGCATAAGAATTTTATTGTTAGCGACCTTAACCGAGAACTTGATTGTATCTTAATTAATGTTAACCAGCGGACCAAGAGTTTTGTGAACTTTCCATTAATTTAATTTGGCTCCAATTAAATGCTAAACGGGGTACGTCTGGGCCCTAGTTTACTGAACCCGTCAATTTGGGTTCGGAAGTAAGTCCCGTTATTTGGTAGATTGTCGTTTTGAAAGTTTTGGGCGGGCCGTAAATCTGCGGTCCGTACGCAGCACAATTGAGAGCAATTGGTCATCTGCAGTCGTAAGTAGAATAATTCTTCAAATTTCATCGTCGATTTCGACCACTTCATTTCTCGTTATTTGTTTTGTTGCACTAAAATATAAAGCCCCTCTATATAAATTACTTAAATTCAGATAGCTGTGAACTTTTTCTTTGGATTTATAATTGAATTGTATTTTACGGAAAATTGGTAAATTTAAACGCTTTAAATTCAGATAACTGTGAACTTTGTCTTTGAATTTAAAATTGGATTGCATTTTATGGAAATTGATAAATTTACTTCAGAATAAATTTCTAAATTCATGTACTGTTTCGAGTGACATTTAATAAACTTTATAAGAGGGCGTGTGTTGTTTTAGATACCTTGCAATAGGCCTCTCTTGTTAGCTGAGGTGAATTAACATTCAAAGTAGGCTTCTGGAAAGCCGAAGGAATCTAGCCTATCAATTTAAAGGGCCATCCGTCTGGATAGGCCGAGTCATCCTGGACGAAAATAAGAAATAATTTGAATTAGAATTAAAGGGGTCAGTGAAGTGAATTAACGTAATTAAAAGGGTGTCCAGCACATAAATAAATAAACGGGTTGGGCACTACAATATATATATATTAATATATATATATATATATATATATATATATATATATATATATATATATATATATATATATATATATGGGAATGAACTCAGAATGGTCCCCTGAGTTTTTTATGATACACACAGACCGTGCATGGAACAAGGAACTCTTCTGGGATATATTAAATCCACTATAGTCCGAATAAGTAATGGTAAATGACAAATACCATAGTTTTTCTTTTTCATGATGCTAGCCCGACGTGGGCAACGGGTCACCTGTCTGCTTTGCAGATAGCTGGTGAGGGAAGCTATATTTATATATATATATATATATATATATATATATATATATATATATATAACCTTTGGTTAGCTTCCGCCCGAATTGTTCATTCTGACGAAGGTCAAGCTTTTCACTCCACCTTAGACCTACAGTTTAACGTGGAATCCGAACCACGCCCCATCAGCAGCCCAGCGTCTTAACCACTAGGCCACCTCGGGTACCCATTTATCTACCAACCACTTTCTTTATTGGGTGGAAGGATGAACAGCTGGGTTTTGCTGCGCGCCGGCTGCCGTCGGGTCTCGAACCCGGGGCCGATAGATTCGTAGTCAACCATGAAGTGTAGAAATTCCAGTGTTGTCCCATTTTACAGAGAAACTTATTAAGTTTTTCTGATAGCAAGTTTTGACAAGTTTTTTCTTTTTCAGATATTCATACACACCCCTCATCCTTAATGAATCCACAGGAGAAAGCACAGTGTGTTGAATGGTTTATCGAAACAAAATCAGATACACAAGTTCAACGAAGGTTTAGAACTAATTACAACAGAAACCCTCCATCAAGAGTAACCATACGAGCTTGGTATAAAAGGTTTAAGGAAACTGGAAGTGTAGAGCATAAGAAAGGAGCAGGGCGGCCTCGAACGTCTTTTGAAAATGTCGAGCGCATTCGAGAGGCTTTTGTTCGCAGTCCACGCAAGTCGACAAGAATTGCATCACGAGAGTTACAGATAGTGTACCTCGTTCGACAGTGCATGATGTCTTGCGTAAACGTTTGAAGTTGCATCCTTACAAGTTGCAAATCTTGCAACAGATTACGCAAGAAGATAAGGTCTCCCGTAAGGAATTTGCAATGACTCTGCTTGACAGAGTCGACCAGGACAATGCGTTCTTGGCAACTTTTCATGTTTCAGGCAAGGTAAACAAACAAAATGTGCGCATATGGGGGTCACAAAATCCACATTGCATAGAAGAGCACATCAGAGACAGTCCTAAAGTTAATGTGTGGTGTGGCCTGTTACATGATCACGTGATTGGACCATTTTTCTTCGGTGAATCAACAGTGACCTCCAATACCTACCTGGACATGTTGCAACACTTTGTCTATCCGCAATTGGAAGCACTGCATCCACGCATCATTTTTCAGCAAGATGGCGCACCGCCACATTGGGCCTTGATCGTCCGTAGTCCCTGAATGAGACATTCCCAAACAGGTGGATTGGCCGTGGAGGTGCAATTCATTGGCCGGCTAGATCTCCCGACATCACACCCTGTGATTTCTTTCTTTGGGGATTCGTCAAAGATCTTGTGTACAATACGCGGGTGGCAGACATTGATGATTTAAAAGCAAGAATCACAGCTGCTATTGAGCGAATTGATGTGGATATGCTGCAGCGTACATGGCAACATTTGGATTATCGATTGGATGTTTTGCGAATCACTGATGGTGCACATATCGAATGTTTGTAACAACGTTACTTTAATAAAAGAAACTTTAAAAATACAGATTCTAAATAATCTTGTTTAAGAATTTTACGTGTGTTATCAAGAATTTATTAAAAGATGAAATTGTACAGATAATTTCGGACACACTGGAATTTCTAAAAAACTTGTCAAAACTTGGTATCAGAAAAAACTTAGAGATTCTCTGTAAAATGGGACAACACTGGAATTTCTACACTTCATGGTTGACTTTTAATAACAGCCAAAAATTGTACAGATAATTCTCGGACACCCTGTATATACACACAGGGTGTTCCATAAGTCTGAAACCAGAGGGAAAAATGATAAAAACGGCTTTTATTCACAGAACGTGTTCAATGTGTCCACCATTATTATTGATACACGAATGCAGACGAGATATCCAGTCAGCAAGCACACGGCGAATGGTATCAGGAGTGATGGTGCTACATGCGTCGATGATGCGTTCCTGCAAATGTGCGACACTCTGAATTTTCTTCGCGTAGACCAACGACTTCGAGTGACCCCAGAGATAAAAATCCAACGGGGTGAGATGGAGGCTCCTCGCTGGCCACTCCCCACAGGCCCTCGACGTCCTATCCAATGACCAGGGAATTGTCGGTGCAGCTACTCTCTTACCCGGATGCTGTAATGGGCAGGAGCACCATCGTGCTGGAACCATGTTGAGAAATCCCCATCTGTGTTCAAGACACTGGAGAATGCTTCCTCAATGAGCATACGCAAGTAGGCGTTTCCTGTGACAGTGTCATTAAAAAAGAAGGGGCCGATGATACGGTCTTTCCAAATGCCACACCATACCATCACACGAGCGACACCTTGTTCCTTTGAAGCAGTAAACCAGTGAGGGTTGTCTTGCGACCAGTAGCGGGTGTTCTGTCGGTTCACCTCACCATTTGCGTAAAAAACAGCCTCACCACTGAACAGAATGGTGGACGGAAAATTGGCATTTTGAGCACATTGTTCCGTAGCCCATTCACAAAATTCCATCCGTCGGTCTGGATCATCTTCGCTTAATTTCAGCAGGATTTGAAGTTTGTAAGGATCCCATTTGTGTGCTTGAAGAATGCGATGGATGCTGCTTTTCGCCACTCCTGTCTCAGCGGACAACCGCCGAAGAGACTTTTGGGGACTGTTTGTGAAATGAGCGAGGATGGTAGCGGCTGTGTCATCGTCGGTGGATGTCCTCGGAGGTTCACTGCGTGGTTTATCTCCTATGAATCCCGTTTCCCTGAACTTTGCTACAAGTTTGTCGACACAGCTGTGTTATCGGCGCGCGATCCGGATGCAATCTGTTAAATTCCTCAGCGACCTCCCTCTGACTCCGATTTCCTACGAGCAGAATTACCTGGATGCGTTCTTCCTTACTCAAAGACATCATGGGCACTTGCATAAACGGAAAAACACGAATTACTTATTTTACCCTATGGTTCCAGACTTATAGAACACCCTGTATATATATATATATTTTTTTTTTTTTTTTAAGTTCGGGAAGAACCGATTCGCCTCTATTTAAAAGGGCATATCTCGGCGGAAAAACAAAGAAAAAGTGAGAGGAAAGACAGAGGAAAAAGAAAGGGTGGAGGGGACAGTCGAAGTGGAAAAAGACCAAGGATGACAAGGACTGCAGGGTCGAGCCCCATCATCCTTGGGTGCTAGGGCCGGGAGGGCGCACGTGAAACCTCCAGGAACAAGCACGTACAAACGAGCACAAAGAGCACTCAAGAGCTCGAGCTTAGAACCCCCTTGCGGGGGTATATATATATATATATATTTTTTTTTTTTTTAAGTTCGGGAAGAACCGATTCGCCTCTATTTAAAAGGGCATATCTCAGCGGAAAAACAAAGAAAAAGTGAGAGGAAAGACAGAAAAAGAAAGGGTGGAGGGGACAGTCGAAGTGGAAAAAGACCAAGGATGACAAGGACTGCAGGGTCGAGCCCCATCATCCTTGGGTGCTAGGGCCGGGAGTGCGCACGTGAAACCTCCAGGAACAAGCACGTACAAACGAGCACAAAGAGCACTCAAGAGCACGAGTACAGCTTACCCCCTTGCGGGGATATATATATATAATATATATATATATATAATATATATATATATTAACCTTGGTTTTGCTTCCGCCCGAATTGTTCATTATGACAAAGGTCAAGCTTGTCACTCCACCCTAGACCTACAATTTAACGTGGAATCCGAACCACGCCCCACCAGCAGCTCAGCGTCTTTAACCACTAGGCTACCCAGGGTACCCATTTATCTACCAACCAGTTCTTTCATCGTGTGGAAGGATGAACAGCTGGGTTTGCTTTGCTGCACGCCGCTTGCCGTCACTGGGTCTCGATCCTGGGGCCGACGGATTCGGAGTCAGCGACGTTAACCACTGCACCACCGAGGCACATATATATTTTTTTTTTTTAGTTTCAAAGTATGACCGCTTATGCCACCAAAAGAAAGGTGGATAGCAGAGCGAACACAAGACGAAGACTATGGAACATCTAACGGAAATGAACAATAGACGGGGAGGAGGAGGAGGGGAAAAAAAAAACACAGAAAAATCATAGCGGTCACAGCCGGTAAAGAAGTCGGGAGCGAAAGAGGAAGGAGAACAACCCGATTACCGAAAAGTAGGGACCTTCAGATAGAATAGCGCCAAGCCTATCACAAGGCCCGACGCTCACCAAAAAGGGAAAATACTCTGCGCACAGCGCAGACTAAAGCGGACACTCCACCAGGAGGTGGGCAACTGTAAGTGAAACGTTACAATTGGGACATCGGGGCACCCAATCCCCGACCATCAAATAGCCATGGGTCAGGTGGGTGTGGCCAATACGGAGGCGGGCCAGAGCCACCTCCTTATGGCGCGACCGATGGAAGGAAGAGGCTCAACATTCCAATTTGGGTTTAATCTTGCAGACTTTGTTATTTGTAGCGCCATTCCAGCGACTCTGCCACCGGGAGCGCAAAAACCTACTGAAGCCAGGGATATAATCGGAAAAGGGGAGGGACACGGGTGAAACCTGTAGTCGGCACGCGGAACGGGCAGCTCGTTCGGCAGCCTCATTTCCAGGCACGTTAGAATGTGCAGGGACCCAGCAAAATACCACCTCCTTGCCACCAAAAGTGACAAGGATATGGCACAGTAGCTGGATTCGTCGGACCAGTGGGTGGACAGGATCGAAACACTCCAGCCCATCCAGGGCACTGCGGGAATCCGAACGGATGACAAACGACCCATCCGTATGCTCCCGCACCACCTCCAGAGCGCTCAGAATGGCATAGAGCTCCGCCATGAAAACGGAAGCCTCATCAGGGAGACGGGTACATCGGAGAGCAAGGGCAGACGACTGGGGAACAGCCGCGGCCCCAACGCCCCCCGACGACCTCGAGCCATCTGTGAAGACCGCAACACATGCAGTGACACGCTGCATGCTGAAGGAACAGAGACCGAAGCAAAGCAGAGTCAGAATCGGCCCTGCGAACGGGGCGCAACGCCCTACAGCACGCAACAGGGGTGCTCTCCCAAGGTGCAACACCCTTGAAAGAGACCGGTATGACGGATGGAGGAGGAGTGCCCATACCATCGAGGAGGGAGGTCACCGTGTCGGTGAAATGCCAACCCCCACCCCGGAAGAACGCCCTCTCAACCACCTGGAACAGAGGAGAGTTGGGAAGACGGAGAATCCGGAGATAGTGCTTGGCAATGAGGAACGACCTCCGATCCTCCAAGGGAGGGATGTCGCACTCAACCTGCAGACTATCAACCGGAGAGGAGCGGAAGGCGCCAGATGACATGCGCAATCCTCTAGAGAGGACCGGATCCAGTATCCGAAGGGCCGTACGGGAGGCGGAGCCATACACCACACTCCCATAGTCTAATTTTGACTGTACCAGTGACACGTACAAACGGAGGAGTATCCGCCTATCCGCGCCCCATGTAATATGCGACAGATGTCCCAGCAAATCCAGGGTACGTCTTGTAGACTCGCGCAGTCGGCGAAGGTGGGGAACCCAGCTCAAACGGCTGTCGAAAACCATGCCCAGGAAACGTACTGATTGAACGAGAGCCAGAGGCTGACCCCCGAGTGTAAGATTAAAGGCCGGGACGGCGCCGGATCCCTGTCTCCTCGACGGAAGGAAGGCCACACACGAAGTCTTCGGGGAAGACAGCGTAAGGCCCACCGACGACGCCCAGCGTTTAACCCGATTGACCGCGAGTTGGACTTGCCTCTCCACGAGGGGGGGACTCGTTCCCGCGGCATAGACAGCCAGATCGTCGGCGTAGATGGAACAGCGCACCGAGGGCGGGAGGGCTCCCGGTAGCGCAGACATGACCAGATTGAAGCAGGAGACGCTCAAGACACACCCCTGGGGCACCCCTTCCTCCTGAACATACAGGTCAGATAGGGCCGCCCCATTACGGACGCGGAAAGTGCGACGGCAGAGGAAGTTACGAAGAAATGTGGGCAAAAAGCCCACAAAACCAAGAGACTTCAAACGGTCCATGACAACTCCCCGACGGGTCGTGTCATAGGCCTTTTGGACATCGAAAAAGACGGCCAGAACAAGATTCCGGCAGGAAAAAGCCTCCCGTACATCATGACCAAGGAGAAGGGGGTCCAGAGTACCCCGAAATCGACGAAAGCCATACTGGGTCGGGGGGGTATAACCCAAGCGACTCCAGTGTAAAGGAAAGTCGGACGGCCACCATCTTTTCAAGGAGCTTGCATAAGCAGCTCGTCAAAGCAATAGGCCGATAGCCCGCCACCTCCGCCGGATCCTTCCCCGGCTTAAGTATCGGGACCACAATCGCCTCCCTCCAACGGGAAGGGAACGACCCCTCAACCCACATCCGGTTAAAGAGTCGAGCAAGAAGTGTAGGGCCATCGGGTGCAGGTTCCAAATAAAGTCATACGGAATGTCATCAGGGCCAGGGGCGGAAGAACGACGGAATGTCATCAGGGCCAGGGGCGGAAGAACGACGGGTTACCAAGGCAGCCCGAAGTTCCCGCATTGTAAAGAGACGGTTATAGGGCTCGTTCCCAGGAGGCGGGAACGTAACATCCGACAAAGGACGATCCGCAGCTGAAGGCGAACGGGAAACCGCAGCAAAAGCCCCGGCCAGCCGATCGGCTACAGCAATAGGATCCGAAAGGAAGCCGTCCCCGTCCCGAAGGACGGGGCGACTAGCAGGGACCGGCCTCCCCTCGATACTACGTACCTTCCGCTACACAGCAGTAGAAGGGGTAGACGAGGAAATGCCGGACACAAAAGCACGCCAAGAGGCCCGACGGGCCAACTTGAGAGTCCGGCGGGCGAAAGTCTTCGCCCGCCGCATCTCAATCAAGTGGTCCGCGCGCCGGGTGCGGTGGAAGTGGCGCGTTGCCCTATTCCTCTCACACACCGCCTGGTGACAAGCTGGAGTCCACCACGGGACGCTACGCGTCCGCGGGTTACCGGAAGATCGAGGAATACAATCCTCCGCGACGCCCATCACCACCCGCTCGAAGAACTCCAAGCTCTCATCCACAGAGCCAAAGCTCAACACCGAACGGGCAATGACGGAACGAGCTCTGAACGATGGCCAGGCACCACCTCGGTCGAGACGAGACACTCGGCTGCGGTCCGACCGGCTCAAGACAGACTGGGTAATGATCACTGCCATAAGAGTCCCCCAACACCTTCCACGAAAAATCGAGTAAGGCATCGAGGGACGCCAAGGAGAGATCAATACAGGTAGATGAACCCGTGGGTTCGTGGAAGTAGGTAGGCTCACCGAAATTGAGGCACGCGAAGGAAAGTTCCTCCATTAAGGAGAGCAACATACCAGCAACATTAGTCGATCGGACATCTCCTCAAGCCGAGTCGCGACTGTTAAAGTCCCCTAGCAAAGACCCAATCCAGACGCAGCAGCGTGTATATATATATATATATATAAGGTCAATAAGGTCAATATATATATATGAAAATTATTTCACGAAGTGACACGTGAAAATATTTATGATGAATAAAACCACGAAGGGAAAAGAAACACAAAGTGGTGCTCAAGCGCTTTCGTCTAATGACATCCTGAGGATGTCATTAGACGAAAGCGCTTGAGCACCACTTTGTGTTTCTTTTCCCTTCGTGGTTTTATTCATCATATATATATATATATATATATATATATATATATGTTCCAGTCAAAGTGTGTAACCAGCCATTTCGCGTAATGGCTGAAACTTTTAGTCATTTCGCGAAATGACTAAAATCTTCAGCCATTATGCGAAATGGCTGAAATTCCACCTTCATCATTTCGTACAAGATCATTTGCCCGGTTAGGTCAACTGTATGCCCGATTAGGTCAACTGTATGCCCTTGACAAATGAATGATTGGGTTAAGTTGTGTTATTTTCGTTAGTTTTAACGAAAATAACACGACTTAACCTAACCAATTGTCAAGGGCATACAGTTGACCTAACCGGGCAAACGATCTTGTAAGTTGTATTATTTTCGTTAGTTTTAATGAAAATAACACGACTTAACCTAACCAATTGTCAAGAGCATACAGATGACCTAACCGGGCCTTCAATGGCGGACATCGGAATAACATTGAAGGCCCAGTTAATATTTGAAAACCTCTATATTGAAAATTCAAATGTGTTCAAATGTTCAAATGTGTATTTGAAGAGTGTGTCTCACTTATTTGAACAGACCTGTGGATGTATGTATGTTTTAGCAGATTTAGTTAAATAAAGGTTTCCACTTTTATTGTGATGTTTGTTATTTCTATGAATTCATGACAAAAGTCATTTTAGCCATTTCACGAAGTGACCGAGGTGGAATTTCAGCCATTTCGCGTAATGGCTGAAAATTTTAGTCATTTCGCGAAATGACCAAGTGAAACAGCCATTTCGCGAAATGACAAAGTTTCAGCCATTACGCGAAATTGCTGGTTACACACTTTAACTGTAACATATATACAGTATATACAGGGTGTCCCAGGAGGAAATGTCAAGAAGGCACCATTTCACTCTTTGGGTATTTCTAAGTAGAAAGTATTATATCGATATGGGTCTGATTCCCAACCGTTACAGAGATACAGGCCTCTACATTTGGGTAATTAAAACATAATAAAAAGGCGATCTTAGATACTATTTAATGACACTTGTGGTTTACAAAAAGTACAAACATACAATACACTATTGCACTTATTGCAGAATGGTTTCAAAGTGACCCCCTCCTTCTTCAATGCACGCGGCGAGCCTCCGATCCATCGAGTCTTGCCAAGTAAAACGCGGAAGTTCATTTCTGAGGTTTATGAACGCATCTTGTATACGTGCAACCAACTGCTCCCTAGTTTCGGGCTTACCCCGCTGATAAACGTTACTCTTCAAGAACCCCCAGACAAAAAATAATCTAAATAAATAATGTGAGGATATGCACAGTTGCCAATGTATCATTAAATGTCATTGAATATTATCTAAGATCGGCTTTTTATTATGTTTTAGTTACCCAAATGTAGAGGCCTGTATCTCGGTAACGGTTGGGAATCAGGCACATGTCGATATAATACTTTCTACTTAGAAATACCCAAAGAGTCAAATGGTGCATTCTTGACATTTCCTCCTGGGACACCATGGTGATGCATAAATGTATTTCATAAATGGCAGGGTGTATTCTTGAGACAAAAGTAAAGAAAGACCATATAAACATAGGTCAAAAAACCTAGAGGTTTTGAGCTATGGCACGCTACAGAAAAATGAAACTCCAAAATACTTTTTACATTTTATGCAAATACACAGTGTGATACATTTGCTTCATTTAAGTAAATGTTCGAAATTCTTTCCTACTTCTTGGATGCATGCCTCATCACGTCGCAAAATAGGATAGAGTTGGATAGTTAAAAAGGCAATGAGCTCGAGACACTTGCGAAACGATCCGCAATACTCCAGGAATTTTTGAATATGTCAATCACTGATGCGACGTGCTGAGGCATGCATTCATGAAGTAGGAAAGAATTTCGAACATTTACTTTAATGAAGTAAATGTATCACACTGTGTATTTGCATAAAATGTAAAAAATCTTTTGGAGTTTCATTTTTCTGTGGCGTGCTATAGCTCAAAACCTCCGGTTTCTCGACCCTTATTTATATGGTCTTTCTTTACTTTTGTCTCAAGAATACACCCTGCTATTTATGAAACACATTTATGCATTACGCGAGGCAAGGGGAGGGGTGAAGGGGCTAAAACTCCCCCCAAAATGTTGAAGCCGGGAAAAAAGGTTAGGGTTCCAAAACATCTCAACAAAAATTACGACGCTTGGATATCAAAATTTTGGTTTTAGCTCATTATTGTTTATTAATTATATTATTCCAGCTTTCATTACATATTTTATACGTTTTATCGCTTTTGTATCACTAAGTATCTTTATCGTAAACTAATTAATTTCTGATTATTTCAACATACAGGTTTTTACACGCGATAGAGTAATTGTCAAACACTTTGTCGAGTTGATAAATAACAAATGTATTATGCAATTTCATGATTTCCTTTTTAAAGGCTTTGTAATTGTTTGGAATATTAATGTCGTAATTACTCGATGTGTTTCTCGGGGCACAGCGTTTTGCGTTTATTTTTGCTTTGATCCCATTTTGATAAGCTTGGAATTCATCTAAGTATAAAACGCATAAAACTTAATTTTCAATTTTAATCACTATTATTACAATTAAAATACAAACATTTGACGCACTATCTGAGCTCCAATATGATGAAAACTTGAACCAGAAATAGAAAATTTAAAAAAATTATAACTATTGGTCAGTAGATTAGGGTATGAGGAGTGGAACTGCTGAGGCATCATGACCGAATGTGGGTTGAAGTTTTTTGATGTAGAGCGATTCTAAAATTCTAAGGTGAAAAGGGAATGGATGAACGACAAAAATTTTAAAATCATCAAAACTAATATTGTGAGGACAAAAATTGGTACGATCTCGTACATGACTCCAGATTTGAAAAAATTTACTGGAGCACAGCTCTGAATTTACTTTTTTTTCCCTTACACCACTAGATAGGTTAATGATAGTAAACTCTTGAATTGACGACATACCAATTACAAATTGTTTTAGCTAAACATAATAATACAATAATGTACAGTTTATAACTCACCTTAAGTTTATTTATTCATTGCAGCAGCAACAGTGGACGATGTTAGACCTTGCATGTAGGCTAGGGTGCATTAAACGCCCCATGATTTTCAAAATGTTGTTGGATTTTAATGTCTATTCCTCAAATGTTACACTTGTTGGTAGAAGTATGTATGCAAAAATAAATCAAATCGGAGGTGGTCCTGGGTGGCCACCGGCCACTTTTATATATTTAGTAGTGATGCACCGAATATTCGGCAAATATTCGGTATTACTTATAATACTAATATACAAATATTCGGTATTACTATACTTACATTGATTGAAAGTTGAAAATGTATAAAACACAACGCCAATGTCACTACTCCAACTTTGCTCGTTTCCGCAAATTTGGCCTCGCTTTGCGGTCACATTCAACCACTTGAAGAAGATTTTGGAAGTGGTCTTCTCCTCTTGCAGCTGAGACAAAATCAGTTGTGAGCTTTACTGCTCTCTCCGCAGGGTCATTCATAACATTTAACCCATCCACAATGGACTTGGCTGCCTTGAAGTGGTCATTGTTCTGCCAATTGTCAACATCCTCTGTTAGGAAGGTCATATCCAGGTGAAGAAGGTTCACTGTAAACCACGAGTCCTCGTTCACAAGATCAGCCAGGGTTGTCGCTTCTGTAATTTTTGGAAATGACGGTTTGCCATCCAGAACCGTAGCGGTGTTTTGGAGTGCTTGGCATTTCATCTGGTTGTATGGCCAGTAACACATCTGCAAGGGCACGACGCTCCTTTTGAGGTACTGCATTGCTGAACAGTGCCAAAACAACCAGTTCTGGGGTTAAATACCACAAATGTCTATCAAAGGCTTTCACAGCGCTGACTGAAATGATTGAGTTGACAGCTTTATAGTTGAGCAGAGTCTTGTATAAGCACAAATCAAACCATGGGGCATTTGAAGCAGACTGACATATGAGCCACCAATCACAATAAATATAAACAACAAAAACAACAAACTCCTTCAGTTTTTCCTGTTGATGTTGTGTTGTTACAGTTCCTCGAGGTAGTACAGAAATTTGCTCTTCAAGTAGGCATATTTTGATGGAATAAAGAATCTTTGACATCCACCTTGCTTTATGCATGGCCCCAGGTCTGTGGAGTGTTCCTTGTTTTGTGACATCATCATCGAGGACTACCTGGCAGAGTTGTGCCATTTCCTTGTAGTCTTCCCTACAGTATGAAGCGCTTGTGCGGATTGTGCTTAAAACCTTGTTTTTGCAGGATAAAAGCAGTTGTTGTGCATCGTCATTGTACATTGAAATGTCAATTTTGGTTAAACTTTCATCTTTGCATGCGATATGCATTCCCAATTCTTCTGGAATCTTTGGAACAAAGATGCTTCTGGAGACTTTGATGTCTCAATTTTGAGAGCGTCAAACACATGATCCAGGATTACCTCTCCAACATGATGGCGACATGCACACCACAGAAGAGCACGGTCCAGTTTTGATTGAATGGTAACACAGGCAGCTGTAACGTGTCCAGTGTTTGATGCTGTTGTGTCAAAACATAAGTTGACAACTGACTGTTTGCACTTCCATGAATGTAGAAACGTGTAAGTGTGCTCGGCAATGATGTCACCTGATGACATATCACTTCCACGAGGATATCTAGCCACTCCAGTAGCTTTACATCAGTGGCATTCCAACCAACACTGGCAATCTTTCTTCCTTGCCATTCTTGTTTGTGAGCGTATGCATCTGCTTGCCATCCCAGTGAAGTGTTGCAGCTGTTGGGGCGATCCAATTTTCTCGAATATCTTTGGCGATAGCACTTGTTATTGATCGTCGAGCCTTATCAGCAGTTGAATACGACTTGGCCACACGACATGGATCACCTCCTGCCTCTTGAATTACAGCTTGGTGAGCACAGCCTGTTGAACAGGAGTTATGTTTAGTCGAGTAGCAACAGACACGACTGAAGGCCTTTTCAGAATATCATGAGGAATAAAGGCAGATGTACCTGCATATGTTGATCTGTGGTGACTACGCTTCCTTTGAAGCTCTGGAATCGCCTCTCTTCAGTTTCTTCCAAGCTATCTGCAGAGGCACTATCATCAGAGCATACAGAACTTTTCATCTCTTGTACACTGGATGATTCATGACGTTCTCGTCTTGAAGCTTGCTAAGATGCGTTTTTCTTTTCTACGATCTTTATCAGCTTTCTTCTTGTCAACACTACCAAATGAGGCTACTCTGTCAGATTTCATTGACTCTAAAAATGCTCTATCTTCCTCATTCTTAATGTTTGTCATTGCATCTTTTGTCCATACACCAAAGGTCTTATCAAGACGTTCATTCATGGATTGCAACTTAGCCAAAGTGTTTGGAGATTCTCTGCGAGAAACAGGTATTTGACGCAATTTGTTATTGTCATTAAGAAGGTCAAGTATTAGTTTGCAGCATTGATGGTCTGAAAGCATAGGAATATTTGCTTTAGTGTAGAATGTTTTCAGCTGGATAAGGACTATGCTGGCAGATTTCCATTTGAGTGGCTGTGTTTGTTTGCCTTCACATATTTCTTTCTGGATGTGCCACATCACGCATCGAAGAACCTGCCGGCAAGTTGGGGCGGACTCCTGTCAATGTACCATCTCCTTCTGTAAGAGCATTGCCAAGACCAAAAATGGCACTTGCTAATCTGGTCTTCTTAGCTTCCATTGTTACAGCTTCCATTGTTTCTGAAAGACAATAAAGGATATTATTAGACTATAAGTGAAGTTTCGTTTATGGTACATGTTTTATGTAAATCACCCCTTTAGGGTGCATCAAACGCCCTTAGGTTCTTGGATTTTAATGTCTATTCTCTCAAATGTTATGTAAATCACCCCTTAGCAACTCTATATTAAAAGAAACAATGTAAGTAGTCAACTGGTTGGTAAATAAAAAAAATAGATATTTTTACATAGCGCGGCCCCCGAAAATTGCCGCGAAAATATAAAAGTGACCGGTGGCCACCCAGGACCACCTCCGATTTAATTAATTTTTGGCATACACACTTCTAGCAACAAGTGTAACATTTGAGAGAATAGACATTAAAATCCAAGAACCTAAGGGCGTTTGATGCACCCTAATGTAGGCATTTGTTGTGAATTTACCGCCATGTATGCTTGGCCACTGATCAATGGCTTTCTGTGTGATCATTACAGCAGATCTAGTGCCTGGAGCTGGACCCTCCTTCACAATTCTGCACAGCTTAGTCAAATGAGATGGCTTAATGGATCCTTTGTGTTCAACAATGTAACCAAGAATGGAGAATGTCCCTTCAGCTGGTGCTTCACTCCAGGCAGTTGATCCATCTTTATCAAAATGCTTTAATCTCTCTGTGATTCCTTTCCACAGCTGTTCTATATATTCTGTCAGCCAATTTATCACTGAGTCTTTTGTAAAACTACTTTCAGATCTGGTTCTGGATGGTCTAGCAACTTCAGCAACCTGGTAGTAATCAGAACGTTTCTTGATGTATTTGTAAACTTCATTTAGGATGTAATCCTCAGCTGTTAGTTCTTTTGCTGCCCTGTGGTATCGTGCTTAAATTCAGAAACTACATCATTTGCATTTCCTCCATTAGCTAATTTGGAAATTGTTTCCATCACTCTTAACATAACAGTTTTCCCTCCTTCTTTATAAAATATATTTTCTACAAATTCTGCACTAACTGTGGTTTTTTGAGCTACTTGCAACATAATCTTTGTTACATAGGAAATCAATACATAGAACTTGGCACTAATTTCTTTCTCTTGTGGATGATAAAAAAAACACAATTTTCCACAAATCTGTCAAATTGATCAAATTCGTAATTAACCATGCGAGTATCAGATTTGAGTTTTGGTCTCTTAAAACCAATGATATTGTCAAGAACCATATTGGTATAGTCAAGGCCTGATCTCAGATTTGAAGAGTGATTCTGAATAAAGTCTAAAAGCTCACTTAGTTTACAAATTTTCTTCAATGCATCAACGTGGGCTCTGTTCACAAGATGCATTAAGTCCCATCGAAATTTGAAATTTTCTCCAAACAACTTTTTCATTTCGTTTTTAAATGGCTCGTTGTCCTTACAAAAAGCCCCATCTCCAACCATTCCAGATACCTTGGATTTAATTGCTTCTTCAGATAGTTTCAAGTGATTAGGAGACTTCAACACATCAAAAATTTCATTGGCCAAATAAACTCCTGATTTGCTGCGTACTAAATTTATCCCAGCAAGTTTTACAGTCTTATCTTCTTCACTCATAACTAATACAACTAGCATGCTTATCCCAAAATTGTTCCAATGTCAGCTGTTATTGTTACTGAAGTTTGTTCTAAGAACCACTTTACAGTTTGTTCTTTAAGTTGATTATCTAATAGCTCACAAATTGTCTCGCACGCATGTGTGCTATGATTCAAATTTCCAACCTCACAACCTGACCTATGTAATACAGCTAGAAGTACTGGATATAGAGCCCATGCAGTGTTGTTTTCATTATGTAGTATAAGATGTTGCCACATAAGTCTTCTATGCGTTTAGTAGTGTTCCGAGAAGATGTTTTCATCACTTCATAAACAGCAGCTCTTTGATGATGCTGAAGTTTAATTAAATGTCTCTTCAGGTGGGTTTTCAGATTTCTAAACCATCTCTCTTGATTTTCTCCTTGTTTGCATACATAGGTTAAATCTTTAACATTGAAGTAACCTTTTATGTTAGAATGTTTGTCTGAAGCACATGCTTTGGGGTCTGTGCAAGCTATGCAATATAATGTAAACATTTTATCATCAGAAGCATCATCAATATCTTCTTGATTATCATCATCTTCATCCTCAACAGCTATATCTACATCAGGCATATTAGTGTCACTATTTGCAATGTTTTCCATTATACACTTGTACTGAAAAATGAATCATCATCATGCCCTAGATCCTTCTTTTCCACCAATTGAATGTAGATTTGATCAAATCATTGTTCAGGATTTCTTGTATTGATTTACACTTGCTTAAATGGGCTATGAAATGTCAAAATTTGTTGCTTTTTGCTTTATTAGATTTGGATGCAACACTTGAACTATGAAGTGGCATATTTTGACTCTTCTCTTTATTAACCACAACAGCTGGTGAGTTCTTTTTGTTAGGCGCAAAATTGCATTCAATGTCTTCTGGATTTGGGAATTTTCAAATTCTCTAAAGCAGTTTTGTTAAGGTCTGATGCGCCAGATCCTCACTTACCTTTTGTTTCTTAGGTGGAGGAGAAGCACTTTCTTCAGTCTGTGAAACATCTAGTGAAAACAAAGTTTCATTTCTAGATTAGCAGTTGAAGAAGTTGGTTCATTTTTCTGAGGTCTAGCACTAGCACATTTTGTGAAACAAACTAAACGACTGCTTTGCCGTATCTCTTTGCTGCACTTCATCCTGGTATTTCTTTACTGCAATATCTAAGCTGGGGCCCAAACTCGGGACCTCTTGTATTGTAACAAATATTTTTTGGAATTAAAATGTTCCTCCCAGTTTTGCTTCTTTGAATATTGTTCTTGCATTGACCACAAAAAGTAACCCTTTTAACACCCTCACTTTTCTCTCCAACTTCATCAATATTAGGATCCATTATTGATTATTGACTACCTGAAAAAATACAAAATAAGTAAAAGTTAGAAATATAGTATGGTAAAAGTGAGAAAAAGTAAGTAAATATAGTACAATGAAAGTAAGTAAAAGTAAGTGCTTTAAACTTAGTAAAAGTAAGGAAGAGTAAGTAAAAGTAAGTTTAAACTTAACTAAACTTTTCAATTCTAGAGTCATGGTGGATTACTTAAAAACCGCACAAGTAATTATCTGGCCAATTTATCAAACCTGGCCGAGATCAATGGAACATAGTCCAATCCTGATAATTTATATTAAAAAAATATACGTTTTAATAAAATTTTAATTATCAAAACATTGAAGCTTAACAAAAAATAAAAATAATTGTTAAAATATGGAATTACCAACTAAACTTAAAAAACTAAAATTTGTAATTTAAAAAAATTGGTTTGTACAAGAACGTATACGCAAAAAAATTGCATAACGTCTAGCGGATGAACAAAACCCAAACCCAAATTTACTTTTTCTCATGGTCAAATTTACTGGAGCAATGCTCCCAAGATCCCAGGAATCTGGAGTCATGATCTCGTATCGGTGAATTTTTCCTTCTAGTCAGAGCCATCTCGGTCTTGTGGCAGATTCCTTTGTGGGAGCAGCTTCTCACCTTTAACAAGTCTGGTGGTAGAGCCAAGGCGCCGCTCAAAAATTACGTAACGCTATTTTTGCTAAAACCTGACACCCCCACCCACCCCTGTAACTTTCCATAACGTGTGGGAAGTTTTACGTAACATCTTTGGGGGTGTCTGGTCTAGCGTTACGGAACGACGTTCCTGGGGGATCTGGTGTGTCAAGTTTTAGCAAAAATAGCGTTGCGTAATTTTTGAACGGCCCCCAATATACGCTCCTCGCTCACGGCGAAGACGAGTAAACTTATAAACAACACCAGGTCGGCTTAACGGAGGAATACAATCTTTCGGGTGAAAGAGAGAACCCAGTGCAAATGGATTTTTTAACACGAGCTTAAAATCTAAGGCAGGAAAACTTCGGCGTGAGTCGTCTTTTAAAGGACGCATTAAGATATGTCAAATGCGGGAGACAAATGTATCCTATATTTGGGGACAGTAACGATAGGGAGTTTAGGTCAGTAAATAAAGAACATTAAGGCAGAAATGGGACACAGAAATGGGATAACCATTTTTATAGAAGTAATCTCTTAGGAATACAATCTCTTAGTGAAAACCCAAATAGGATGGGGACTCGTGAAAGGCACGGTAAACGAGGGTTCGATTCGAATTCACTTTAAACAAATATGAGCAGAAACTATAAACGTTTGTGTCCAGTCCTGCAATTCGGTTTACAGGAACTGTAAACCGAATTGCAAAGTTTATTGTTAAGTCTATAGTACAGGGTATCTCAGAAATCGCGCACCATATGCTAATATAGCTTTATTTATTTTAAGATAGCCTTTCGATTAATTGTACGTACTGCTAATTTTATTATTAAATTAAACATCATTTATAAACCTTTTAAACTTGTACACCTCGTAAATCTGAATAAAGCCTCTGGTGCGCGACTTCTAAAACATCCCGTAGATATTTTAACGTCCAGAAAGAGCAAAGGGTTATTTGTTTCGGTATCCACTGTAAATTTTATATCAGGATGTAGGGAATTAATAAACTCTAAAAATCGTTCAGCACTTCCGTCGCTCCTCAAGGAGAGCTATTGTATTATCGACATACTTCCTGTAATACTAAGGACGAAATTACGAAGGACAGTTTCCCATGATGATCTTAAGATGTGCCATAAAAAATATCGGCCAGAGACGGTCCAAGAGAAGATTACACGTCAACAGCATCAGACTGAAAGTACAATTGATTATTCAAAGTGAAATACGTGTCCAGCGTAGAAAGTTCAAGTAATTTGCTAAAAGAAGCCTTATCAAAGTCGTGCAAGGTTGTACTGTATTACGATTAAAAAAGATATTATCATATCTATTTTCTCTTGTGATGGAACGCTGGTATTTTATAATTTTAGTCTTGAAAATGGGTAGCAAACCCGAATTGTTGACCAATAAAGATGATTACATCCAGGGGCAGACTGACAGCAGCCTGGGCCCTCGGGCATAATGAGGTCCTGAGCCCCTTGAAATCCCAGGTTTTCATATTACAGTTCGATTAGACACTTGGCCCAATTGAGAACACTCTCACTGTTTTATGACGACTGAAGGCCGGGCCGCCAGGCCCCCTAATGGCCCGTGCTCTCAGTCCATGCCCGATTGCACGACCGCTCAGTCCGCCCCTAATTACATCTCCTCTTGTTTTTTCCTGATCAAATTGAGAAATCGACTCTTGGAAGCGATCCCTCTCAAAAACACATATATATACTGTATACAACTGCTTTTTCTCTGGAAAGGAAGTTTCCGGAACTTTGCTATAAGTTTCCTACAACCTTTACCATTTGTGCTGAAAGGGAAATCCCCCAGAAAGTCGAACAAATCTCTTGAAAGAATGCAGTTCGTGAAGCTTTTACCAGAAACCCTAAGAAATCAATTAGGAAAGGAGAGACCGAGTTGAATCTATGGTGAGCGGTATTTATTTATTTAAATATAAAAAAATACTGAAGTAGATTTACTTCAGTATTTTTATTGGTTATTAGAATAAATTATATATTTTTGGTAGACTGTTCCCGATCAGTGACGTTAAACTTGAATCACTCTCGTTATGGCTCAGTTGAGGGCCATTACGCTAACACCTGATGATAATCTCCACAACTATCATTATACATCTTCTTTTACTACTCCGACGACTATTACTAAAAATTTTATTTCAGCTAAAATTTCAATTAAACAAACTTATATAAAATATTGATTTATTTGTTTACTAATTAAGCCATCTCTGTACTTCACTGTGTACAGGACGTTATATTCAGAGTCTGAACTGGTGATTAAATATATATCTATGTCATGTCCGATAATAAACACAAATCTGGAAGTCAGAAGCGCAAAGAGGCCAAGAGTCGACAATAAATACCCAATTTTTTTTCGAACAACGAGGCATTTCAAGAAGATTCTGGGCCTGCCTCAATTCATGCGGAAAAGCTGTAAAAGTTGAAAAATGGCTAGATGTTGAAAATGAGCTTTCAGAAGAGTCTTCGCTAGCTCTTGTCTCGGATGACCATTGACAAGAAAATGAAGAGGGTGGAACAGACCCCCGTGACGATTCTTGTTGTTCAAGAGATCCCGACCTATGGCCTAAGCTCAAAACAGATTTTGATGAAAAGATAGCGAAGACTATGCCCAAAGACATTGCTGGTCTGACTTTTCCTAAATTTCTTCTTCCATGTCAGGAATTTAACAACGGGGAAAATTTTCCTGGAGACTGGCGTGTGTAGGGTGATAACAAAGAAAGCCGCTTATCATTTCTCACATTTCGTGTTTTCCAGACTGGAAAGCAAACATAAATAATGCAGCGTTTTGGCAAAATATGAAGGATATTCACCAGTTGTGAGGAAATGGCATAAACTGTACAATAAACTTCCTGAACATGGAAAGAACATGGGTCACAAAACCCGTTACCGTCAATGGAAACAGCTTGAACCCTCAATGGTAAGACGGGAAATAGATTCAAAGGAAACCTTCAAGAGAAACTGCAAGATGAAAAGTAATATTGTAAAGACTATTATTTCACGTTACTTTACATCTGTTACGGGAGGATTGGCATTCCAAGGAGATAATATAGTGATCCACGTAACAGACACACTTTTAAACGTAAGCAGAACGACGGTAAAACAAGGAGGAAAAGTACACTGCCTTTCACGGGATAGTCAGACTGAATTTATTGAAATGTGTGGTAAAAATGTGCGCAAGACTATTCTTGCAGAAAGAGAACGGACTATTATTCAATTATTTTTAATGCTACTACTCATGACGTTTCATATCATGATACTACGGTTTGTACTGTAAAATAAAGATTTTTCGAGTTCATTATTGATTTGTAATGGAAAAAGTGGGGAACCTTATTTAATTTTAAAAAACTTTCGACCGCAAAACTTTCACTGGAACTAAAATTATTTCTTTAAAAAGAAAATCGTAATGAATTAATTTACTTTTTGTTGTACGAACTTGGCATAATTATTAATTATTTATAATTGTGGGTTTGTAGTTTGTTGAAATTTGCGATTATTTTAAAACCCTCTGACGAAGTTGTTCTAGATTAAAACGAAGGTTCGCCATTCGTTGTGATAGGGTATTGGGTATTCAATTTGTTTTTACTCCAGCCAAATTAGAATGCAAAAAAAAGGTCTTCCGTTATGTCACAGAAATGAATAATATTGGTACATAACAGTACGCCAGATACAACGAAATTTCTCTAATAATCTGATATAATTACCGAGTCACAAGCTGTCATACTGAAATGAAAATACTGGAACCTAAAACTACTCTTTCAATTTAACGATTACCGTACACTACATAACTTCTCTTGGAAAGTAATGAAAAGTATTATTGTTCTAGTTCCCTCTAATCTGTTTTTTTTACAATCTTAAGAAGTACAATATGTAGCAACTCTTCGCCCGAATCCGAAATTACCAACCGTTCCAAACCCACGTGCAACCATTTTGACTTCATAATTAACGCTGTTGAACGACACGGAGACACTCATGAATGAGATTTGTAATTTGTAATGTTGACGTAGGAGGGCGCTGCGCGTCAGTTTTAGTATGAATGCTTATGAATGAAAACAGGCTTTGTGAAGTGACTTCATTATCATACTATGTTCCCTATGCGCATAGAATATAAAACGTTAGTAGCAACATGGTTTTAATCTTCCCCATTGACGTCAGGAATCGGATGAAACGAACATGATCTACAATATATACTCGTATTAGGCGAAACAAACCTTGCTTAACAATCTTTTAGAATTTTTCCAAAGCGTGGTTGAAGTTTACGATAATCATCGGGCGGTAGATGTAGTGTATTTAGATTTTTAAAAAGCGTTTGACACCGTACCACACAAAAGATTCGTTGAAAAAACTAAGGCTCATGGGATCAGGGATGTAGTAATAAATTGGATAGAAGAGTGGTTGCGAGGTAGGAAACAGAGGGTGGTCGTTGATGTAGCGGAGTCTTCTTGGGCTAATATAGCGAGCGGCGTTCCTCAGGGTTCTGTATTGGGGCCCTTGCTTTTTTCTTATATATATTAACGATTTAGATGTCGGCCTACTCAGTACAGTTTCAAAGTTTGCGGATGACAGGAAGTTCGATGGTAGGCCGATAAATGACGAAGACAGAGGTAAAATCCAAGATGATCTGAATAAAATCGTTCATTGGTCGGTTACATGGCAAATGAGATTTAACGTCGATAAGTGCAAAATTTTACAGATTGGTTCGCGTAACGGTAATTTTGCGTATAGTATGTCAGGGAATGAGTTGGCAAGCGTAGATCAGGAAAAAGATTTAGGAGTTATAGTCACTGGTGATTTGAAAGTAGCGAAACAAAGTACAGCAGCAGTCAGTAAGGCGAATAAAGTGCTAGGTTTTATAACTAGGAACTTTGAGTACAAATCGCGCGATATTATTGTTCCTCTTTATAAATCATTAGTTAGACCTCATTTGGAGTACGCGATCCAAGTTTGGAATCCGTATACGCGCAAGCACATATAGACAAAATCGAAAGAGTTCAAAGACAAGCAACTAAGATTATTCCGTCGCTTAGGTCAAAGTCGTACGAGGATAAGCTTAAGGAATTGAAGCTGACTACACTCGAGACTAGGAGGCTAAGGGGTGTCTAATCCAGGTTTTTAAAATTATGAATGGGTTCGACAACGTAAACAGAGTTTTTTCGAAATATCACAATATAGTAGAACTAGAAATAACGGGTGTAAGCTGACTAGTAGAAGGTTCGAGACAGCAGTTGCCAAAAACATTTTTAGGCATAGAATAGTAAATAGGTGGAATAGTTTGCCGATAGAATTAATTAGTAGCACGTCTATAAACATGTTTAAAAATCGATTAGACGCATATGTTGATAGATTAGGTATAGTTTAAGGTAGTATAATTAAGGTTTTTGTGGTTCCGAACCCACATAAAATTGTAGGTCCCCTCCGCCACCACGGAGGACATGCTCAATACACAATTACAAACACGGTTAGGTAGACCAGCCATGAGTGGATCCAAGGGTCTTTGTTGGTCTGAAACATTATAACGATCAATTACACTATTCTCATATTTTTGTGCATTAACTTTTCTGGGAATGATATTAATCGCCTAACGCGTCATAACAATCATTCTGTATGTTTGTTGCTTTAACTGTTACCAGTGTGCAGTGTCTGACGTAAAACTTAAGTTATTATTTTAAGTGTTCATTAAAATTCTTTATAGAAAGATGTATAACGTAAAGTTACATTTCATACTTAATAACTAGAGCCCGGATGTTCAGGCAAAATGCCATAATACATTTTTTTTTCCCCTATTTTTGCGTTTATAGGAAAAAGTGCCTTTTTCGTCATAAAGTGCCTAATTTGTATTTTTTTCCACTATTTTCTAGTATTATTCCATTAGAGTCCCAAAATAGGCCAAATAGGCCTATCAGTTTCTGTTATACAGGACATTTCAGAGGGCCCTATCTATTTTGCTGAAATAATATCTCTATTTTATTTTCTACCGGCCAGATATGATGATGTGGAAGAACGTATGATGGTAGTAACACTACGTATCCAAGGGAAGAAACGCAAAGAAATTCGAAAGAAGATTTCACAAACCAGGACCTACAGACAAAGCAATTCGCGAGCTGGTCAATAAATTTAAAAGAACAGGATCTGTTCATGATGAGGCAAGATCTGGATGTCCAGGTGCCTCTCAAGAAAATGTCAATTGGTAAGAGATGCTTTGAAACAAATCCTAGAATGTCAACTCGCACAGCATCACGAAGACTGAGCATACCAAAAATGAATGTTCTAAGTATTTTAAAATCAACATTAAAAAAGAAAAGTTACCATATTCAAGTGCTACATGAGTTACACGAAAAGGATTATCCAAGACGAGCTGCCATGTGCACAGAATTGAGTGAAAAAATTCATACCGAAAACTTATTAAACCACATTCTCTTCACCGATGAGGCGACATTCCACACATACGGAAAGGTTAATCGACATAATTGTCGTATCTGGGGTAGTGAAAAACCAACCGAGTTCTACGAATGGGAGACAGATTCTCCCAAAGTTAATGCCTGGTTGGGTATGACAAGACCGAAAATTTACGGACCTTTTTTCTTTGCAGAAGCTACAGTGACAGGGCAAATTTATTTTCACATGCTTCAACAGTTTCTTGAACCCCAGCTTCGTTCAGATGGCATTGTCGACACTATTGTCTTTCAACAAGATGGAGCTCCATGTCAGTCACTATGCAAACATCGTTCGGGCGAACTTTGATGAGCTGTTAGCCTGTTACCAAATCGCTGGATTGGACGTGGTGGAAACAGGCCCTGGGCAGCACGACTTCCGGATTTAACACCATCAGACTTCTTTGCGTGGAGCTTTATAAAGTCTGAGGTTTACAAAACAAGAGTTACAGACCCGCATTGTCGCGGCAGTCGCTAAAATAACCGCAGAGATGCTTGAGAATGTGTTTCGCAATGTAGTGGACAGATTTGAGGTTTGCAGACACAATGATGGTGGTCACATCGAATCTTGGACATAAGTTGATAAATAAACGTGCATCTAATTATTTATTTATTTATTTTTGTTTCAAAGTATGACCGCTCATGGCCACCAAAAGAAAGGTGGATAGCAGAGCGAACACAGGACGAAGATTATGGAACAGCTGATGGAAATGAACAATAGACGAGGGAGGAGGAGGGGGGGGGGGGGGGGGGGGGAAGCAGAAAGATCATAGCGGAGTCACAGCCGGTAAAGAAGTCGGCAGCGAAAGAGGAAGGAGAACAACCCGGTTATCGAAAAGTAGGGACCTTCAGATAGAATAGCGCCAAGCCTATCACAAGGCCCGACGCTCTCCAAAAAGGGAAAATACTCTGCGCGCAGCACAGAGTAAAGCGGACACTCCACCAGGAGGTGGGCAACTGTAAGGAAAACGTTACAATTGGGACATCGGGGCACCCAATCCCCGGCCATCAAATAGCCATGGGTCAGGTGGGTGTGGCCAATACGTTGGCGGGCCAGAGCCACCTCCTTATGGCGCGACCGATGGAAGGAAGAGGCCCAACATCCCAATTTGGGTTTAATCTTGCAAAGTTTGTTATCTGTAGCGCCATCCCAGCGACTCTGCCACCGGGAGCGCAAAAACCTACGGAAGCCAGGGATATAATCGGAAAAGGGGAGGGACACGGGTGAAACCTGTAGTCAGCACGCGGAACGGGCAGCTCGATCGGCAGCCTCATTACCAACCACGTTAACATGTGCTGGGACTAGTGATGGGACGATACCAAAATTTTTAACGATTCCGATACCACTAAAAAGTCTCGATTCCGATACGATTCTCGATTCCGATTCCGATTCTCAATATTTTTAAATATAATTCTATACTTGTTTTTCTGGAAATTGTCATATTTTACTCTGGTAAGATTAACTATTTACATTATGAGTATGGTAATATAAATTATAAATTATAATAGATTGACTTAAAAATAAAAATCAACTGTAAGTTGTAACAATTCATTTTAATCTTCTTGATTACACATCATGGATATACATGTTTTAATGTATAGCTACAATACAATAAAAATAAAATTTGTTATCCTCTTTCATTTAAATTTTAAAGTTTACATTGCAAAACTGGTTCAATTAAAAGTTAAAGAATCGTTTTAAGAATCGGAAATCATGGTACAATTCTCTCGATTCCGATTCCGATTCCTGAAAAATGCTCGATTCTTCCGATTCTCGATTCCGATTAATCGTCCCATCACTAGCTGGGACCCAGCAAAATACCACCTCCTTGCCACCGAAAGCGACAAGGGTATGGCACAGTAGCTGGATTTGTCGGACCAGTGGTTGGACAGGGTCAAAACACTCCAGGCCATCCAGGGCACTGCGGGAATCCGAATAGATGACAAACGACCCATCCGGATGCTCCCGCACCACCTCCAGAGCGCTCAGAATGGCATAGAGCTCCGCCGTGAAAACGGAAGCTTCATCAGGGAGACGGGTACATCGGAGAGCAAGGGCAGATGACTGGGGAACAGCCGCGGCCCCAACGCCCCCCGACGACCTCGAGCCATCCGTGAAGATCGCAACACATGCAGAGTGACACGCCGCATGCTGAAGGAACAGAGACCGAAGCAAGGCAGAGTCAGAATCGGCCATGCGAACGGGGCGCAACGCCCTACAGCACGCAACAGGGGTGCTCTCCCAAGGTGCAACACCCTTGAAAGAGACCGGTATAACGGATGGAGGAGGAGTGCCCATACCATCGAGGAGGGAGGTCACCGTGTCGGTGAAATACCAACCCCCATCCCGGCAGAACGCCCTCTCAACCACCTGGAACAGAGGAGAGTTGGGAAGACGGAGGATCCGGAGATAGTGCTTAGCAATGAGGAACGACCTCCGATCCCCCAAGGGAGGGATGTCGCACTCAACCTGCAGACTATCAACCGGAGAGGAGCGGAAGGCGCCAGATGACATGCGCAGTCCTCTAGAGAGGACCGGATCCAGTATCCGAAGGGCCGTACGGGAGGCGGAGCCATACACCACACTCCCATAATCTAATTTTGACTGTACCAGGGACACGTACAAACGGAGGAGTGTCCGCCTATCCGCGCCCCATGTAGTATGCGACAGATGTCCCAGCAAATCCAGGGTACGTCTTGCAGACTCGCGCAGCCGGCGAAGGTGGGGAACCCAGCCCAAACGGCTGTCGAGAACCATACCCAGGAAACGCACTGACTGAACGAGGGCCAGAGGCTAACCCCCGAGTGTAAGATTAAGGGTCGGGACGGCGACGGATCCCCGTCTCCTCGGCGGAAGGAAGGCCACACACGAAGTCTTCGGGGAAGACAGCGTAAGGCCCACCGACGACGCCCAGCGTTCAACCCGATTGACCGCGAGTTCGACTTGCCTCTCCACGAGGGGGGGACTCGTCCCCGCGGCATAGACAGCCAGATCGTCGGCATAGATGGAACATCGCACCGAGGGCGGAAGGGCTCCCGGTAGCGCAGACATGACCAGATTGAAGCAGGAGACGCTCAAGACACACCCTGGGGCACCCCCTCCTCCTGAACATACAGGTCAGATAGGGCCGCCCCATTACGGACGCGGAAAGTGCGACGGCAGAGGAAGTTACGAAGAAATGTGGGCAAAAAGCCCACAAAACCAAGAGACTTCAAACGGTCCATGACAACTCTCCGACGGGTCGTGTCATAGGCCTTTTGGACATCAAAAAAGACGGCAAGAACAAGATTCCGGCGGGAAAAGGCCTCCCGTACATCATGACCAAGGAGGAGAAGGGGGTCCAGAGTACCCCGAAATCGATGAAAGCCATACTGGGTCGGGGGGTATAACCCAAGCGACTCCAGTGTAAAGGAAAGTCGGACGGCCACCATCTTTTCAAGGAGCTTGCATAAGCAGCTCGTCAAGGCAATAGGCCGATAGCCCGTCACCTCCGCCGGATCCTTCCCCGGCTTAGGTATCGGGACCACAATCGCCTCCCTCCAACGGGAAGGGAACGACCCCTCAACCCACACCCGGTTGAAAAGATCCAGCAAGAAGTGTAGGGCCATCGGGTGCAGATTCCAAAGAAAGTCATACGGAATGTCATCAGGGCCAGGGGCGGAAGAACGACGGAATGTCATCAGGGCCAGGGGCGGAAGAACGACGGGTTGCCAAGGCAGCCCGAAGTTCCCGCATCGTAAAGAGATGGTTATAGGCAGTGGTGGGCACGGTTCCGCTAATCCGCTAATCGTTAATTAGCGAAGCTAACTTTTCTGTTAGCGGATTAGCGTTTCCGCTAACTTTGAGAACCATTAGCGGACCAATTAGCTTCCGCTAAATTTAGTTCCGCTAACCCTAAAATCATACATGTTTGTTCCAGTCTGTTCTGAGCGTGTCTGCAACAGTCAGTCTGGCACGCTATTGGCTGACTACGTGTAAACACAAGACGTGATTGGTCGACGCAGCAGCAGCTGAGCAGCGTTGTGTAATTCTGCAGTTCAGTTCACTTACGACGTTACAGTCTTACAGTGTCAGCGACAGCGTACGTTATCATAAGCATATTTTCGTCAGTTTACCGAGTCCTCAAGTTTTTGCAATGGAAAGTGAAGACGTTTTGGTTCCGCCGTGGACCGGCGTGGAGACAGCCCTGAGGGAGACCATTGAGGAGGGCAGCAGCACCAGCTGCACCACCAGCAATGAGGATGAGAAAGATGACTTCTTCAGCAGCATCACTCAGCCCCAGGTGAGCAGGAGCCACAGGTCACTGAAGTCCAAGGCACAGATCTTGGTGAAGACCTGGCTGGAGGCCGGCTCGAAGGTGGTCCTGACTGACGTCGCCTTCTTGGGTGAGCAAGTGTTGATCGACCTGTTCATCAAGTACAACACAGCCATCCCATCCAGTGCTGCAGTTGAGCGCCTGTTCTCCATAGGCAAGGACATCTTGCGCGCCAAGAGAGCCACCCTGTCAGATGCCAACTTTGAGAGGCTGATGTTCATGAAGGGCAACCAGCATCACGTCGAGGCGATGGAGAAGGAGCAGGAGGCCAAGCCAGAGTGAATGCATTATTAGATTATTAAAGTTATTTTTTATGTGTATTTTTATTTCTTAATATTTTTGATTCGTTTAATACTTTTTGTACTGTAAATAAATTGTATGTTGAATGTAAACTAATGTTTAATTTCATTTGTTCATTTAATTATTTATTTATGTACACCTTGATCATCATCTGATCTTGGCATGCTATACCTTTTTGGAAAGCTCTATGTCTAAGCTGCAACATATTAAAATTTCAGCTCTCTTTATGGGTTTTAGAGCCAAAAAACCAAACCGAAGCTAAATTCATATAATAAAAGTTAGCAGTTAGCGGTAATCGTTAGCTTCCGCTAAATTTTTTAGCGGTTTATCGGTTTAGCGTTATCGAAGTTAAGTTTTGAGTTAGCGGTTCAGCGGTTATCGAAGCTAACTTTTCGGTTAGCTGTGCCCACCACTGGTTATAGGGCTTGTTCCCAGGCGGCGGGAACGTAACATTCGACAAAGGACGATCCGCAGCTGAAGGCGAACGGGAAACCGCAGCAAAAGCCTCAGCCAGCCGATCGGCCACAGCAGCAGGATCCGAAAGGAAGCCGTCCCCGTCCCGAAGGACAGGGCGACTAGCAGGGACCGGCTTCCTCTCGATACTACGTACCTTCCGCCACACAGCAGCAGAAGGGGTAGACGAGGAAATGCCGGACACAAAAGCACGCCAAGAGGCCCGACGGGCCAACTTGAGAGTCCGGCGGGCGAAAGCCTTCGCCCACCGCATCTCAATCAAGTGGTCCGCGCGCCGGGTGCGGTGGAAGCGGCGCGTTGCCCTCTTCCTCTCGCACACCGCCCGGTGACATGCTGGAGTCCACCACGGGACGCTACGTGTCCGCGGGTTAGCGGAAGATCGAGGAATACAGTCCTCCGCGACGCCCATCACCATCTGCTCGAAGAACTCCAAGCTCTCATCCACAGAGCCAAAGCTCAACACCGAACGGGCAATGACGGAACGAGCTCTGAAGGATGGCCAGTCAGCCCGCGCCAGGCACCACCTCGGTCGAGACGAGACACCCGGCTGCGGTCCGACCGGCTCAAGACAGACTGGGTAATGATCACTGCCATAAGAGTCCCCCAACACCTTCCACGAAAAATCGAGTAAGGCATCGAGGGACACCAAGGAGAGATCAATACAGGTAAATGAACCCGTGGGTTCGTGGAAGTAGGTTCACCGGAATTGAGGCACGCAAAGGAAAGTTCCTCCATTAAGGAGAGCAACATACCAGCAACATTAGTCGACCGGACATCTCCCCAAGCCGGGTCGCGACTGTTAAAGTCCCCGAGGAGGAGAAACGGTCGAGGTAGTTGCAACACCAACTCGCGAGCCGCGTCGCGAGGAGGGGGGTCATGAGGAGGAATATAAATCGAGCAGGCAGTGTACTGGAGATCTAAAAATAGCCGCACAGCCACAGCCTGCAAGGAAGTACGAAGAGGCACACCTCGCGATGGTAACGAATGATGCACATAAATCGCCGCACCCCGCCGGCGCGTGTGCTCATCCGGGGTGCAAGGGAAACCAACATAGCCAGAGAGACGAGGGAGTCCCCGCGCAGCCAGGATAGTCTCCTGGAGACAAACAAAGGAACGCCGCTCGCTCTTCAGCAGGAGGCAAGGTTCTCCCAGTTAGCTAAAAGCCCCCTCCAGTTCCAATGCAAAATGGAACTGTAAGGGGAAGTGGCATTATAAGAGGCAGAGAAAAGAGAGAAATAGCCACGGACCAAGCTGAGCAGCAAACTCAACGGTCCGCAACCAGGGATGGAATCGGCTTCCCCGACTCACCCCGAACGGGAGGGGGTAGGGGCCACCGACCCCGCAGCTGCTTCACCCGTAGTAGAACGAGAGGTGGAGAGTGGAACAGGGAGTTCAGAGGGGGGCTCCCCTGGGGGGGGGGAGACGACGAGACGGGGCCAGCCGAAACCCCAGACTCCCCACTAGAGGGGGCGGAGAACCAGATGCATCTAATTATGTTGCTACATTTTTATCCTAATTATTTTAGCAAAATATAGGAACTTTTGGACCACTGTGTGTGTGTGTGTGTATCGTTAACCTCGTTGATGTTCCGTGTGTTGGTCTCTTCAAACGAAGGTCAAGCTGGTGGCTCCGCCTCTAGGCCTGGCTCGGTGGAGGAGCGAGTTGCTTTCTTGCGCTCTCCAACAAACATTGCCAGGTACACCCGGCTCATCTCGTACCATCCTGAGCCAGGCATCTAGTCTTTTCTTGAAGACTTCAACTTTGACCATTGTAACGTTTCTGAGGTCTTTTGGAAGCTGGTTAAAAACTCTTGGCCCCCTGACAACCAAGCTACTTTCCTTCAGTGTTGAAGAGGTCCCTTGTCGGGCCTTTAATTTGTGAACATTACACATTCTGCCTTCCCTATTTTCCAGCGTTGTTTGAATGGTAATTGGGTTTAATTTTAGGTTTGGTACCAGTTTTTCGATCATTTTCCATATGTAGATTATGGTTATATATATATATATATATATATATATATATATATATATGTTATACTACAGGGTGAGTCAAAAGTCTCCATACATCGGCAAAATGGTCATAAATAAATGATTATTTATTTTTTATTTTTTTGCAGGTGATGTGCTGAGATGACTGGGAGGAACGCATCCGTATGTGCATTCAGTGTAATGGTGCCCACATAGAGCATAGTTTGTGACTTACAAGTGAGATTGCATAATAAAGTGACCATTTTGCCTATGTATGGAGACTTTTGACTCACCCTGTATATTTCATTATATGCAAGACGTTCGAGAAAAAGGAGACGCTGATAACAATCTAGAGCCGCGCCCTGGCAACACAAAGGGTTTAGATTATTTTGAGAATTATATTATTCATTCAGTACTCCCCCCCTCAATAGTTCACTCGGGACTCTCGTTCAAACAGATGTCACACACTAGTGACGCAAACCACTCACGTTAGTGACGTAATCACCTCGCGCGGGTGACGCGACTGGACTTCCGTTCCTTCTAATATAAAAGAAGGGGCTCAGCGCACTGAGATTCAGATTCCAGCAAGCAGCGGTTATATACGGAATCTCCGGATTAAGGCAGGAAGGCTCAATCATATAGCGTTGTGAAGAAGACAGATTCGAATAAGCCGAGTTAGCCGCTAGCCTCTGGATTAAAGCAGAGAGAGTAATCCGCACAGGACTCAGATGGTATTAAGAGGTCTTGGGATTAATTAGACGGCGGTAAGAAGTCCGTGTCTATCGACTCTAATTAAGGACCTTATAAATTCAAAGTCGTCACAAACGACTAAGTACTTGCTTAAATTGATTTCAACATTGAAAGCACTATAAATTCAAGTAAAGTAGAATATCTGCCGACGAGTTTCCTTGTCCCTAACGAGCCCTAAATTATCGCACTCTACTAAACACACCTGAGGAGGTAAGATATAGCGACGACTTCGTCAGGTCTTCATCATCGAGTACGATCTGTTATCCGGAACACAACAGAGAAAAATAATTATATATATATATATATATATATATATATATATATATATATATATATATGGTGGACCGGATATCCGCATCATTTTTAACATCCGCACTTCTGACTGCGGATGTTATGCGGATATTACCTCTAATAAATTATGCAATTTACAATTAAATTAGTTTATAAAGTAGCTTATAAGGCCCAGTCATGCACATTTCATGTAAAGTATTAATTATTAATGAACAAACAAATATCTAAAGCTCAAAATATAAATAGCTGGTAACACAGAAAATTGAATGAAACTCGTTTCATTGAATTTTCTGTGGCTGAAACTCTTGATAAGTTGATAAAGTTATTATTTTTATCATAATGAAAACATTAATATTAATTTTAATTCTTATGCATTGCCTGCCATAATAGTAATATCATGAAATTTGAAAAATTGTCATATATTCATAATTCTATATTATATTGATAGATTAACTAAATATCCGCATCCGCGGATATTGAAATTAAAGATCCGCATCCGCAGATGTTGAAAAACTGACAACCGGTCCACCAATAATATATATATATAACAGCAAATGAGCGTACATAATAGTATTATTTCATATTAACTATTTTTTGAAATTTAAATCCTTGTCAGTATTGTGTAACCAACATTTTCACTCATCTGTTTTGTTCGCTATAATGGCGTTCTAATTTGTATTACGGTATTTATACGTGTATAATGGTATTACTCTATATTAAACTTATTTTTGGAAATGAAATCATTGTTGTTATGCATAACTAATATTTGCATTATCTACTGTTTCGTTCACTGAGAGCGTTGTAATATGTCTTATACGTATATAAAGGTATTATTCTAAATTAGTGATGGATCGAGTGGTCGGTTTTTCACAACCGCGGTTGCGGTTGTGTTTGAGGTTGTCGAATTTTTTCCAACCGCGGTTGCGGTTGCGGTTATCATATACTAGGAAAAATGCGTAATTATTAACTGGATTTAGCCACTATAGTGCGATTTAGCCACACTTGGTACATAATATATACTAAATAGTATTTATTTAGTAAATACCTTATGTTGAACACAAGTTTTGCAATACACCGCTACCACTATTTGTGTGTTGCAAAACTTGTGTTCAACATAAGGTATTTACTAAATAAATACTATTTAAATGAAGTATATTCTAAACTGATGTTGTCAACTAGCAGCGAGTTGAGACTGCGCAGGTCCGTTTTAACACAGACCACTTCTTTACCCCCTTTTGGGGGGAGTCATGTTCGAGAAACCACCCCTTTGGCCAACCAAGGCCATTGACCAAGTTACACGAACCCGAGAGGTCCGTCGAGCAGGAATAAGCTTTATTGACTATTGTACTAAAGGCGATTTTAGTTTGAAGAAAATTAAATAAAAATAAATGTTACTTCATGGAGCTCACAGAGTAATAACTAGAGCGCAGTTTAAACCAATTTTACTACGGCAGCCGTATGACGTCACGTTTAAGCACGCATAAGGAGACCCATCATTTTCTTTTTAAAAAAAGAAATATTTCTAATTAACCTAAAATTAAAATTAACTAAGCTTTTACAACCGCAACCGCACTTATGGAACGGCGGTTGCGGTTGTGATTTTTTGTGCGGTTGTAGTTGCGGTTATTCGATCCATCACTATTCTAAATTAAACATTTTTTCAAAGCAAATTTTGGAGCAATCCAAGAATAAGCACCCCAAAGTCCCCAATCCAAGAAAAAGCACCCAGTTCGACCCCAATCCAAGAAAAAGCACCCTAAATTGATTTGGGGTGCTTATTCTTGGATTGCTCCCAAATTTATAAATCCCTTTTTTGGGGGATTTACTGCCGATTTTGAATGTTTATTTTGCCGATTTGCTTGCCTTTTTTAAGGGTTTTTAGTGCCTAAACATCCAGGCTCTATTAATAACACATTTCATTTGATTATATTCTCTTGATTGACAAAACACACCCGCTGATACCAAAACTCTTCATACAAGCGCAGGCATTTTCACGAAGGAAGGAATAGGAGTGCTTCACCGGCGGTTCGACTGCCGGGATCATGTCGCGCCGAAACTCAGCTGAAGAGAGAATGCGAAGAAATGGTGATGAGGAGGGTGGGAATGAGGGAAGGAACATCTAGAGAAAATGTGAGCCAAAGGAGAAAAGACACACGGAACAGTAAAGGAAGAAGAAATCATACCCGAGACACTAAATGGAAAGCAAGAGCCCAGTCTGACGGAGAAGGGAAAAGAGTGGCCTTCGGTACAGGCGTGGAGTCGCTCAACAAAAGGGAGCGAGAGTGGTGCCTGAAAGGGAAAAGGGGAGGAGAAACTAGGAGCGAGCAACGGCAAAGGCAGGACAAACTAAGACGAAATGTGATACGGAATGGGGAATGCCGCAGGGCCATAAGGGGGCAAGTTCCTCCGTGATTTCCACGAGATTTGGAGAAATATATGCATACATGCACCTCGGTGGAGTAGTGGTTAGCATCGCTGACTACGAATCCACGGGCCAGGGTCGATTCCCGGTGACGGCTGTCGGCGAGCATCAAACCCAGCTGTTCATCCTTCCATACAATAAAATTAATTGGTAAATAAATGGGTACCCTGGGTAGCCTCGTGGTTAAGACGCTGGGCTACTGATCGGGAGGTCATGAGATAGAGTCCGGGCGAGGATTTTGTAATTTCTGACCACCCGTGGTGGGCCGTAGTTCGGATTCCACGTTAAGCTGTAGGTCTAAGATGGAGCAACAAGCATAACCAAGGTTATATAAACTATGAGATGTCTCAGGTTTTCCAGTTCGTAAATTGGATATCTCTACAAATATTAATTAAATTCACAATCATTTACATATATTAATTTCTCGTCAGAAATTTTAAAAAATTCAAAACTTCCAATTACCGAATCCTGTGTGTGTGTGGACATATCTGGGATACAAGTGGTGTTGACGAAATTTAAAAAAAAAAAAATTGAGTTTTAGTTTTCTATTTTTTATGTACGAATTTAGATGATATAAATTATTGAGGAAATGGTGATTTACAGTGGTTTCATGACTGATAAGTAAAGAAGTCCATTCTATCACAAAAGTTCTATTACCTCTCTATTACGGTAGTTTAGAGCTCAATATAGGACTACGTCGTGGTCAGTATCGCAACACAGCTTTCCATCGATCAGCGAAGTTAAACGACATTGGGTCTGGAGGCCAGTCCGTCTTCTACATCTAAATAATATAGCAACACGTGGGTTCGGATCTCGGGTAAAACTGTAGGTCCCCTCTGTCGTATGACCTTAGATGCTGCTAAGAATAAACGATCCCATTAACCTTAAGGCGCAATAACAGACTTAAGAAATGAGCGTTCTCTTATCTCAAAAAAGGAGCAACCTGTGGACCCTAACCCCGACTTTTCTTTTCTTTTTCTTTTTACCTTAATGGCTGCAGTGAAATATATCTTGTTTTTCTGAAACTGGGATCAGACTGCTCTTCCATGAAAGGTTCAGACACATCCAACTTGCAATCATTCAAATATAGATGTGTAATATGGTCGGAAGGGGAAGCCTGGTTCAAAAGCAGTTTACGACTGACGAGATAGCCTACATGAAGAGAGAAATAACTATAGTCTAATCACTAAATGGATAATACAATTGTTTACGTCCCCCTGACACAAAAGGGGACACAAACTACACTAGGTCAAAGTTGGGGAACAAACTACACTAGGTCAAAGTTGGGGAATGTAAACTACACTAGGATCTTTAGGAGAAATTTTTAAATGAACCCATCAAATAAAACGTTAAAACTAACGAAAATATTACGACAACCTAACCAATCGTCAATATACTGTGTGTGTGTGACGATTGGTTAGGTTAAGTCGTAATATTTTCGTTAGTTTTAACGTTTTATTTGATTAGGTATACATGGACAATGTTGGGGAATGCAAACTACACTCGGATAATGTAGGGGAACGTAAACTACACTAGGCACCACAGGGGAACGTAAACTACACTAGGCACCACAGGGGAACGTAAACTACACTAGGCACCACAGGGGAACGTAAACTACACTTGCTCCAAAGAAAGTATATCTTTAAACATACAATTATCTCACCTTCCATGAAACCTTAACATTTCGTTATAAATTTAAGATGGATTTTAAAACTATTATGAACGCTGACCGACATAATGAAGGGAACTTGAACAGCATTTTCTCTTGACGAGGTTCATCAGATACATCACTTCAGAGACAAATGAACAACAGATCGATGGGTCGTTGGAAAGACACGAGAGGACTCGTTCTAGCTTTATGTCGAGTTCAGTCATTACATACAATATATTCAAACAAAATAGTTTTACATTTTGGTATAAAAATATTTTTCTTCCTCCGATTCATCAGCCTTTGGAAGAAATGAAACATGGTCCCTGATTGGATAATTCATAATCTTCAATCCAACATGACCTGACCCATATTATGAGGTGTACAGGCCCCACCTCCGTAGGCAGGGACTTACTCTTCCTTAAGGATACATATACAAAGGTTCAATTCTAAAGAATTTAGTCTTAAATTACTGGTGGGTTAAAGGGAAGGGGGAATGACAACATAATTTGTGCATAAACAATATTAAGTTGAAAAAAAAATCTTGCGCAGGAAAAATTGAACCGAGTAAACAAGACCTTTCAAAATACTAAATTAAAAAGTACCCTCAGGCCCAAAGAAGCTGTGAACAATGTATTACCCCTCTAACTTAATCTATGCTACAAATTTCAAAAGTTTTAAGCTAGTAATATCCAGATAAATTAAAAGAATTTAAAATCACCAAACTAGTTTTTAACAGTTATTGCAGTTCCAAAACTTACCCCCGTTCGCGCTTAAATCTTAACTTTAATGAATGTTTATTAATTCTTTTAAACAGAGAATAATCTTTGCTTTTGTTCTTCCATTAAAGGCATCATGTTCTCTCATCCAATTTCTTCAATTATTTTTCTTGTTTCTTCGGCTTGTTTCTCGAATCCTTTTATAGCTGAATCAAGAGTTTTTGCCTGAAAGTTTAAGCGAACTTAACTTCTTAAAATATGAAAGCATTTGGACACAAACACTAAAAAGAAATATGAAGGTTTATTATGAATTATTACACTGTCAAAAACATTTCCAGATTGCGACAACTTTTACAAATGGAACAAAAATGGCATTTACATTAAACTAAATGTAAAGATTTGGGGAAATAAATTCACCTTAAAAATTAATAAATACTCATAAACAGTAATGACTAACAAAACTTTGAAACACTTTTTTTTTTCCAGAAATTTAATGTTGCTAAGGCAATCTTTTTTCTGAAACTGTACTTCCATTACAGTTACAAGTACTGTAAACTTCTCAATATGCTTACAATTCTTTGTATTTGTCTCTTCAATTCCAGTTCTCTCATGTCCCCATAGGTAAGTTGAGCTTCAGCAGACTTTTGAAGTTGAATGAAAGGACAATGTGGAGCGTGAGACTTATGTTCTTCCCTGCAGAATCAGATCTCGTTTTATGATTTGCGATAAAGCCATTAATCATAAGGTCAAAAAGCAGTTACATTTGTTTACTTTTAACATTTTGTTTTAATTTTTAATAACAACTTTACCAGAAGGAAAGCTATTTACATTACGGAACAACTTAAGGTATTTAAACTTTGAATGCCTGGTTCTTTATAGAAACGTTTCATCACATTTCCTTTAATTATTGGAACACAACTTCGAGTAATTCGGCCGCAATTGCCTCTTTTCTACCAAAGGTTACGAAGAAAATGTTGAGAGTATTTATTTCCATTTTGGATTTTGTTATAAATCCATTTACGAGTTCCTTTAACTCAATGCAAGCTATACAAATTTAATTTACTGAAACTATACCCCAGAAATCTTTCCCTTTCTTCTAAAGGCCTCTTAAAATTTAAAAACAGACCTTACTTTTATTTACACTCACTTTTAATAATTATTCGCTTAGACCAACAATGTTTGGATGCAAGATGCTTGTTTGCTGTCAAAAGTGGGAGCAGCCGAGATGAATTTGAAAAGCATGATTGGTGGAAAATGGATTAATAAAATGAAAAAGAGGATGTTCAACAAAGGCTAAGTAAAAATTTCAATGAATGTAAAAATTGGAAAGAAATTATAGCGCACTGACGTGGTTATGCGGAGAAAATGAATAATAAGATTATAAAAAGATGTATGGCAGGTACTGCATGGCTTATGAAGTAATGTATGTCCTCATAAAAGATGGATCAATTTAATTAGCAAAGTGTGAATAAACACGGATTTAATATAAATGTAACGAGAGTTAATAAGAATCATAGGAATATGAAGGGTTTGTGTTAGTGGTGTACTGATTAATCAGCATTGTTTTGGGCATGTGCGTGGGCATCAGTCAAATTTAGCTGATTCTCTTACCGATTCTTTAAAATTTTAAAATTTCCATAACAAAAAATCTATATTTATAAGAAATTGAACATAGGCTACAAAAAACATCATGATAATTTATACTCATTACAAAGTGTATATAAAAATATTTTCCTTCAGTGGCAACTGGGCGATAGCCAACTAGGCAACAGGACAACTGGGCAACAACCAACTAGGCAACAACCAACTAGGCAACAACCAACTAGGCAACAACCAACTAGGCAACAACCAACTAGGCGACAACCAACTAGGCGACAACCAAACTAGGCAACAAACAAACTAGGCAACGACAAATATATATATATTTATTTATACATTATGTATATTCATACATTAGATAGAAATTAAAGGTCCAAGTTTGAAAAGACTGTGTTTTTAACAAAAATATCATGACTTAACAACCAATTGTCAAGGGCGTACAGTTGACCTAACCGGGCATTAATTCTTCATTTTTTCTGCTACTTTTACAGATCTGACTGACACTTTTGGCAATGAAAGAACTGGGTATTTTTATCAAAGGAACACACTTTCCCACACTTAGAGCACTTTTTCATAAACAGTAGATTCTACTCTATCTGAAGGGTGTGGGGTACAATTTTGTTCCATCTGTATAACAATTATATAATCTGCCCCAATTATATAAATCACGTTTTATAATTCGTTTATCTTAATGATTTATCATATTTTATTTTATGTGTAATAAAGTCTTTTCAAACTTGGACCTTTAATTTCTATCTAATGTATGAATATACATACTGTATACATAAATAAATAAATAAATAAATATATATGTATATATATATATATATATTTGTTGTTGCGTAGTTGGTTGTTGCCCAGTTGTCCCGTCGGCTAGTTGGTCATCGCCCATTTGTCTTATCGCCTAGTTGTCTGTCACCCAGTTGCCCCTGAAACCAAATATTTTACATTCACGAAAAAGGCAAAGCTTAACAAGGTAAGTTGCCTATAAATTTACATTTTTTCGAACTAGCTAATCTCTAATTATTATAAACTATTGTAATCTCCTACTCTATATTAATAATAATTCTATATTAAGTTGTGCTTTATAATTTATATATTAGACCATCTTATTATGTTGACTTTATTTTAAGTACTTAAATAATTTTATAAACCCAAACCGTATATCCATTTTCTATTCAAATTGGCCACCAGGGACTTGAAATTTTGATGAAAACTTTTCTTGTTAAAATTGTTGAAGAAAAAAATACCTTCAACATAATGAAAAACAATTACAGGTGACCCTCGGTATACACAGGGGTTAGGTTCCTGAAAATGCCCATGTAAACGGAAACTGTGCATACAGGGACTATATCTTATGGGAAAAAAATACAATCAATCCCTAGACCAACTGACCCCCTCCCTACAACCAACTATATTTCCTCATACATCACTAAAACACGTACAGAAACACCAAACACATACTATACATACATGTATATTTATATATTAACTGCACATAATATTATTACTGCAGTAACAAGAAAAAAATGGTTTAACTTACAAATAAAGGTAGGCAGATTGGGGAGAGTTGCTGCGGACAATGTTTACTGGTGAGAGTATTGTTATTTATTGTGATTATTTCTTGTGATTTATTTTTTAATTGTAGTACTAATAAAGTATAAAAATACATTGTAAAGAAGTTAAAATCATTAGAGATGCATATATTTAACATAATGATTAATTAAAATATTGGATAACATCCTTTATGTGATGTATAATTTGTAAATTTGCAAAATTGGTAATAGAATCCTTGCCACAATTAGATTCAATATTGGGGGATTGGTTAGAGCAATTGTATTGTAGATTGGTAACACTGGTAACTGGTGCGGTACTGGCTGAGTGAGTGGTGGAGGGGTCGGGAGGGGAGGGGTAGAGCGACAGGCCACCACATACAGCTGTGTCGGCTCGGGAAACCGTGTATGGACGAGATCCCCTCCCGTGTATACTGGGGGTGGGGAGCAATACCAAAACAGTGTATAGCTGAAACCGTGTATACAGAGGGTCACCTGTACTTCAAAATATTTGTATTCAATTTATGAAATTAAATAAAAAAATTTATCATTTTACCAAGTAATAAAACTACTTAACATCACTTTAGCTATGGTATATGACTAACAAATTCTGGTACTGTATATTGTGACATGAGCGAAGGAAAGGCATTTAAACAAAATTGAAATTTAAAATTATGAAAATTGAAAGTTTTCACATTAAATTAGTAAACTTATGAAGAGAACTGATTTTTGTTTAAATATAGCAAAGAATTGGCATCAGCATCAGCTAAATTTTGGAGTTGATACATCACTAATTTGTGTGTAAATGAGACACTGACCTCACCATAACACTATAATACTAGGCTAAGGTACTTACCATGGGTCATCATCACCTTCCCAGCCATCAAGTTCTTTGAGACAAACAAAACAACAGACCAAATCAGGTTCCTTCTTACTACCAGTAAAATAAAATCCAGCCTCTGACATCTGAAAATGTATAAATAACCATAAGCAAATAAAATTTCAACTTCTACCTGGCCAGGGATTGATACCTATAGGTAATTAGCCTAAGCTAAAATCTACCTGTGGAACTCATTCCTCCTTAAAAGAGGCCTAACAATGAAATCTGAACAAATAAAATGTGGACTCAGTTCTTGTTTGATCAAGAAATGGCACACAGTTATAATAAAAAAATTTACAAAAATATAGTCTCTTTCATCACATGGGTTACGTCTACAGTAACTAAACTTTTGTTTTAGAATTTAATGAACTACAAAGTAATTTTTAAGCAAATTTTTACAATTTAAAAATGTAAAATGGACTAACTATAAATATTTGAATAAATAAATAGGCAACTTTAGCTAAATAAGACTTTTCAAAGCTTTGAGATATTCACAGGCACTAGCTCAGAATTTATGGTCACACTATCCTCCACAATCAGAGAAAAATTTCTTCAAAGAACTCAGGGTTGCTAGCAATTACCCACTCAAAAGAGGTGATGGAAGTGAGGAAAAAAAATGACAAATGTTGCACAAATTTAAAATTTGTTTATCTTTGCATTTTACGATAATATACATATATGGCACTGAATCTTCGATTCTTTTTCCGCATTTATCGCAATTGATGAAGTAAATCTAGAGTCAATAGGTTTTAAATAGATATGTTTAGAACTCTGAGTGATTGCTTGAAAACATTTTTAAAAATAGCTAAACATCTGTGATAGACATCAAAATACAAATTTTCTTTGTATAATTTGAGAAAAAAGATAGGCCATATTCTGCTTTAGACAATGGTCAAATTGTGCACTTTTTCTTGTAACCTAAAAGGAAGGTTTAATAAAAGACAATAAAAATACTGTTATTTTCATATTATTTATTTAATAATGATAACTAGTTTCATAAACTTATTTGAGACTAAGGCAATATATACAGGGTGGCGCAAAAGTGACGCACCATAGGAATTTTCAGTGTTGACTATATATTATTTTTTTCTTTTCAGTAGAGGATGGCTGCGAAATTAATAATAGATGAGGGGGTGAGCTTGGTTTTAATGTATAGAATACAAGGTACTACAAATCAATCAATTGCTACAGAATTTAAATTCTGTAACAATTTATCAATTTGTAGTACCTGGTATTACATACATTAAAACCAAGCTCAACCCCTCATCCAGGGCCATTTCCTGGCATAAGCAGACTAAGCAGCCGCTTAGGGCCCCACTGCTACTAGGGAGCCCCTAGACAGGCTCCCAGGTCATAGCTCAGTGGGCAAGAATAGGAATATAGCTGGTTATTATTAATATTATTGTTATTATTACTATTATCCTTATTATTATTATTGTTGTATTAATTAAAGTTTTTGTATGAGACAAATGTGATAAAATGGAGACAAACAAAACGTTTTGGTCATTATGTGTAAATAACTATTGTGAGATCTTATTTCTATATTATTTAACTTTATGTTTACTATATGCTTATACTTTCCTAAATGCTTAATTTTTCTAGTATTGTAAAACATTATTATTATTATCATCATCATTATTATCATGATTATTATTATTTAGCAGATTAGTTGTGGTTAACTAGATGTGACTTCGTGCATCTTCGAAAATGAAATGACATTATCCATCAGGAGCTGAAAAATGGAAAAAGAAAATAGAGAAGCTTTCCAGTAGCACAGGTGAGATGTGCCACTTGTATATTCTTATGATTACAGTTCAGGCAACTCGGTTAGGTAAACCATCAAGCTAGGCAAGTGCTCAGGAATCGTGTAGAGTAAGCTAGTCTCTGTAATATTTATATTTCAAAATGTGAAATTTAATGGATCACATTACCTCAAATTCTGTTCACACAGATCAATTATAATTATCAAACAAGAAAGAGCATTTTAGTAAAATCTAACAGAATATGTAATGTTATGTTCTTCTCAGGAGCACTACTGAAATATTTGGAAAAGCCTGATGAGCATCATGAGCCAACAGCAGGACCATCCTCTATGCAACCTCAAACACCAGTAGAAGTAGAGCCTGATGAACCAACAAGTGGCCCATCTTCTGTTCAGCTTCAAACACCACACACAGGCATTTCTACTGAGCAACAAGAACCAAGATCTGCTCCACTGCTTGATCCGTATGACTGGCCAGTTGTCCTGTCAGATGCCTTGAAGACAGATCTGGTGTCTCGAGGACCATTTCAAATCAGTCCAGTTTCACATTCCCTAAAAGAGAGGATGGTAGAAGCTTTCATCACCATTACATGTACAGAACATTAATTAATGGGGAAAAAATAAAGCAAAGCTGGCTGATGTACTCTAGAAGGAATGATGCTCTTTATTGCTTCTGCTGCAAGGTGTTTTCAAGGAAGTCGTACAAACTAATTACGGATGGACTTTCAGACTGGATAAATGTTGGTTCACTTCTGAAAGGCCATGAAAATAGTTCAGAACATGCAGATAACATGGCAACATGGAAGGATCTGGAACTGTGGCTAAAAACTGGGAGGACCATTGACCAAACTGAAATGTCATTAATGGAGGTAGAGCGAAGACGCTGGCAAGATGTTCTCACACGTCTTGTATGTATAATCCAATCACTGGCAGAGAGAAACCTTGCTTTCAGGTGGTCTTCCTCTACATTGTACAATCGAGACAATGGCAACTTCTTGAAGGAGGTTGAGCTGCTTGCCAAATTTGATCCAGTGGGAAGATCTTGGATGCCATTGTTGCAGAAATAAAACAAGCTAAATATTACTCACTCAATTTAGACTGCACTCCAGACATAAGCCACCAAGAACAGATGTTGATTATTATCAGAACTGTTAAAATCGGTGAAGTACCAGAAATAAAAGAATACTTCTTGGGCTTTCTTGCGGCTTCAGAAAGTACAGGCCTGGGTTTATCAGTTCTGATTCTGAAGAGACTAGATGAACTGAATATTCACTTTAATGACTGCAGAGGACAGTCATATGACAATGGAGTGAACATGAAGGGCAAGAACAAAGGTGTTCAGGCAAGGTTATTAGAGAAGAACTGTCGTGCACTCTATGTTCCATGTGGGGCTCACACTCTGAATCTTGTAGTGGTTGATGCAGCTAAAGCTTCCACAGATGCCATCAGCTTCTTTGGCAAGGTACAAAAATTGTACAACCTTTTTGCAGCAGCTACACAGATGGACAATCCTAAAGGAGCACGTGAACATAACACACAAGTCTTGGAGTGAAACCAGGTGGGAGAGCCGGCTTAAGAGCATTGAGGATGTGCGATACCAGAACCACAACATCAGAGGGGCCCTGTTGGAAGTCAGAAACAAAGCCACAGATGCCATAGCCAGGACTGAAGCACAAGCACTTGCAGAGGAGGTAGGGTCTTATCGCTTTCAGATTTGCACAGTATTATGGTATGACATTCTTCATGCAATTAACCATGTGAGCAAACTTCTGCAGTCTCCTACAATGCAGTTTGATGTGGCAGTCAACCTCCTCACAAAAACAAAAGACCCACTCACCAGCTACAGAAACACAGGTTTTGTTGCAGCACAAGTCATAGCTAGGGATATATGTGAGGAAATGAATGTGGAGGCTGTGCTGAAGGAGAAGAGGCTCAGATCCACAAAAAAGCACTTTGCTTACAAAGCTCCTGACAAACCATTTACAGAAGCCTGAAAGAGGCTGGAAGTCAAATTTTTCAATGTGATGGTGGATTATGCCATCAGGTCAATAAATGAGTGATTCAAAACATTAGATGATGTGAGGGACATATTTGGGGTTCTCCTAAACTTCACCACAATGAACAAGGAAGACTCGTCCTGCAAGTGTGAAAAGCTCTCTAAGATACTGAGCTCTGGAGCTGATTCTGACATCAATGGAAGAGAACTGGCCCTCAAAATTAAGAACTTGCCGACTTTACCTTCACACAACATGACTGCATTGGAGCTTCTCTTCTTCATTCATCAGAAGCAACTGGAGGAACTATACCCGAATCTCTGGGTTGCACTAAGAATTGCCTGCACTCTACCTGTGACAGTAGCGTCAGCCGAGAGGAGCTTCTCTAAGATGAAGCTAATCAAGAACTACCTCAGATCATCAATGGGGCAGGATCACCTCAGTGGCCTTGGCATCATAAGCATCAACCAGGACATTGGCAGGGAGATTTCATATGATGATGTTATTGATGATTTCGCCCAGAAAAAATCTAGGAGGCAAAAATTTTGAAGATACAAACTGTTCTGTATAACTGTTAGCTATTACACAATTGTATCGTAGGGTTAGTAATTGTTTGGTAGTTGATAATTGCATTATTTTTTTATACATAGTTCTGTGTCATTTATTCTAAATAATGTATCAGCTAATTTTCAGGAATTTCATGAAGAGTATTTTTTCTGTTTGGACATAAACATTTCATTAAAATTGTTTCATAATTGTTTTTTATTAACACAGCCATTTTTTGTAGGTGTGTGCTGAGGTGATATAGTACTGTAAGGCATGAGTTGGTGGATGGAGGGGTGGGGCCTCAAATGGGTATACTGCTTAGGGCCCCCTAATGGCTAGAAATGGCCCTGCCCTCATCTATTGTTAATTTCACAGCCATTCCCTACCTAAAAGAAAAAATAATATATAGTAAACACTGAAAATTCCTATGGTGCGCCACTTTTGCGCCACCCTGTATATTGCTCTAGCCTTGAATAAGCCAATGAAATTGTAATTATTAGAAAGTAATAAATAAATTCATGGTTTTTTAGTACTTTATTTTATGCATTAATAGTTAGTTCAGCTACATTTCCCATTCAGGAATACTCTTTTGTATGGAAAATGGCCTTTGGGTTGGGGTAGTCTCCCTAAAAACTAAAACTATAACTTTCAGCCATATAATTTATCCAATTACTGAATAGAAGCTCAATAGAATTCCACTCTCAAAAATAGCTCAATATTAAGTAAGAACACTTGAAAGGGTTCCCTATTAATTAATTAAAAACCAAGTAATCATGAATATTCATAGACAAAAGGGAAATTAGTTTGGAAAACCCATTCCAGAGTAATCTCAGATGTTACAGTGTATTATTGTTTAAACCCATTTGTTTCAATATATTGCAACTGTTGTTACTCATCTACTCTCCTTGTTGTCACCTTGATGTTAAGCTCTATTTGAAGTTTTTTATTATAGTATTTTCTAACTGTTATGCCTTGGGATTGACAATTTCTTCAACATCAATTTAGAGCAGCCTCTCACATTCAGTGTCAGTTCATTTGAAGAGACACACTTAATTGGCCTCCCTGTCTTATTGTGAAGATTAGATTTAAGGTGACCTTTTGTTGGTTTTAGAAAGCTTTCATTGGCCTATATTGTAAAAACAAACTTCAATAGTAAAAATATATTGAGTATTAAAAAATTTATATTCATTGACAAAAATATTTACTATTGTACACAAGAACAACAAATTGGACCCAATTATTTTTGTATTAATTCTATTAAGATTACAATAAACAGCTTTGGGTGTTGAAGCACATAAAATTGCATTTCATTTCCCTTGGTTGATCCACTGGTTCAGTGTATGAGTGCCTACCTCTACATAATATTCATTGTGGAGCTACTACTTTTGAAGCACAGCCTAACAGCATCATACGTAAGAATTTTATAGATTCTGTTGTCTATGAATCTGCGTCATGTCTACCAAACTTCTAACAGTGGACTAAAGCCTGGTTATTAAAAACCTACAACCAGATTAAGAAGTTTGGCAAAAATTTACCAGAACTGATGCAACACTTTTGAAGCTAAAACATTATTTTCAGATCTAAAAAAAGTAATTTTTCCTATTTTCTAAAGAATTGGGAGTAAAACTTCACTCATTCTTTTTAGAATCTGTGCACCACTTCCAAACTACTTATAATGCACCTACAACCCCACTTTATATACCATTTAATCTACTCAACATAATCTCAGTCCTGGATTTAGGGTAGTCTAAATAAGGACAAGGCCTCTATCATGGTAACCTT
>JAJOZX010000323.1:495000-520000 GCA_023014485.1 Bathynomus jamesi | reverse complement strand
AAAAAAAAAAAAAAAAAAAGGAGAGGTCACGACTCAATAGTTGGGTGCAGGCCCGTATCCACAGGGAGGCACTGAGGAGCACTGCCTCCCCAAGCACTGTTGTCCAGTGAATCAGTTGTATTTCTTGTAGTTACCATATTTTACACCTCATAAAACACTACTTTTTTCCTGAAAAAGTCTCCAAAAATCACTTCAGGGCTCATATGTTATTGTTTTGTTTAATGTTCTTTTAATAAAGTTATGGGAATATATTTTTTGTCAGGCTAATAAATCTTCGAAATATTTTTTTCCTAAATATTCTTTGCTAAATATAGGGTGCGTCTTACCACTTGTAGCATCTTATGAGGTGTAAAATACAGTACCTAGATATTTACTTCAACTGTAATTATTTGCATATTGTATATTATGTTCCCTATTTCAGCTATGATGGACACTTTCACATAAGCTTTCATGTAATCTTGATGATTATGTGGTGGCACAACAAACTGGCACCTACACTGATGATCAACCATTCTTATCCATTTATTTTAACATTACAATAGAGTTAGATCGCAGATTTTCTAAATTCAATTCTTCACTTGTGAAATCATTTTGTTGTTTGTTACCTTCCTCTGGTAATTTTCTGGTATTTGATCATTTGCTTCCAATAGGGTCATTACTTGAAAACACAGGAGTGTCACTTGATACTACACTACTCTCTCATGAGGCTGCCATTACAAGAAACATGACATTGTCAAAGTTACCAGATGAACTACAGTATTCTGATCAATGTACAAAGCTGGACAAGTTTCTGGAATGGTTCAAGCAGTTTCAGCCAACCTTTCCAAATATTTACCTTCTTTGCTCTACTGTGACCATTGGCACATCAACTGCGATGTGTGAGGCAAGCTGCTCCACAGTCAATTGGCTATTAACACCCTACAGACAATGCATGAGTCATACCAAGAAATGGCAACTAGTTCAATTAGCATTCGAGGAGGAAATGACAATACTTTCAGTAGAGGATATCTTGTCAGAGTTTAGAGTTTAAAAAACAAACCCAGAAACTAATGGTCTGATATGTTACATTGTTTCTTACTTAACTTTATATTATTGTATAGTGTTTTTGCGTTGTGCTTTTTTGTGAGGTATTTTTAATAATCAAGTAGTTTCTGATAATATGCATATGGAAAAATTATAATTGTTAGTTTCCTTTAATTTCTTAATATCAAGCACATAATTATGGTACTTGTCTCAATTAAATTCGTACCCAAATGTGCCCAAGATTTATCATCACTGCATTTCTATGGCAAGACAAGGTATAGGGAAGGCTTTTTCACCACTTAAAAGGATGACATTTTTTGTCCCCCCTCAAATGTTTTGGATTTACGTTAAATTTACCTTAAAGCGCTTCTGCCTCAAGGGTGCGCTGCTCCCACGAAGTCCACTCAGCGCCTCCTGAGGCGGGGCCATGACGGGGTTGCCACCCTTCTTTTCTCTTGCTCCTGCCATACGATTTGGTCCCCTATTGAATTTGTGGGGGCTGGTCTGGCAGAGGAATACCCTGACACTGTGGGTTGGTCGGGTATGTTGGCTAAAAACATGTCCAAGTGTTTTTTAAAAGTATCTACTGGGACTGCACTTATATCTCTAAGGTACTGAGGCAAGGAGTTAAACAGGCGAGAACCCTGCCTAGAGATACTATTATATTGAAGGGTTTAAATCCTTCTCAGACTGTTTGGTGGGAGGTGATATTTTTTACACATTCTGCCAGTTCTTGTTAAGGTGGGCACAATTGGTTCAGTACTGGGGGCAACTAAAAGCCCTTCTAGAATTTTCCAGGTGTAGATTAGGATGTATCTCTCAAACCTTCTCTCTATGGAATAAAGGTTGAGGCCTCTAAGCCTATCCCAGTAGTTTAATTTGTCTTTACTCACCTGTTGCCCATCAGGTTGTTTAATATACGAGGTAAAGGTTCTTTGTAGGCCCTCAATTTTTTGCAATTCATTCTGTTTATGGGGAAACCATAATTGAGAGCAGTAGTCAATGCGTGGAAGGACAAGTGATTTCCACAGGGTAAGCATGGTCATACTGTCCCTAGTTCTGAATGTCCTCAGTATATATCCTATTAGTTGTTTGCATGATGAGGTTACTTTGTCAATGTGCCTGTTGAATGTTGCATCTTCAGATAATATAATCCCTAGATCCCTGATATGATCAGTTTGTGCAATATCTTTTCCTGTGGGTCCAGTGTAGTTGAATTGTTCTTTTAGGTATTTATTTGGTCCATACTTAATTAGTTCAAATTTGTCTTCATTGAAGGCCATATTGTTTGCATCTGCCCATGCATATATAGTTTATAGATCTTTTTGTAGCTCTACACAGTCTTCTTTTTCTGTAATTGGTCTTAGTATTCTGGTATCATCTGCGAATGACAGGAGAGAGCTTCCTAGGTTACAGTTTATATTGTTTAGCATTATAATGAATAGAATTGGTCCTAGTACTGTGCCTTGCGGCACTCCACTAATCACTTCTTTTTCTATAGATCTTGCTCTATTTACAGTTGTTATTTGTTTTCTGTCAGAGAGAAAGGCATGGATCCATTTTCCTACTTTTCCACAAATACCAAGTTCTTTTAGTTTATGGAATAATATACCATGGTCAACCTTGTCAAAAGCTTTTGCAAAGTCAAGATAGATGACATCAATATTGTGGTTTTCTCCCAAGTATTGTAGGATTGTATTGCAATGGTCTATAAGTTCAGTAAGGCAGGATCTCTTGCGTCTGAAGCCATGTTGAAAGTCTTCTAAGAGATGTTCATTTTCTATAAAACTGACAATGTGCCTTTTCAGGACTTTCTCAAATATTTTAATAATATGGGAAGTCAAAGATATGGGTCTATAGTTCTTGGCTTCCTGTCTTTTGCCTCCTTTGTAGATTGGGGTAATATTTGCTTATTTCATGATTGGTGGTATTCTACTGGTGTCTAGTGAGGATCTCCACAGGATTTTCAAAGGCAGAGATAAAGTATGTTTGCATTCCTTAAGAATCTTGGCTCCAATTCCATCTGGACCAGGGGCTGAACTCCCCGGTAGCTCTGTTATTGCCTGTTGTATATCTCTAGTGGTTATTTGTATATCTTCCAATAATGGTCTGTCTTGGTCATTTTCTTCTCTATCAAAAAATGCTGTAGTTTTTATTTTCTTTGCTACTACAGGGTACTCCAGCTTAAAGCATATTAAGATTGTAAAATGTTTGCCATTTCCTGTGTATTAGATGTGAGAGTTAGTCCATCTTTAGCAAGCAATGGGCCAATGCTCATTTTGATAACTGCTTTGCGTTTAGCATAGCTAAAGAAGAATTTGCTATTTTCCTTTATAGTGCCAATAGCTTTGTGTTCATTATCAATATTCTCTCTTATGGTTGACTCCTTTATTTTAAGTTCTAACATCAGTATCTGATTCCGGATGTTACTATGTCTTGTATCACTTAATTGCTTTGTCAGTTGTTTAGATAGCTTTGTTCTCTTTCTCATAAGTGTCCTTCTGTATCTGTGCTCTTTTGTCCAGTGCTTCTGTGCACTATCGTTTTTCTTTGGTGTGTGTTTGTATAATGCTGATGACAGCAGGTATTGTATTCTACTCCAGCATTCTTCTGGCTTTAGGTTTTCTAATTCATCTTCCCAGTTTATTTCTCCCAGACAGTTATTTATTGATGTCCAGTCTGACTTGTGCACGTTTAGGTCAGAGTATGGCAAGTTCGTTTAGCATGGGTCTTGCTTACATTTGTGGAGGGACAAGTTTGTGAATATGTGCATGACATTGTGGTTGGAGTGTATAGTTGGTGTTATAACAATGTGGTCAATTGTAGTTGCATTATTTGTCAGCACTAAATCTAGGATATTATTTTTTCTAGTTGGGCAGTGGACATGTTGTACTAGGAGCAGTTTTTCCATAAACTCATTCAGGTGTTTTGATTTGGACCTTTTTGTCCCTGATTTCATACCACCATATTGGTTCCAGGTGCAATTTGGGAGATTAAAGTCTCCTGTAATGATTAATGCCTCCCTAAAGGTATAAGCCTGGCTAGGGGCCTGGTTGGGTGCTAAACGACAATTTTACCCATATCCCCCTCGAACGTCTCTCAAAACTAAACATACCTAGTTCCTCTAATCTTTCCCTACAATCCAATCTTCTTAGGTTCAGTAAAACTCAAGAATCCAGACGCAGTGCAAATGGCAAAGTTCATATAGACCTTCTAACCATACCTAATTTAACATATTATCAAGCTGCTATAGGTATACTCCTCTCTGAACTACGTCTGGATTCTTTAAAATCACAAACTTCAATCCTTCAGTTACCAGAGCCTATTAGATTGGGATATTTGGAAAATTCCAAATATCTCGGAGTCCACCAACCACCAAGTATAAATTCCCACCAAACTTAAATTCTATTGCATTCTTCTTTTCCTCTGTATTGAGATGTCAAATGCATTTCTAATATTTAAACAAAGCCTACCATTATCTAGTGACTAGATTCTAGCAATCTAGTTGATCTAAGCTCGCATTATAGAATATAAATAATTTCATGCAAACGATTCTGAACATAAATTTTAAGCCAGAGAGACCTAAACTTCATAAGAAAGAGACTTGTAAACTAGATCTATGAAAATATTTATTAATCATAGAGTAGTTGAGTTTTGGAAAGACTTGCCATATGACGTGGTAAATAGTAGCCCCTTAGTTAGTTTCAAGAAAATTTTATGCTTTCACGAATGAAAGAGTTTATAAATTGTGTAAAAAGTGTATATTTTAGCTGAAGTTCTGTAGGCTATTTTGGTAGTTCTGTTAATAGTTTAATGGGTACTTGTAGGTTATCTCCCGCCCATGCTCGATTTGTCATCGTGGCAAATAGCACGCACGCAGAACAATCAAACGAGCATTTTCGTTCTAGAATGTTTGATGCACATTGGTCGTTGATTTGTTATACAACTTACATTAACTTTGGATCACCTGAAGATCAGGGTCCCCAGCCTTCTTTAGTTAGCCTTATAACGCTAACTAACAAAAATACCACGACCTAACCTAACCAATCATTAGGTCAACTGTACGCCCTTAATGATTGGTTAGGTTAGGTCGTGATATTTTCGTTAGTAAGCCTTATAAAGCTAACTAAAAAAGGCTGGGGCCCTGATCTTCAGGTGATCCTTAACTTTATAATGGCGATCCTTCAGAATCCGGCCATAAATTAGTTTAAAAAATAAATCGTATCAGTAATTATTACATGAGCCAAATTATATATTTAATGGTATCTATTTTGAACAGTAGATATTACCAATCCTTTGCACAATTTAATTATTGCTTTTTCAGCCAGAATGAATTTATTGCAACTTCATGGTATTTGCCACGATGACAAATCAAGCGCGGGGGGGGGGGGGGGAGATAACCTACAAGTACCGTTTAATGTTAATTAGTCGACTTGAAAAGGACATTTTGTAAAATTTGTTTGTAAAATATAGCTTACGACTTTGGAAACCTCGATAGGCCCAAGTGGCTTCATGTTTTTTCAAATGAAATGTAATGTTAACATTTTAAGTTCATGAGCTACTTAAATTCTGAGTGCACTTTCCCAAATTTGGTCTCACGGGCATTTTCTCATTTCACAAAGGTGAATGAAATTTTGTATAATCGTGGCACAAGTAGACTTTAATTCAAATATTGTTTTCCCAAGGTTTACCCATTGTCTGATATAATTACAAAGTTTCCCCATAAAGTTTCATTTCATTCTAAAATTGACTCGCAGCGCCCTCCCGTGTGACCAGCGCAAATTACAAATCCCATTCAGCAGTGTTAGTTGTGTCGTTGAAGTAGGTGGGCATCAGTCTGGAATAGCTGCTAATTTGGGATTAGGGGAGGATTTATTACATACTGTGCTTCTTAGGCCAAGGCTACACGAACGACTTTGTCGCTGCGATGAAGTTGTAACTTCAAATCGCAAATAATAGATATTGTTCTTTCCTATGTTCTCTGTTGCATCCGGCTGCATTGTATTGTTCCAAGTGCGGTAAGCCACACGAGCGACTTTGTCACAGCGTCACTGCCACGTTACACTAAAAAGGAAGAAATCGCAGCGACTTGTCGCAGCCCATGCAGGGGCGTAACTGCAGTAAAAAAGTTGGGATAGGGGGGGCGAACACAATCCTATTGTTAGAAGCAGTGGCGGATTATCACTGAGGCTACTGAGGCTGAAGCCTCAGGCTCCCATGCTTGAGGGGCCCTCCAATCAACTGAGTTTTGATGATATAATTCGAGATTTCGCAAACTTCTTTGATTAAATATGACAGAGTACACAAACTGACAAATTCCATGTCTTATTTTATGTTTTATAGGCCCTAAAGTAAAGTTTGTTTAATATTGTTTGGTTTTGGCAAACGGCAAAATACACTGTGTTAAGGTTCTTTTAAATTTGTTTCTCAATTAGCTTGAGCACCGTACATATAATTCGTGTAAATGTACTATGTACTGTACACGTGTTGTTAATAAAAATCTATAGAAAAGGGCCCCCATATTTTTCATTGCCCCGGGGCCCCGAGGTGTCTTAATCCGCATCTGGTTAGAAGTACTCATTTTCTATGGGAGTAATTATAAAAGTTGTCCCCCGCCAACTTTTATAATTACTCCCATAGATAATGAGTGCTTCTAACAATAGAATTATGATGTGTTCGACACCCCCAACTTTTTTACTCCAGTTACGCCCCTGAGCACATGTAGTTTGCAACAGCCATTGCGATTGTGTCGCTGCGACATTCAACTCTGACGCAACGACAAAGTCGTTCGTGTAGCCTTGGCTTTACGGTTGTGATAACGTCCAAGGGAATAAAGATACTATAGTCTATGACTTTTCATTACTTTCCGAGTTACAAAAAAAGTTGCGTTGAGTATGGATTAAAAAATGTTCGAAGCATATAAATTTTCTTTGTTTCCCCGTTTTCTTTTGTATATCGTAAATAGTAAGCATAAACTATAGATTTTACTTTAGGATGACACCTTATATATGATATGGAGAAACTTAGTAATTATATTTGACTTCAAATTCACCAACAAGATTGTCAATGTCAAGAACAGTTCAATTTATCCCTGACATACGGAGGCCAGAACACACTGAAATATTAAAGGAAACGGGCATGTTTAGTTTTGAGAGACGTTGTTGAAGAGGCACTCCGGACCACAAGTTGCCAAGCGCCAAAATTAAACAATGGAGAAAAATGCAGTTAAAGTTTGTCAACTTGAAAATGTCATAACTTTTGAACCAATAAGATATTTGATTGAATTTTTTTGCACAATGTACGAGTAATTAAGTACCTCTAGTGTTGTGTATTATATATGAAAATTATATAAAAAATTATTTTATATTGTTATTATAAATTAATTATGAGTATCTGGTTTTGAAGTTGGCATTTCTGCCCAAAAAAACGTATATTAGTTATTAGTTTTTACTAATATAACATTACCTAAGATAAAAAATAGATAATAACGAAAGTAAAGTTCAAAAGTCATGGGTATTTTGCAAGAAAACAAACAAAACCGCATTTTTCTCCTGTTTACCGGTAGCTTCAGTAGTTCCCCACAACAATAATATAAAAACACTTCCAATATTATTAGGGACAGGAATAATCAACAAAAAATCACAATAATAATAAAGATGAAGATAAAAAAATAATAGTCAATATTCACGTCTAACTGAGTGATCCACCAGGTCATTTAATGCGCGGCGGTGAAATGTGCGAAAAACAACCTTTTTTGGCGGACTTTCGACCATACATACAGGTCCACAACATGGGCGCCCGCAGGATTTTTTCCAAGGGGGGGCAAAATTTAATGTATTAATAGGTAGGGACTGGAGCAAGCAAAAAACTTTTGACCCCTTAGGAACCAGCAGGTTAATTCTAAGCAAGTTTAGTGTTGCATTTTCTGTAATGGAAAATGCAAATATATATTGTATAAAATTGTATATACATACAATGCACATGATAACAATCATTTATTTTATTTATAACAGAAACATGATAGAATGAAGAAAAAAGCACACTGAAGTAAATGTTGTACCTAATTTGAAAACGGTGTTTCGAGCATCACCTACACTACTCATTTGAATAGGAATTGTAGTCGTCTGCGGTCACTACCAAAATTATGAACAACCTTTTCCATAAAATCAGTTTTGTTGGAGTTGATTTTCTCCCGGTGTACACTGAGCATACATAACCCAGAGAGTCGCTCATCAGACATAGTAGACCTCAGCCATGTTTTAACTCGCCGAAGTGTACTGAAGGATCTTTCGACTGTGCATGTGTAAGGATCAAAAACAATGGCTGCCACGCACTGCATGCAGCCAGGTGCTTGAGTTGGCGCTGCCAACTTGGCGGGATAATTTTAAGGGGGGACTTCTGAACAAATAAAAAGGTAGCAACCTTTTATCATGCACACAAATAAAAATTTTCACCCTTTAGGAGGCAGTTGGATACTTTTCAGCAAGTTTAGGATATAAATATTTTCTTAGAAAATATTTAATATATTTTCTTGGCATTTCCAGGGGGAGGCAAGCGCCCCCCCTTGCCCCTACCTGCGGGCGCCCATGGTCCACAATCTGCTCCCTGACTCACCTCCGGGTTAGAGAAAGGGTGGGGGAATATACCGGTATAAATAACACAATTCTGGACCCACTGGCACTTGGAAGGTTGTGGTCCGGAGCGCCTCATATAATATGTTCAAAATTTTTCGGGTTTAGATAACTTAGGTGTAAATGTAAATACTTTTTTCTTATTACAGTTTGACAGAAGAACTCGAGAACATAAGGAAGTCAGAAAACAGACTTCTGGACTGGATCAATGGAAATACTTTCTTAATCATAGAGTAGATTTTTGGAATGACTTGCCGTAGGATGTAGTATACATGGCAGCTTTCTAGATAATTTTAAGAAACAATTAGACCCTTTCATAAAAAATTAATTTGTAAATTGTGTAAATAATCTATAAATTAGGTAAGACTTGCGAAATGTTGGCTACTTCAGTAGTTTTGTAGATAGTTTATGATAATTAGCAGACTTGAAATTGATACGCTGCAAAACCTTTTCATAAAATGTAGCTTTCGGCTGCTTATCTAACTTGGATAACCTCGATAGGCCCGAGGTTCGTGTAGGTTAGACTAAATTCGATTACGTTAGCTTAAGTCAGACTAAGCTCGATTACGTTAAGTCTAGATTAAGTACGTTAGATTTGGTTAGGCATGATTGAAACCTACAAAAGGGATTACGTAGGTACAAACCTAAAGTAACTAAATTTATAGATGACACTTCCTTATCAACATTATCGTACGACAACGTCATTGACATTTACACCAATTTTAATGACACGTATGGCATAATTACGATATACATTATATACAAGTACAATAAAATAACTAGTATGATATCGTACAATTTTTTTATATGGAAAAGTAATTAAAAGTATGAGCTGCAAAAACAATCCTGAGAGATTAAGTTGTCTGAGCAAATAAGTGGCAGATGAAATTTAGTATTAAAAAACGTAAAGTCTTTCATGTTAGCAAAAATAAAGGAAACTTTAGTTATGAAGTGCAGGGAAATTGGTTCGAAGCTGTCGGTAAGGAAAACAATGTAGGCGCAGGGCCGCAAAAAAAGAAGTGGCAAAAGGGTTACTCTGCCCTGAGCCCGTACCCTGAAGGGGCACTGGCTGCAGTGATGTAGTCGAGACCACCAAGTCCGAGACTGAGACCGAGACCGAGACCTGATTCTGTGAGACCAAGATCGAGACCGAGATCAAAGGTTCGAGATCGAGATCTACCTTCCGAGATCGAGATCCTTAAAATTCGAGACCGAGATCGAGATCGAGACCAAGCTCATGCCCTTTCAATTTGTTTTCAATTAATCTGACGGGGGCGGAGGGGGGGCGGCAATTTTTTTGTAGCGCTAACCTAAAAAAATCCAGACCCACACACCCCCGCAAGACAAACGTGGCAACTCAAAACAGGGTGACTGATTAGTGAATACCTAGAGTCCCTTACTTTTACAAACTTTCATGAACATTCTGAATTGTGTCTGTTCAACCAAGCCACCATCATGAGTATGCCAATAACATGTATTTTTCATTACGATCTCGAAAGGTCTCGGGGAGAAAAACCGAGACCGCGTCTGTCGAGATCGAGACCGAGATCTAAATAGCGGAGATCGAGATCGAGATCGAGATCTGCAAATTGGGTCTCGAGATCGGTCTCGAGACCGAGACCGATCTCGAGACCTACATCACTGACTGGCTGCCCTAGTTTCCCTCCAGCAAGTAGAGGAGAGACATAAATGAGGAGACCCTTCTTAAATCTACAACTTAAGGGAGCCCACCCGATTTCAACAGTGAGGGGCTCTAAAGGGGTCCTGAAGGTCCAAGCTAGTCTTGTCTTTCACGGACAAAAGATATATATATATATATATATATATATATATATATTATATATATATATATATATATACACAGACCGTGCATGAAACAAAGAACTCTTCTGGGAAAATTAAATCTACTATAGTCCGAATAAGTAATGGCAAATGACAAACGCTATAGTTTTTTCTTTTTTATGATGTTAGCCCGACGTGGACAACGAGTCACTCGCAAAGAGGCCCCAAAAATATAGCTTCCCTCACCATCTATCTGTAAAGCAGATAGGATCCAGCTTTGGGACAGGATCTAGGACCCAGGACCCCAAAGCTGGATCCTATCTGCTTTGCAGATAGCTGGTGAGGGAAGCCATATTTTGGGGGCCTCTTTGCGAGTGACCCATTGCCCACGTCAGGCTAACATCATAAAAAAAGAAAAACTATAGTGTTTGTCATTTGCTATTACTTATTTGGACTATAGTGGATTTAATTTTCCCAGAAGAGTTCCTTGTTCCATGCACGGTCTGTGTGTATCATGAAAAAACCTCAGGGAACCATTCTGAGTTCAATCCCATATATATATTTAAGAAAATCGTACAACCTAATTGCAGTTCAACGATACACCGCACTATATAGTAGCTAATAATACACTTATCTTATGAATACCCTGAGAGTTCTGGTCTCCTTTATTGGGACAAGTTAAGGCGTGATAATATTCCGACACATACTGTAGGTTCAGTATCGAAAGACGGGTAGTACGTAACTCGTAAATATACAGGTGTTCCAAAAAGACCTGGACAACTTTGGTTAATATATTTAGAACTACAAATGATACAACGGTACCGTTTGGTTTATATGATACAGAAACTCAAAGTTTTGTGCACATCATCAATACACTTCAATGTGCGCTCCGTTTGTCGCGCGCAGGGCATCAAGGCGGTACACGAATTCTTGCCATGTTCGGCTCAGCATGTTGGCGTCCACCAGTGCGCATGTAGCTGTGATCCGAGCACGAAGATCCTGCAGGTTTGCCACCTTGGTCTGTAGACCACATCTTTGACAAACCCCCACAGAAAAAATCAAGGGGGGTTATGTCTGGTGATCGTGGGGGCCAGGCGGTTGGTCCGTCTCGGCCAATCCAGCGACCTGGAAATTTGTCATTCAGTACGGCTCGAACGACTAAGGCCCAGTGAGGGGGAGCGCCGTCCTGTTGAAAAATGATATCGGGTTGCAGGTCTGCAATCTGTGGGAATGTGAAGCCTTCCAACATGTCTAGTTAAATTGTTGAGGTCACTGTATCCTCCGTAAAGAAAAACAAACCCACCAAGCGATCATGTTGAAGACCACACCACACATTGGACCTTTGGACATTGTGCCGGTTGACCTTCCCCGATATGTGAAAACAAGCTTCATCTGTGAACATGACCTTTTTCAGGTAATCTTCGTCATCCTCTACGCGGCTGAGCATTTCCACAGCAAAGGCCTTGCGTTTGGGTCCGTCATCTGGTTTGAGTTCTTGTAGCATCTGCACCTTATAGGCATAAAGCTTCAGACTTTTATGCAAAATCCTGTGCACAGTGGTGGTTGGTAGTGCCAATTCTCTGGATGCGCGTCGGATTGATTTTCTGGGACTTTGTTGACATGATTAACGCACTCGTTCAACGTCTGCTGCACTTGTGCTTGGTCGACCGGTACTCTTCTGTTTCAGGACACTTCCAGTCTCCTTAAACCTCTTCTACCACTCTCTGATGCTAGTTCGCGATGGCAGATTCCTTCCATACCTTGTATGGAAATTACGCTGAACTTGGGTGTCGGATCTCGTCTCGATGAACCATTCGACGCACAAAGTTTTTTCCTGTGGAGTCGCCATTTTCTTTTACATTAAACCCATTACTATAAAAAATAGAGACGTCTTCTGCACTATGCAGGGATGAAAATATTTCTTTTTATAACTCCTTCACACCGATAATGATATTGTCATACTTTTCTTAGTCCTACATTTGTTTTAAGCAAAGGTGGGCAGGACCGAGTTCCAAAAGGACCGAACTCCAGGAACTCGGTCCTTTTTAAGGACCGTGAGCGGGAAAGTCGGTCTTTTTCTCAGTGAGGACCGAAATGAGGAGCGACGGTCCATTTTTAAGCAATTCCGGACGGTCCGGTCCGGAAGGTCTTTTTTAGTGATTTTAGTGTGTTTAGTGATTATTTGAAGTTCTAAAGAAGATGGATCGTTTCCTCCAGAAGACTCAGAAAGAGACTGAGACTGAACTGAAACTTGTTTCAACACCTGAAGGACTTGTTCATCAAGTTTAACACGCCTATCCCATCCAGTGCCGCCGTGGAGAGGCTCTTCTCTTTGGGGAAGGACGTCCTCAAGCCGAAAAGGTCAGGGCTCAGTGACAGTCATTTTGAAATGCTAGTCTTCTTGAAGGGAAACTCAAGCATTTAACTTAATAACTTTTTTTCATCATTTATGTATTGTATTAATTATAATTTACGTTAATAAAATTAAAGATTTCCGGTGTCTTTAATTTCATTTTTCATTTTAATCAAATTTTTCACTTATATTATATATAAGGACCGAGTCGTTCCTAGGTCCTATCTTCAGAAAGGACCGTGACCGGGACCGTCGGTCCTTTTTGAGGCCCGGGTGCCCACCTTTGGTTTTAAGATATTATTATTACTTTTATTATTATTATTTATATCATTACTTGTAGCCTATTTTCATATTTAGTCTTATTTTTGTTTATTATTACTAACTACCTCAGCTATAATGTAGAAGTTTTGTTTTCTTCTGACAATAACTATTTCATTTTCAGAAGAGTGGAAAATACATTACAAACCCTCATATGAATTGCGAATGTCTCTCAAAGCAAAACTATGTCCACGAATACAAATTAAAGTATTAAATAAACCGTTTATATTATTGTAGTTTTTATTTTAATCGTTAATTATGAACTACACGATAACATGCGGTCGGAATTCCTTACCCAGATTTACAATCCGTACATTACTTCAATTCAAAATATGAAGACTTTGTGAAAAAATTGCATATTAACTATGCAATATGCATACTAATTTTTCACTTACAATTTTACATCGGTTTGTCCATTTTCATAGTTTGCTTTTAAATTACGCTACCCCAAAATGTATTGGCAACAGACAATAACTCTTAAAACGCGACAAGGTACATGTTACAAATGAAGCATTGCAATACCCATTAGGGCATATCATACTCTGGGTTCAGGGTTGAAAGTTTAGGGAAAACAAAGTGGCTAATATGTATTCCTATGTAAAAATTAATTCTAAGATGGGTTTATTATTTGCAACTTTTCCGAAAAATCTCATTTTCATGGTCAAAATCGCGATTTTCTGATTTGAAGGCTGCCTAACGCAACCTCAGGGCACCCAAACCAAAGCGCGCAGCTGTTCTGCATATGATTTAGTCTAAAAGCTGCTTTTCTGACCTCATCCTTGCTTTCTTGCGTGTTTCAACACCTCTGGGTGCTGAAAAAAGTTTTTACATTTCACGTAAAACTTAAGAATTTTAAGTTTTTCTTCAAAGAATAGGCGCGGCTCACCAGCTCTACTCTGATCGAGTAGCGGGAGACTTGCCACCTCCACGTGTAGGTTTACACGCCTGTTCTTCCTGGATCCCTGAAAAGCATCGCCTCATAAGATCTTATATTATGATCTTATGAGGACTTTCAGCTCTTATGAGCATTAACGATGGCTTCAGCCTCTTCATTAGCCACTCGAACCTGAAAAACTCTTAAGTATGTCCTGCTTCGATCTGAACACTAGGAGCATTTCTCGATGGTCTCTCCTGGCTCTCACCCACCCATCTCTCCTCTCGTGACCGTACACAGCTTGGGAAGCAGTTGAGACTTCCTGTACAGCTCTCTCGCAGGACTGAGTATGAACAGAGAAAGCGTCCACTTTGAGTGGAGTTTTCCTGAGATCCTCGAGCTCAGTCAAGGTCATCTTGCAGGTGAAAATAGGCTCGTAAATATTCTCCGATTCCCAGTTCATGAGATCCTCAGGTGAAGAAGTGGCTCGCAGATTGACTTTGGGATTTTTATGGGGCCTCACTGTCGTATCACCAAAGTCTCTTCCTTCTTTGATCTTCTCTATCTGGCTCACAGCAAAAGCTCTCCGATGTTCATCCTCACTGCACAGGAATGAAGCCAGGATGTTCTCAGGATGTGCGTGGTAAGCTCCTCTTATCACTGCAGCAGAGATGATGTTCCTGACCTCGGTAGTCTGGTTCCTCAGCAGCCTCAGGCTTGAAAAAACGTGTGCAGGACCAAATTTGAGGTGGTGCATCACTTTAATGTCGTAGTACATTTTGAAGTAGAAGGCAGAACTTCACGAGGACCTCAAGCCTCCTCAACACCTCCCCCTTCAGTTCGTGCTCCCTCATCCACAACAGCAAGATTGCCTGTGCAGTAGTGAGCCACCTGGATTGGTTCAGAGGTCCGCACTTGAGACCAGCCAACTGTGGACTGAGACTTTCAAACTTGATGGCTTTGATCAGAAGATAGCAGTTGTGCTGGTCTGTGGAGAGAGATTTGACTATCTTTACTGGCAGCTCTATGATATCTTCAGTTCCTTCAACTGGTTTGAAGTTGAAGTTGACCTCAAGTTCATTCACTTTCTCAAGAAGTTTTCCAATAGGCCCACTGAAGCCTGACCGGGGAGTTACAGGAGCCGTCCAGCTTGATGATTAAGTGCCTCAGGGGGAGCTCGTTCACATGGAGCTGACAGATCATCCAGTGGCACTTGCGACCCAGCATCTTCTCCAATAGCACTATGGCGCCTCCAGACCACCCCGTATTGGTGTTGGTAGAGTCTCCTCCAATCATTACAAGGCTATCGTCAGCTCCGTGATCCAGAAGCCACTCATGCAGGCCCTGAGTGATCTTATGAGCAGGCTTTTCTCCTTCCTCAGGTTCCTCGGGAGTGAAATGGAAGAGGTACGTTCTTTGAGGCTCCTACGACCGGAGTCCTACGTGATAGTGTAATGCTCTTCGATCACTTTGCCAGGATGAAATCTCCCTGTCACTTCGTCATATTTCAACACCTTTGTGTTCCTATCCTGCTTGCCATCAAAGAATACCCTAGAGATCTTCTCCTCCTCTGACCTCTGTATGAGAGCTTCAACTGATGAAGCCATTACTTCCTCCTTGGCCCTCCAGACTTTCATGCCATCTATGGTCAAGCCTTGTCTTTGGAAAGATGACCGGCCTTGATGAGGTCGTTCAGGAAGCCAGTGGCAACTGCAGCTGCCGGAATATTTGCCACCCTGTACCTCAAAGCTGCTGAAGCTGTCCCTTGGATCTTCATGTAGTTTCGTGTAGCAGAAGTTGGAGTTTCGGCAGGTACTTCAGCGGGAACGTCCATAGGAGCTTCAGTAGCCTCAGCATTGCCAGAGGCTTCTTTTGCAGCTTCTTCCAAGTTTGGCTCTTCGTCCTCCTCAAAGTCTTTCATGAGAAGCTCCTCATTAGTAGCCTCCTCTTTCTTCTTCCTCTTCACAGCAGAAGCTTCTTCAGCCTCCTTCCTCTTCGCTGCTTTGATCTGTCTCCTGCTGTCTTCGAAGTCTACAGAAGACATTTGGATTCCTGAAGCTTCGGAAGTCTTCACTCTCTGGTAGTACAGCCACTGAAGGTCCAGTTTAAGAATCTTCACCTCCAAAGGACAGTTACAATTCACATGGGCCTTGAGGGAGCATCCTGAGCATCCACTCCCATCTAAGCCACACAAGAAGATCTGATGCTTGCAAACGCAGACTTCACAGAGTTTATCCAGATCAGCCATCCTCTTCTCCTGGTGTGATAGCGTGGGGTAGACACCCCAGTTAGGTTACTTAGGTTCTAGCAAACAATCAAAAGCACTTACCGGTGCGTTGAATTAGGTATTCCTTGAAGCCTACCGTTTTATTCCTATGTCCCACAACAGCCTACCTAACTCTCTCTTACATTACCAATTTAGAAGCTATAGACATTACCCCTAACTATACTTAAGTACGAACAACTTCCTACCCGATTTGTTACCTTAGATTCATCACCTAATTTTACTCAGCACCAAAGATTAGGTCAGATAGGAAAAAACATGTCTAGGCCAGACCAAAGCAATACGAACAGCCCGTTGGTTCGTTTATGGCTTCGTCTTGCCATTCAGCTTAGATTTAGTGATATTTACTCTTTAGTGACTTTTAGACTATATACATATATATACATACACGTCACCTCACTCCTCCCCTACAAGTTTAGTCTGTCAGGGGATGAGGGACCCTAGACGACCTGCGGAGCGGGGTTGATGTAGTAGGATCAGGTGCAACCTGTATAGGCGGGCAAGTTGAACCATTTTCCGGAGGATCAGTTCTCTCTTCCGGAAGACTCTGGTCCTTCTGCACTTCCCGTTCCCATATCTGGTCCTGATGGCGTTTAATAGAACGACCATCTTCTAGTTGGCACTTGAAGGAAACAGGGCCCGTTCTCTCCTGCACAGTTGCAGGAACCCATTTTGGTCCAGCCCCATAGTTGCGAATCACAACTGGATCATTAGGTTTCGCTTCTAGAACTCTCCCTCTTTTAGTGTCGTGGTACAACTTCTGTTTTTCCTGATGGCGTAAACTCGTTGTTGTAACATTTCGTTTGGACGTAACAAATCAAAAACTGAACGAATTCCCCGGCCAATCAGAAGTTTAGAGGGAGACACCCCTGTCGTGGTGTGTGGTGTTATTCGATATTTAACAAAAATTTATCCAACACCACTTGCATTTCCTCCCCACGAGAATGACGCAAGGCCGACTTGAAAGTACGGACCATGTTTTCCGCGAGACCGTTAGTAGATGGGTGGAAAACACTAGACCGGACATGTCTAATGCCATTTAGGTGGACGAAGGAACGAAATTCCTCACTGGTAAAACAAGTACCATTGTCGGAAACCAGGACTACGGGTAAACCCCATCGAGCGAAAACTGAACGGAGTAAGCGAATCGTTACACCCGAAGTCGTGGAAGTGGTTGGAAAAATTTCCACCCACTTAGAGTAGGCGTCCACCATGACTAGGAAATAAATATTATTTATAGGACCTGCATAGTCAACATGGATCCTATGCCACGGTATAGTAGACCATTCCCAATGATGAAGTGGACTTTTCCTTGGGAGATCTCTGTTCTCTAGGCAGCTTTGACAGGAACGAACCAATGATTCGAGTTCTCCATCTAAACCAGGCCACCAGAAATAAGCTCTCGCCAGCTCTTTCATTTTTGTTGCGCCCATGTGTTCAGCGTGAAGTTCCTTCACTAAATTCGACCTGCCTTTATTTGGAATAATCACTCTGTGGCCCCATAAGAGACAGCCATTTTGAATAGAGAGGCCAGACTGACGCTGAATAAAAGGCTGTAATTCACTCTCAACCTTAGTAGGCCAACCAACTGAGCAGAAATGGATGACCCTAGACAGAATAGGGTCTGATTTTGTCCACTGCTCTATTTGTACTGCAGATACTGGAGTGGATTCCAAAAACTCCACCAAGTGAACCCATTCTGTAGGTATAGGTACACAATCATTGGATTTTCTAAGGGCAACCTACTTAGCGCATCAGCCGTACCTAGAAGTTTACCTGACCGATGTACTAAGTCAAATTTATAGGCTTGTAGAATCAGTGCCCATCGTTGAATCCTACCTGAGGCCATAACTGGAATATTTTTATTAGGTGAAAATAAACCTAAAGAGGCTTATGGTCAGTAATTAGTTTAAATTCATGACCCCATAGATAGAAATGAAATTTTTTTACTGCAAATACTAAGGCTAATGCTTCACGTTCCACTTGTGCATATCGTCTTTCCGTCTCAGTTAGTGTTCTAGAAGCAAAACAGATAGGCCTATCTACACCATCAATGTGGTGAGATAACACTGCCCCAATTCCATAAGAACTGCTGTCTGCTGAAACTACGAGAGGAAGTTTAGGATCATAATGCACTAGGAGAGTGGACTTTAGTAGTACGTCCTTGGAAGCCTCAAATGCTTCCTTTTGAGTTTTCTCCCATCTCCACTGTTCCCCAGATCGTAATAGCTTATTTAGGGGTTCAAGGAAAGTCGATGCATTAGGCAAAAATTTCCTATAAAAATTTAGGAGACCTAAATAAGCTTGTAACTGTGTGATGTTTTGTGGAGGTGGTGCCTTTTCTATTGCTTCTAGTTTATCCACCGTTGGATGAATGCCTGAGGCATCTATGCGGAACCCTAAATATGAAACCTCGTTAGTGACCCATGAACACTTTTCTCTCTTTAGCTTAAGTCCAGCATCCCGGAGTCTTTTAGAACCGTGGTTAATCTAGTTAGGTGTTCTTTTTAGTCGAACCTGAAATGAGGACATCATCTAGAAAGCAAAGTACCCCTGGAATGTGACCTAGAACTTGGTCCATTGTCCTCTGAAAAATACCTGGAGCCGATGCTATTCCATAGCATAGCCTATTGTACTTATATAGGCCTCGGTGCGTATTTATGATAGTTAATTCTTTAGAGTTTTCATCTAAACTTAGTTGAGCATAGGCTTGGGACATATCGAGTTTTGTGAAATATTTTCCTCCAGCAAGAGAGCTAAATAATTCATCAGGCTTGGGTATAGGATAGCAATCTAGAAGGACGGCTCTATTTGCTGTTAAACGGTAATCCCCGCATACCGCACGGACTTGTCCGGTTTTAGTACAGGAACTACTGGGCAGCCCACTTAGCGTGTGTGACTGGTTCAATAATTTTATCTTTAGCAGCCTGTCAATTTCTAAATCTACCTTCTCCCGCAGTGCATGCGCAATTGAACGAGCCTTACAAAATTTCGGAGTTACATTAGGATCTACTTCTATGCAGACCTGATGGCCTTTTAGGTTGCCTACTTCAGGCCCAAAAATAGAAGAAAACTCCCTTAACAATGAGTCTATGTCAGATGGATATGAAAGTGTATGCACATCTGCCTGACCCTTGGCAAGATTTTGTCAATTGGCATTTCCAAAGCATCAATCCAATCACGGCCTAGTAGAGTAGGCCCTTGCTCATCCACCACTAAAAGGGTTAAGGGATGAGACAAAGTTTTCTGGTTAAGTGTAACTGTGACGTATGCTTCTCCACAAATAGGTATTTGTATGTCACCGTACTTCTTCAAAATCGTTTTAGATGCATGTAGTTTAGGTGTGTTTTTGAAAATCTTATCAAAAACTACCTTGGACATGACCGTCCGGGCAGCACCCGTATCCAATTCTAGAGGAACTGTAATTCCATCTAGGCCTACCTCTACAATATATGGGCCTGTATTTTCCCCACTTTGCTGCTCATAGAATAGGTACTCCACTCCAATGTTCGAAGTATTTCCTTTTGAGGATTTATACTAGAAATGTTAAAATTAGAATTTTCACCCTTTGTTTTCTTTGAATAACACACTTTAGCTATGTGGCCTATTTTACTACAGTTTCGGCAAACTGCTTCTTTAAAAGGGCAATCTTTCTTCCAATGGTGTTTTCCACACCCTGTACATGGCTTGGAAGGCTTAGTAGAATTAGTAGGCTTAGTCATATTCGCCTCATACCTTTTATTTGCCTGTCTAGTAGGCTCGTTAGGTCTGCCAGGCCTAGAAGATTTAAAGCTATTTACGTGTTGGGCTTTACTACTATGATTTCCAAAAGCTCTAACATCTTTAGCAGCTGCTTCTCTAGCCGTAGCTATTTCTACAGCCTGACTAAAAGTTAGGTCCTGTATGGCTAATAGGGCTCTCTGGGTAGACTCCTCTTTGAGACCCATTACAAACCTATCTCTTAGCATTTCATCTAATTTGTCCCCAAATTTACACGTACGGCTATGGCTTTTTATTCCTGCAACAAACTCTGCAATGCTTTCATTTCCCGTCTGATGCCTTGAATAAAATTTGAAACGTTCATAGATGAGAACTACTCGGGGTTTGTAGTGATCGGTTAGGGCCTGTACCAATTCATTATAGGTGCAAGTTTCCGGTGCTTTAGGAGAAACTAGGTCCATAACTAAACCAAACGTTTTAGGGCCTATTATAGTTAAAAAGGTAGGTACTTTCTTAGCATCCGGAATGGAATTTGCCTCGAAAAACAACCTCACCTAGTGGCATAAGCTTCGAAGTCCTCCCATTGTCTTCGTAGGGGCTTATATGGCCAATCACCGACATGCTAGAGCAAAAACCGAATTAGACCAACTCACGTGAAGTAGGTTAGGTTAGGTTTAAATTTGGTCTAGTTACTGAATAGTGAATTTTATTAGAGTTAGGGCTGAGTAAGAATTAGTTTTAGAGTTAGGGCTGAGTAGGAATTAGTTTTAGAGTTAGGGCTGAGTAGGAATTAGTTTTAGAATTAGGGCGGCGGGACCTACGCTATAGTACGGTAGCTTCCCCACACAAACAAACCAAATCGGACGACCCACTAGTCTGCATCCAATTTTCCAAACAACCACTTGAACCCAATAAGCCAAATTAACCCAATAAGCCAAATTAACCCAATGAGCCAAATTTAACCCAATGAAAAAATTTAACCAAATGAGCCAAATCCCATCCTCGTCGCCAAATGTGATAGCGTGGGGTAGACACCCCAGTTAGGTTACTTAGGTTCTAGCAAACAATCAAAAGCACTTACCGGTGCGTTGAATTAGGTATTCCTTGAAGCCTACCGTTTTATTCCTATGTCCCACAACAGCCTACCTAACTCTCTCTTACATTACCAATTTAGAAGCTATAGACATTACCCCTAACTATACTTAAGTACGAACAACTTCCTACCCGATTTGTTACCTTAGATTCATCACCTAATTTTACTCAGCACCAAAGATTAGGTCAGATAGGAAAAAACATGTCTAGGCCAGACCAAAGCAATACGAACAGCCCGTTGGTTCGTTTATGGCTTCGTCTTGCCATTCAGCTTAGATTTAGTGATATTTACTCTTTAGTGACTTTTAGACTATATACATATATATACATACACGTCACCTCACCTGGGTAGCAGACTTAACTCTCCCGTTCACAACATCTGTCATCTCCTTCCATTTCAACAAGATCTTATATGAGAGCGATTTTTCCGTGATTGTCACAGGCGGGGAGAACTTTACATTCGACTTCCTCCACTGAGTCATCACGAGTGAAGCCAGCTCGTCAGTCATCTCTCGGATAGGGTATTTAGACCTTTGGATGTCATGAATGAGGAACTTTTCCTCCTGCAGACGAATCCCTTTTTGAAGAACGGCTCTCCAAGTCGGCACCTCGCTGGGAATGAACTCCTTCCCCGGGCCCACAACATCTGAGAGCTTTCAAACAGACATTTTCCTGGTTTTGGGGGAAAATTCGGCCATCACGTCTAGTCGGTGCTTATTCTCGCTCTTGTCCAATCTGTAACAAATTCATATCAGTATAATTTTTGGTTATAATCAGGGTTGCTAACCGGCATTTTTAATTACCAAATTAACCTAAATTTGGTAATGAATATTTATTTTGGTAATAAAAAACTGAATTTGGCATTGCAAATTTAATTTAAAATTCGTAATAATGGTGTAACATAAGCTTAACCCTTTGTCATTCAGTACCATTTAATTTTAGCGTGGGTTCATTTTTTTTTACTTGAAATATGCATAGGAGGTATATACATATAAGCATTTTTAGCAATCTTTTTTTTTTGTAAGAACATTTCTAAATGAAATAATTTATGTGTCCATTAGTCAACAAAGGTCTAATAAAGTAATTAGTACTCTCTCTCTCTCTATATATATATACAGGGTGTCCGAGAATTATCTGTACAAGGTTTGGCTGTTATTAAAAGTCAACCATGAAGTGTAGAAATTCCAGTGTTGTCCCATTTTACAGATAATCTCATTAAGTTTTTTCTGATACCAAGTTTTGACGTTTTTTAGAAATTCCAGTGTGTCCGAAAATTATCTGTACAATTTCATCTTTCAATAAAATTCTTGATAACACACGTAAAATTCTTAAACAAGATTATTTAGAATCTGTATTTTCAAAAGTTTCTTTTATTAAAGTAACGTTGTTACAAACATTCGATATGTGCACCATCAGTGATTCGCAAAACATCCAATCGATAATTAAAATGTTGCCATGTACGCTGCAGCATATCCACATCAATCAATTCGCTCAATAGCAGCTGTGATTCTTGCTTTTAAATCATCAATGTCTGTCACCCGCGTACAAAAGAAAAAAACTTGTCAAAACTTGTTATCAAAAAACTTAATGAGTTTCTCTGTAAAATGGGACAACACTGGAATTTCTACACTTCATGGTTGACTTTTAATAACAGCCAAAAATTGTACAGATAATTCTCGGACACCCGGTATATTATATATATAATATATATATATATATATATATATATATAATATATATATTATATAATATATATATATATATATATATATCAGTACATAAAAACAATCGTAATGAAAAATTCATTTCATGTATCCAATTGGACACACGTGTTATCATAGACAGAAATTTACCCAATGAAAACTTTGTCCATTTCGAAACGAACTTTGAATAAAGTCTTTTCTTCACAGTTATTAAAAATATTACTTAAACAAAGTAAACAGGGAGCTTCCTTAATACTTCTAGAATGAAATTATAGTCAAAACAAATATAATAATGGTGATTAAACTTAGGAAAATTACAAAAAACACTTACCGAAAAAAATGGCGTCCACTCACTTCTACTTCACAATTATAACTGGCGTAATTGCTCAGAGCCATCTATTGAGAGAATATTGAACTTTGCCTTCTGCGTCCAAATGGTTACAAAGATTCAAATGGAGTAGATTTTTTTTCTTATGTATGTATGTATTAAACCTGTGTAAGAGTTAAGCAAAGTTAATGTGTCTAAATGGCAAAAATTACGACAAAGGGTTAAAAATATAAGGTTGTGTTCAATTGAATATTCGGTATTTCAACATAGAACAGAAAACCGCAATTTTGAACATGATAACGCGATTTTGGGGAAAAGTTGCAGAAAAGAAACCCCTCTTAGAATTAAATTTTACATAAAAATACATATTAGCCAGAGTGAAATTCGGACTCGGAAAAGTATGATATGCCCTAATGCCCATGTCTGCAAAGCTACCAGGGAGTCTTATCATAACGCTTCATTTCATTGATTAATATTCATACAAAAATTGACTCGCTGCGCCCTCTGAAGCGAGATATAAAAAAAATGCAAATCCCATTGACGAAATTGTTGGCCAGTGTGCTTCATGTTGTTGGTGGATTTGACGTCGGTCTGAAATGGCTCCAAATTTTGGCTTCACGTTTATCTGTAAATAACGTCCAGATAAAAATCTGGACAATATAACTTTTCATTGCTTCCTACAAGGTAAATCTTTGGTACGCAATAAATAGTTGTAGTAAGTTGTAGATTTCATTTTGTATGACACATCATGACTGACATGATAAGACTTGTCTGCAACTTGTCTGCAAATCGCGCCTGTCATCCATTTCGTGCAAACTTCATCAGGAAGGAAATAAGAAAAACACTTAACATTACTTAATTAATGTTAATTTTTCTTCAGCTATATCCAATCTATTACATTTAATAACACAAACAACTCACCTTCTAATTAATTTTTTTAGCGATGGATATCGAACACAACCTTCACAAACTACGATCGTTTACAAAATATCTGATTACGCGTAGCCTTTGCCTCAATTTCCCCAAATAACAAATTACTCTCAAAATTTATCGCCAATATGAATCTCACTTCTCCCATCAGCCGCTATAATATTACGTCACATACAACAGTCTCATCACAGGGCAAAATAACTGAATTTCAGGTACGAGTTCCATCTCGAAACGCTCTTCCTCCAATTTCGATCCGGCTTCACACATTTAGATTTTTAGGGTCTTTTCCGTTTGGGGGCTAGCAGCGAATTTTAATGAAAATCGGTATACTAATGTAGTTTTGGTCACTGATTTAAAAAATAACTTTCTTTTTCTGGAGAAATGAAAAACAAACATGTTAGAGCACTTTAAATAATTAATGTGTGTTTTAACTAGCTTAAACTAGTTACAGAAGATTGTTAAATTTAGCCAGAGTCACAAACTGCTACTGTTTATGAAAAAGTGCTCTAAGTGTGGGAAAGTGTGTTTCTTTGATAAAAATACACAGTTCTTTCGTTGCCAAAAGCGTCGGTCAAATGGTAAAAAGTGCATCTTTATGAAAAATACGTTTTTTGAAGGATCCCAGCAGATCTGTAAAAGTAGCAGAAACAAAATCAAGAATTAATGCCGTTAGGTCAATTGAATGCCCGGTTAGGTCAACTGTACGCCCTTAACTTAACCTAACCAATTGTCATGATATTTTCAATAAAAACACATTAATTATTTAAAGTGCTCCAACATGTTTGTTTTTCACTTCTCCAAAAAAATAAAGTATTTTTGAAATCAGTGCCCAAAACTACATTAATATACCGATTTTCATTAAAATTCGCCGCTAGCCCCCAAACGGAACAGATCCGATTTTTAGATCCGGCTCCACACATTGTTTAGATTTTCAGCTCCGGCTCCGCTCCGAAAAATCCGGT
>JAJOZX010000323.1:387500-492500 GCA_023014485.1 Bathynomus jamesi | reverse complement strand
AAGCCAGATTATCGAAACTGATCTAATCTAACCCAACTCAATCCATATTAAAGTAACTATTATTGACCTAACTTCGCCTTGCTTTAACTTGAACACCCCTATAACAATGAATTCCCAGCAAACCCCAACAACTAAACCGTAACCATTAGAGCAATTTTCACTTGAAAAATTATTTTGAAAAATTGTCTGATATTGTTGGGTTTTGGGTCAAAAAATAGTTTTAAAACGATTTGGTTTAAAAAGAGAAAAAAAATGTCTTAATTACATTTGTTAATTATTAATAAAATAATTATTTTTTCTGGGTTAAATTTAACATCATTTAAAGACTATATTTCCTCTTAAAAATTCTATTTATTTTGGCTTTAAATCTAGTAAATATATTATACTTATGTTGAAAACATGTTAATTTTAACTTAGAAAGAAATTAAGACTTTAAAAATAAAACAGTCTTAACTTCAAAACAATGGCTGGACATTTTAAGAACACCGTAAATTACTATAAGATTTTGAGAGTTAACATTTTAATATATGCAAAATGCATACATTTGAAGGTCCACAATAATTAATAATTATTTTTTTGTGTTTGGGAACATGCAACAACATGCTATACATTATTTAGTATTTACTGGAGTCGTAGGAAAACAAAGTCGGGTCCTTTTTAATTTTTGGTTAATAATATCTAAAAATAGTAAAGTTTGATTTTGTGTATAAATGAAATTAAGGTGACCACTTTGCCTACATCCATAATGGTGGGAACCTCCTTCACGGGGGGGGGGGGGGGGGGGGATTTATTTTTATAAGGCGCCTAAAATTGTAAATGTTTAGCTTCGTGTATTTACTCGTAACATTTCTCCTTTCGGTCATCGCTGGACAGAGATTTGATAAAAAAGTGTAAGGTGACGACCAGAAAACCCGTTTCCCTACGATGCGGGTGTGCGCGCGCACCGAGGGTTACCTTTAGCCCGAGTAGTGAGAGGGTAAGCAACCAACTCAACCCAAGAGTCAGTAGGCGGGAATAAACCACGGCCTTACCGCTCAGAGTCCGCCACCGTTACCACTGAGCTACTGGGCGCCCCAAGAAGAATTAATCAATCTCTAATTATTTCCCACTGTTCGTGTTAAGATCAAATACTTTTCTTATTCATAATTTGGCAATTAACAATCTGTTAATGTTTAATATTTATTTAAAAATGTTGATTTTTGTTTACTATTCCTATAATTAATCTCAACGTGGAGATATTTCGTAATTTTTTTTTATTCGTCGGGGACCCTGTAGACAAAGCGGGACGGCTGGTCACCCTAAATGGACTAACAACCTATTGCTTTTAAATTAATTAATGAAATAGGTTAATATTTTCTTCAAGTTAATCAATGAATTAACTATTAAGTTAAATGGAATTCTAATTTGATTTTTTAACTTAAATGTCTCTCAACACTTCGAAAACAAACCAACAATTCAACGTTCCTTATCAACAATATATATAATCCGTTAACATCTAAGATTTAACGGGTTATTTATGCCAAAACCATTTATATATAAAATGTTAATAAAATAATGTAAACTTTAAAACAACAAAATGTAAAAATGTTAATAACAAGATTTGATGCAAGTTATATTGGAACAAACTCCTAAAAATATATACTTTCAAAAGTATTACATAACATGTTTGAACAAGTTATAAATGGGTTGATTCAATTATTTATATATATAGTTTGAAGGTAGATTGTACACTACAGGGTGGTTACGAAGTTTCTATGCAATTTTAAATTTTGATAACTTTTGATGTACGCACGATAGAAGCAAAATTTAAACGGCATATGAAAGCGTAATTATTTAGATTTTCAACACACTCCATTACAAATTTCTAGGCCTCAACGTAACTGCCATACATCGTTCAATCCGATTTTGCAATTGTTTGAAAACATCCTCCAGTTGCTGCTGAGTGAGTTCATGATTCGCATTTGTGATCCTGGCCCTAAATTCATCCAAAGAATGTGGTTTTGATGGGTAAACAACACTTTTAACGTGGGCATTGTTCAACGGGGACAGGTCAGGTGAACGAGGTGGCCAAGCAACTGGTCCACCTCTACCGATCCACTTGGCTGAGAAGACGTCAATCAAGAACTGTCGCCTCTTCAAAACATAATGGCAGGGAGCACCGTCTCTTGCTGAAGGAGTGCTATCAGAAAGATTTAATGGTCTTAGTTTCCCTGTAACGATGCTTTAAATGTGCGACAATTCTTGAGAGAAGTTCTCCCAGCGAAGTGGATCGGTAAAGGTGGACCAATTGGTTGGCCACCTCGTTCACCTAACCCAGTGGTACTCATTGGACGGCTCGCGAGCCGCGCAATGAGTACCATTGACCTAAACTGTCCACACTGGAGTACTTTTAAGAGAGCCAAGTTAAAAAGTGTTGTTTACCCATCAAAACCACATTCTTTGGATGAATTTAGGGCCAGGATCACAAATGCGAATCATGAACTCACTCAGCAGCAACTGGAGGATAGTTTAAACAAAATTTTCAAAAACAGATTGAGAATACATCGCGAAATATGGCGGTTATGTTGAAGCCGAGAAATTTGTCATGTGGTGTGTCAGAAACTTTGATAATTAGCTTTTCATATGCCGTTTACAGCTCGCTTCTCTCGTGTATACATTAAAACTTATTAAGATTTAAAGCTGCACAAGGACTTTGTAACCACCATATATATATATATATGTCTACCACGATTGTAACTAAAATGCTAAGATAAAGTTATTAGTATATACATTAATAATTATTATGACGAACACCAAAAACGAACATAAAAAGGAAAAAAGTATTGGAATACAAAAATTGCTTCTTGACACAATATTCAAGTGAGTAGAATGAAATTCTTTTAAAAAAACTATTTACATACATTATCCCATAGAGATGAATTATATATATACACTACGTATAAACTTTAATTCTAGAATTTTTTTTATATAATTTATGAGTAGAAAATCAATCAAATATTTAATTATAATCTAGGGATCTTTTCCATTCTATGGCCGCCACTAAAGTCAAATAAAATCTACATTATTCTAACTTCTTTTCATTTTTTTTAATACTATTCAGTATATTTTAATTTGGGAAAAACGTTTATTTATTAACCCATTAAATTCGATGGAGGATTTACCGAGCAAACTTTCAATATATTTTGATGTTGTAATGAACAGAGGACAAATAAAGAGAAAATTGCAAATTTCACCTATTTATATTTTTCCATTAAAAAACTGGGTTGTGAATCACGTGATAAGTATTAATCTCATTATTAGATTGGAATGAGCATTACTAGGCCTAAAGAGATAATATAAACCATTAACAGTGTTGCCAAACATTCAATGCGGACGGGAGTGCCAATTTTAATGCCGTACTCGAGCGAGTACGGTGGGAAAGAATGGGTTAAGATTCAGTTAAAAAGAAGTTGAAATGAATCACAACACAAGAGTGGATTTTAACCTAACCTAACCCCTAACTAAACTAAACTAACCTAACCAATGTGGAAGCAAAGACACAAAAGGAAACACTTATTCCATGGAATATTACACGACATTTCCAATTTCCAAAAAAATCAACTCATTAAATAGCCAAAATTGTTTGATTTTCTTAATAAAAATGATTTTGTCCAACTTAAAACCTACTGAATTGTACTCAAAGATACTCATTTAAGGAATATGCAGACGCATATTAAATTTGGGTGGCGGCCATAGAACGAAAACGAATCTAATCTAGATGGTATTATAATATATTATTAATATTATTAATATCATTATTATATACAGCAGAACCTGATGATTTGGAAGTTAAAAATTAAGAGGAATATATATATATATATATATATATATAATATTTTCTTAGAACTTAGTCCTTATGTCATTTATTTTGTTTTTGTAATAATACTATTTTAATATAAGATAACTGATTCATATAAATTCTCATTTAAATAAATCACACTAAAGAATTATTTTGATTTGAAAATTTGTATCCTGGAATTTAGTATGCGTGTGTGTATATGTATATATATATATATATTATATATATATATAATATATATATATATAATATATATATATATATATATGTGTGTGTGTGTGTGTATATATAACGAAAATTTTGAGCAAATTTGATTTACTTTTGATGCTAGAATTAAAGACTGCGATATTTTTTCGAATATTTATATAATAAGTGTCATCTTTACTTATTTTATAAGATCGATAAATTGATTTTTGAGAAAGTGCGATACAAAAATGCAAAGTAACATAACAACATAAACAAATAACAACTTCTTTGAGCATCATTGGAAACCAAAGGGCGCGGCCCTAGCTGGGTGCTAAGGCTCTATGCCCCTTAGTGTCCTCCGAGGTCATCGGTCGGACTGATACTGCCCGCGATCTGACACTGTTTGAGGCACTGTTTTGACAAGTCTTTTTCTGTAAAGGGCTCATGCGCCCACTCATGGCACTCTGATTGACCTTCTTCGAGAGGGTTTGGAGGTTGATCTGCATACCCTTAATGGTGCTATCAGGTTCGCTGTTGAAAGGGTTCCTCCGGGCCCCCATATTCCTCCTTTCACCGCTCAAGATCACGGATTTATTCTCTCTTTCTAAATTCGAAGGAGAAAGAATCTTCAGAGATTGCCTGCTAGGCTTAGTTCTTACAACGGTGGGGCTCGGGGTTTCCTGCGTTCCCCCAGACTCCGCCAAGGAAGGGGCTCCGCAACAGACCTGGATGAGCCTCCCGTTTGGACATAAGGTGGTCGGATTGCTCGGAACTTTCGGCTTCTTTTCGACTCTGGGAGAGTACAAACCGTTCATTTTGGCGTGCTTGAAGAAGTTGGAGTGGCTTTTGGTCACTTCCTTGATGGGCACCGCGTAGAATTTCGCCACTCCCGCGCATATCTCCGGCGCGACCAAGGCCGTTTGTACATTCAAATTGGCTTCTTCTCTCGTCTTGGAGAAAGTGGGAAGGTCGAACGGGTTAATTCTCATTAACGGCTTCACGTTTTCCCGAATTTCGCCGGGTACGTTTCCTCTGGGCCAATACCTGGCCACGGCCACGATCCTTCCGCACTCGCTGCGGGACATCCCGATACCGACTTTCTTCGTGCTCTTCCAGATCACTTGCGTGAAGGAACCTGAAAATGAATTGGTGTTAACAACAGTCTTATTTGATAAGGGGGTACGAGACCTACATCATAAGGGGTACGTCATGGTTACGTCGTTATACACTGTCTTCCGTAAGATCAGCAGAATTAAACGACGTTGAGTCTGAGAAGTAACTGGATGGGTAACCGTCCAAATGATGTAGTGACCCGTAATTCGGATTCCTCAAAGCTGTAGGTACACTTTATCACACGATCATCCCAACCGTTGGTTCGAAAACTAAACTATGTAGTTGACAACACTACCAACAACAATAATTTTTATTGCAATGTATTATCATGTAATAGGTGGGGAATAGTTTCATGATACTAATAATAATCTAATACTAATATTAATCCCAGTAAACTTAACGGAATCAAAACTTGGAAATCTGACAATAACATCTCGTCCTTAGCGATGATAAAACCATTATTTTATTATCATTACTTGATGCGTGGATTACGGCATCCATTGTAACTATTTTCTTTTGACAACTTTATTGATAGGAAGACTTCATTATAACTGGAGAAAAAACCTCCAAGGTCACCAAGGATAAGGGACCCCACAAACAAATTTGCGCGTGTTAGGATTTACGCTAGAAATTGGACGGAAGACCAACAAAATTGATACATGTTCAGAAACCCCGGTGAAAAAGAAAAACCCTTAAGAATTCCCTCCCCTCAGGTAGTTCCTTAAATCCAGCCCCGCTGCGAGCGTAAAATGTTTATGGGTTCAGACTCTCTCAAATACATTCCATTCCAAGGAAAATCAGCTTTCGAGAATGGGAAATAAGCGGTCAAAAAAATTTCACGATGATAACGCTTCGCCTACCCTACAGTGTACAACAGGGTACTACACTCTCCATGGGGTATAGTTTGAAGAAACCGAACCCAATTCCATCGTTTAGTCCCCAACCTCCATCCGAACACATTCTCAACCCAGTTGGGTTCTGCGATGGGAACAATAAAAAAAAAAAAATCGGACGACTTCAACGGGTTAGCGTCTTTCTCTCGACGTGTCATTTAATCGACAAGTTAGGGAGGTTAGGTTACTTTATTAGTGTCGATAGCACGTTTCGTCGATCAAATGGGTGCAGGTCCAGGCTCAAAATCAAATAAAATGGAAATGCTGAATGCAGTTAAAAAAAAGTAGCATCCTAGAAGCTCATTTACTCACGACGTGGGGGCGAGCGTGCTTCAAGGTCACCTGAGCCAGAGCAGAAACGGAGTAAACGGCTAACTCAATTCTACTCGATACCAGCGGCTGGGAGCGAACCAGTGACACACCGTTTCTAGAGTCCGCCACCGTAACCCCTCCTGAGTTACCGGGCGACCGGTAACTACAGTACTTCTTTTAAAGTCACGGAAATCGAAAAGCAAGTTATTACATCAATGACAGAAACCAAAAGTCTTATCCGAGATACTATGGGCAGATCCCATTAAAGCGATCTATAGGCTTCATATCCCTCATGGTAAAAATATGATAGCCGAGGGCTACGTCGTGGATAATGTCGTAACACCGCTTCTCGTCGATTAGCGAAGTTAAGCAACACTGGGTCTGGGGTCGTAGCTGGATGGGTGACTGATCTTTGTCTCCAGCTTATGTAGTAACCCGTGGTTCCGACTCAACGTAAAGCTGTTAGTCCCCTCCGTCAATTGACCTAAGATGTTGCGAAGAAGGTTAAACAACCTCGTTAAAATCAACCGTCCGATTTAAATTATCTACTTAAAGGACTTAAGGAATTGATACTTTTCCAATAAAGTTTCGGTGGACTCCCTGTGGTTTATATTAGTCTACATACAATGATGATGAGTAACTACACCCACAGGATCTTCGGCGGGATGGTGCAGTGGGGGCAGGAGAAAGAAAGAAACCAATTTCGTGAAAATGGCTGGAGGTCATGCCTCTGTATTTGTGTCTCAGATTTGGTAATCTTCGAGACGGTAAACGAATGAGTATATTTTGGAAAATGTATACAACCAACCAATTCTTTGTAAGAACTTATTTAAAACAAAAAAAGCCTCTTTGACAAAAACTTACTTATTTGTACGATATCCGTACAACGTTTTAAAAAACAAAGTTGCCTTCAAAGATCTTTTCCCGTCACATTCCCATTTCATCCTTCGGTCAAGAGCGGGAAATCCGAAAAAAATCTCAAAAAAGCAAGTTCTCAAATCAACCCATTCCAAATCCCAATGTGGGGTTTTTTAAGTTGGACTTCTCATACAAAATCCTCTTCCAGTTCCCAATTGGGCTACACCCCAATTCTTACCCTTTCCCCAAAGAGAAAACTCTTTTTCCCAAATATAGAAAAATCAAGCATTTTCACTTTGGGGACCGCGGGTAAGAATGGGAATGACATTAAGTGCGAAGTAATTATCTTTGAAACAAATGGGAAATATTCCCAAACGAAATTTTGAGTAAAGATTTTGTTTTGTGATACGTTGTTCCCTTTGGTGTTGGGATGTGGTGATCCCACCGCCCGCCGACAGGCGCAGCTAGCTCCGCATCTCCCGCGATACAGATGGGGCAGGATTGGGCTGGGGACCTATCCTTCTCTCTTTCTTCCCGCGATGGGCATCATTAGCGTCGGGTCGTATCCGGAATGTTTCTGCCTTCACACCCGAAGTTTGTTGGGACACGAAATGTCTAATAATGAGTAATGAATAATACATTCACGAATAACAGTCTTCGAATGTAGTACAATACACGAACGGTTTCTTAATTGACTTTTGACATTGATTTTAGCCTTTTCTTCGTAGAAGATATTCCGCATAGAAGGAAAAAAAACCGAAAGGTGTACGAAGGTCACTCGGTAATTCATTCTACCTGTATAAGCCATGTCAGCAGGTTCGACAGCCTTGTAATTATACTTTCTTCCTTTGTCGTACCAAGCCTTGGTCACTCCAGTCCCTACAAGAAAAGAGGAAGGAAAATAAACCTTTTTAAATGGCAAACCACTTACTCGATAAAAAGCTCAAAATCGACGTTACAGTTATGCACTAAAAGGCATCATCAAGTGAAAAAAAATTACATTTATCACTCAAAAGTCCTACTTAATTTTTATGAAATGAAAAAAAGTTTATTAAAACACCTCAAAAGGTAATTTCACATTTCTTTCATAATTCTGAATTGAATTTTTGTTAGAAAAAACAAAGGCACTTTAAATTAAGTCCTGACATACATAAAACTAAGATATTCTGTCTTTGGCCTCGAATATTCCAATACTACTGCCACGGATAACTACTACTACTACTCCAATATTGACTCTCTCTTCATTTTTACGAATTTCAATTCCTTCATCCACAACCAGATTCAAGAAAGGATCAAATCCTCTGAGCACTCCTTCTACAAGTCGTCCTCCATCGAGTTTAGTAATAACTCTCTTGTCCATGAACTTTTTAGCTCTGGGAGATGTGCCTTACTCGTGTTTAAATCGGCCTAGTGTTGAACTCCAACGTCAACAATACATTATACGAAATAACACTATTATCGAGATAAAATTTTCTCACTCTCCTCTACTCTACTTTAACACTCAAACTTCAACTGTTTAGCTGAGTTAGGCCGACGCTAGCTAATATGTCCGCGCGTATTATTATTAAATTCAATATTATTATTAAAATTAAATATGAAGGTTGACAAAAATAAGTAGATACCACGATGAGGAACTAGCTCCTAATATTACTGTGAACCCTATAACCCCCCAAACAACAGTGGAAATTAGAAAAGGAAGAATGTGTCGTGTTCCCAAATTAAAGGCTAGACGGGGGACACCTTCAATGCTGAAGGAAAGTAGTTTTGTCGTGAGAGGACCAAGACTGTTTAACCAGCTGGCCGAAGTACTAAGGAACACGAGTGGTGTTGCGGTGGATATCTTCCAAAGAAGATTAGACGCTTGGCTCAGAACAATCCCCGATGAACCGGGCGTTCTTTCGAACGTGAGGTGGAGAGCGCAAGAAACGAACCCTCTACTTCACCAGGCCAACTCGAGAGGAGGGGCGACAAACTTGACCTTAGTGAAATGAGGAATCATCGCACGGAACATATGAAAGGTTGAAAGGAAAGTGCCCTCAAGAACAAATGACAAAGCTCATCAATGGAATGCAAGAACGCGTGTCGGATCTTTTCCGTTTCATGAACTGTTTCTGATTTTGTTGAAAATAAGATATGTAATGTAGAGTTTTACGCTGATTTAAAAAGTGTAGGTCTTATTTTGGAGAAATGAGCGGTTCAAAAGTTATGTTTGTTATTGTAATTTTGTATTTGATCAAAAACTATAACAATACAACTGAAAATTAATACAAGAGTTATTGTATTCTTTAGTAATATTGGCTTATGTCACTAAGTATTTGTGTGAATAGATTTCGACCGTTATTTTTCTGTCCGGTTAAGTTAATTGAATGCCCGGTTAGGTCAACTGAATGCCCGGTTAAGTCAACTGTACGCCCTTGATTGATTAGGTTAAGTCGTGATATTTTCGTTAATTTTAACGAAAATATCACAACTTAACCTAACCAATCGTCAAGGGCATACAGTTAACCTAACCGGGTATTCAATTAACCTAACGGGGCATTCAGTTGACCTAACCGGGTATTCAAATAACGTAACCGGCCATTCAGTTGGCCTAACCAGGCATTCAGTTGACCTAACCTAACTTAACTTTTGAACCGCTCATTTCTCCAAAATAAGACTTACATTTTTGAAATCAGCGTAAACATCTACATTACATATCTCATTTTCAACAAAATCGGAAACAGTACATGAAACAGAAAAGATCTCGCGGTTCACCTTTACATAATGGAAAGAGCAAAACGATTCTAAATATATTCAATCAATAATTATGTTATTATTTATTGACTTTTATTACCAAATAAAAAAACTGGAAAAACCAAAGGATCACCCGAAGACCAGGGCCCCCAACCTTCTTTAGTTAGCTTTATAAGGCTAACTAACGAAAATATCACGACCTCACCTAACTAATCGTCAAGGGCGTACAGTTGACCTAACGATTAGTTAGGTTAGGTCATGATATTTTCGTTAGTTAACCTTATAAGGCTAACTAAAGAAGGCTGGGGGGCCCTGATCTTCGGGTGATCCAAACCAAAAATGTCTATTTACTTTGTCGACCTTCTGTACCTACGGATAATTAATAGATAATAGAGTATCAGAGCTGAAATTATTAGGTATAAATGACGAACTAATTTTCAAAGGGCGCATAAACTGTCAGAAATTGTCAACATTTACTTCCATCTTGCACAAATTAAAACATCACATTCCAAAATATATACTGCTCACTCTACTGTATAATACACCTTTCCACACCCTTACATCTTATAAAACACGACAGTTGGAGGAGATACAAGCCCTATTTTCATTTATTCTTTAATTGTATTTTACAAAAAAAGAATTGATGGAATCGTCTCAGATGCTTAAATCAACCTGAGAACACACAAGCCCTACTATGTTCAAATTCTTAAAATGTCTTAAGTTTAATACCTGTTCACATGTTCATAAATTATCTATGAGGTGTTAATTATGGAAATGATATCAAACAACCAAGTAAACTATTTGGGGAACCTAAAACATGATAATTTTCACTTCCAAGAACCTAACTTCACACGCGTGAAACATGGAGATCTCTCTCATTAGAAGGAGTTTATATTTACAATAATCTGAAAACAACTTTAAAAGCAAACGATTCTCATCCATATTTTCACATTCAATTAATCCTAGGCGTCTAGTGTGGGACCGCACACATAGAGACTAGTGTCGGGTCGACGTAACCCCATAATGAAAACTGCATTTATAGGTTACTGAACAAGAATAAAAATTGACTTTCATTAATGTGAAAGACAATTTCCACAAAAAATGCACTTTATATTGTAATAGGTTACGCCGAATTTCTTGAGGTAAAAAGGGAAATCTTCGATGGTCTCTCTCTCTCTCTCTCTCTCTCTCTCTCTCTCTCTCATTTATTCCAAAAACCTTTAAAGAAATAAGAAATTAACTTCATGGGTAAAATGCTTTTATAAGTTTAAAATATTCAACTCATTTAAGTTCACGCAAATCACTCTTAACCAATGTTAATAATGACTCCAAATTACTGTATGCAAATATAATGACCATATGTATACAATTAGTGTATGATATATGGAAGTAATTATTGCTATGAAAGGTAACTCATTGCCTCGTATTTGGTAGTTCTTAAGATGTGTGGTAGTACTGGGTGTGTATCAAGTAACGCGATTGAAGAGACAAATCCGATTTGAATTATATTAACGCGAGCGAACGTGGATGAGTACTATTTATTACGTGTACTTTATAATAACTATATTCGATAGTAAGGTTTATAAGAGACGTTGAAAAACCAGTTTAAACTAGTTCAAATCGGATTTGTCTCTTTACTTACGTTACGAAACTAGTTTAAGTCAGTTCAGATCAGATTTGTCTCTTCATTCGCGTTACTTTAGACACACCCTGTACTTAAAACTACGTTCTTTATACTTTAAACTGTATTTGTATTCTCCCTGTAGAATCTTTTGAACAAGAAAGAATTTCAGTTTTTAATTTGATTTATTATAATCACCTGGATAAAAAAGGTTCTCTCTTTGACACTATTTTCTTTGTTTGAAAATAAGCCACAATATATCACTTCATTTACGGCAGTGGTTCCCAACCTTGGGTCGCGAGGTACTCAAGTAGGGTCGCGAAGGGTCACTGTATTCACTATTTCTTAATTCAATTTATATTTATATACATATTTAAATTTTATCATAAGCCTGAGGGTCGGGAGGTCCTGTTGGTAGCCAATTTAGGGTCGCAGCAAAAAAAGGTTGGGAACCACTGATCTAGGGACTGGGAAAAAGTTCTTGGGCAGGGCACGAGTTGTAAAAAATTAACAAGTGGTACGGCCGCAGATTCACGCGTAGCAGCGTGAACAACGATACGTACCGCCCTTAACTCGAGCCCTGGTCTTGGGACGTCTTTTACCCACACTGCGTGACTAGTTCCTCCTGCCTTACCCGTGAATCCTCCTCTCGAGCCTGCCGAAGACATCAGAATGTTCTCCCCTCGACCGTCCACTGAACTGTATTCTATAACTTTGCTCTCCGCCAGTCTGTCAGCCCATATCTGAGCGTCATCGGATAACTGTAAACAAAATAGTGGGGGTCAGTTACTTACTCATCTAGGCATTTTGGGGGTATTTTTGAGACAACAAAAAATAATTAATTTGAGAGAAAAGTAGCTTTTTATTCGCGCAACCCATCAAATACGCCATAAAGTTTTACACAGCCAAATAATCTTGGTGGATTGTGGATTCCGTTAAAACCACAAAACAATGTGCAATATTCTATGCAGTTTTACACAGTATCAAAAGAGCATAGTGAGCGTAGAACCCTTTTAAGAGTAGGTCTGAGTGCACGACTGGATACACGCACTCTGATTGGTCAGTTGAGATCACGTGATTCACGCGACGAAAATGTGTTCAAAGATTATTTTTAAGGTTAGAAAAATCAGGTTTTTAAGACAATGAACAACAAAAATATTTTATTCTTGTACAAAATAAGAAGGTACGCGAGAGATGTTCCTAAAAGAATAAAATTAAACAGGATAAAGTCGTAAATTCATGAAAGAATAAATAAAATAGGCATCTCTGTTAATCACCATAAACATTATACAGGGTGTCCCATAAGTCTGGTCCCATAGGAACATTTATTTTAATGGTGTCTTATTGGAACCTTTTTTTTGTTGCAGGTAGAATAACACGTAATGGCTAATATGGAAGCGAGTTACACTGGTGAGGAAAAAGCCTCCGGAGGCCTTTTCAAAAAAAAAAAAAAAAGTCCCAACCAGGCATTAATTTGAACATTTGTTTTAGTTCTAATGTATTAATTTTGTAAATTTAATTTAAAATAAATTTTCCTGAGACTGGACTTATGGGACACTATAAAAAATTGTAGAGAATTCGTAGAACATCAGGTAAGTAGTCGGAAGATGTTGCAAATTTAATATACAGTTAAATGAATATAACGCAAGGTTAGGCTTTAAAATTAAATAATATAAATTTTTAAGTAAAAATTACACATATCTGCATTAAAACATACCCTGCATATTCGATTTCAAATACCGTACATATATTGACATACACAAATACATGTGCACATAGAGTATACGTACATACAAATATGCTTTAAAATCCATTAACGTATCAGTGAACTAACTGGTTACATGATAGGCGAAGATTAATTATTCACTTAACATTGAGAGTCGTGAAGATTACACATATTCCAGTTTTAGAGTTCGGGAATGTCTGCGCATGATACGGTGCCGAGATTACAAAGATACAGGATCACCTGAAGATCAGGGCCCCAGCCTTCTTTAGTTAGACCTAACCTAACCAATTGTTAGGTCAACTGTACACCCTTGACGATTGGTTAGGTTAGGTCGTGATATTTTCGTTTGTTAGCCTTATAAAACTAACTAAAGAAGGCTGGGGGTTAGAGTAGGTTAGGTTATTCCACTGTGAAAAATGTCATATTTCTCAAATCTATGTCAGGATGATGTTGATAGTTGGAAGGAAACTGGAACATTGAAGAAACTATTTGTGCATAACTTTGTACGCAGATGTACGGATATGAAAGTGAAGTTTGTAGCTTATATTTATAGACACTGACAAGAAATTCCTCCGACTTGCCTGTTTGTTTCATGGCTGGAAATTGTAAACAGGGCTATAAAACTCAAACACGTGGGCCCATATAGAGCGGGCCCACGGAGGAAACACAGATTTTGTGGTATTTCCCGAAATGCCCAGCAGAGGACGTCACCAAGGCCTATAAAAATACGAGTTCTTTCTCAAATCACTCTCACTTACATTTGTCGTTACATCTCGCTCTCAGCTCCTTCGTCAGTAACGTCACTCGTCACGCCACCCGCTCTCCGGCGAAGGCCGGAGAGCGGCCCGCCGTTCATTCGAGACTCCGGTCGAGCATACACGAAGTCTCTCATCAAATAAGGCCCTCTACAATTTTACCCTGCAAGAAGCAACATCACTGCTGCATGATTTTCCGCTGGCCCCCTTTTCAACAAGTCTCAACCGGCCCTCAACACTCATCCTCTCGCCGACAGGCCAGTCCGCCTTCAGATGCATCTACATCGAAGCCCAGGTCCGTAAACTTTCACGTAGGCTTCTTCAGTCTTCAGAGTTATCTACGTCGAAATCGCAGGTCGGTAAACCTCTTGCAAACCCTCACTTGGCCTGCAGTGTTTTGTTACGTCGTGATAGACTATTCCGGATTCAAAGCTAAAACTCCACAAACTTTGCCTAATCGAGTAGGCCCTAAAGTGCCCCAAACAACTGGCAAACTAACTTTCCCAATACGACTACAGTAGGCCTGTTCAATTACTTTATCGTATTCAATTATGTTACAGTATTTGTATCCGCTTGTTTATTTGCTCATTTTATGCATTTTATATTTACTTGCCTAATCCGTTTACTGTACCAACACCTATTTTCATTACCTCATTATTATTGGCTTAATTACTGATTATTGTGTCTCCACTGCCCCGTATCTCATTAGCCTACCTAAATTAGTGTTTCTTGTCATTATTGTATTAACTTAACGCTTATACTGTATGAACCATTTCTTATTGCTAATAAATAATCAGTCATTGTAATATAGCACAATTACCGTTTACACAGTATCCCATGCTTGAGGCTTGAGGCTTCCCCCCCCATTCAACTGAGTTTCGATGATATAATTCGAGATTTCGCAAACTTCTTTGATTAAATATGACAGAGTACACAAACTGACAAATTCCCTGTTTCATTTTATGTTTTATAGGCCCTAAAGTAAAGTTTGTTTAATACTATTTGGTTTTGGCAAAGGCAAAATACACTGTTTTAAGGTTCTTTTAAGTTTGTTTCTCAATTAGCCTGAGCACCGTACATATAATTCGTGTAAATGTATTATGTACTGTACATGTGTTGTTAATAAAAAGCTATAGAAAAGGGCCCCCCCATATTCTTCATTGCCCCGGGGCCCCGAGATGTCTTAATCCGACTCTGCGTATACATAATTGTTAATCACTGTGAACAAATAATTTATTTATTTTTCTAATTAAACACAAAACCACGAAGTCATTTCTATCTCCTTATTAAATATTGTTTGTTTGGGCTATGCTCGAGCTGGTGACCCTAAGTATTCGCTTCAATTTAATTCATAAATTATAGTTAGCCTACTTTCTAGGCCATTATAAATTGGTGATACGTAGCTTATATATTATCCGCTCCAATTATTCCTTGACTTCTTCAGATGTTCTTTTCCAAATGACGAGATGAAGTCGTTGAATCGTTCAGCAGTTTCTGGGATGTCATAAACATTCAGCTGGGATTTATTTATGATCTTCCCGGCTATAATTCCCTATTTAATTTTCCGGGAGTCTTTTTATGTTTACAGTACTTCGCTATTAATTGGTATAGTACTCAAATTAAGCTTGTCTGACTGTTCTGCTTACGTGTTTCGTCATTTGTTTTTATTTTTGTCTTCTTCCCCAGGAGACGAAAATTTTTTCTTTTGTCATTTTCAGCAATCCAACTCTGTCGTTGAGTTTCTCGTATGTCTTCCGTAGTAGGTCAAGCAGCAGAAGGTATTTTTAGTTCTTTGACTACGTAAATAGCAATAAATATTATATGTTTATAAGCGTTCAATTCCAAGAAAACGTTGCAAATAGCTTAGAAATAATGGCAGAGGGATCATGCATGGTTGGGGTTCATTTCGTAGAAATTCTCACGACGTAGATCGTTACAGCGAATATAATTGGTTGCGATACTAAAAAATAATTTAATTACCACACGAGTTGGTAATGCAATCTGAATTTTAAAAACGTTGAAATGTATAATGGAAAATTCAATTTGGCTTATTCTATGATAATTAGGTATTGGGCAAAGCAGTAAAGTTCCGTATGACAAGAATATTTTAAACAGTTTGGCTCCCTTGTACGTGTCAGAACAGACTGAGGAAAGATTCCTCCGAGAATTAGGTTCTAAATTGGGGACGTATAGACACTAACCGGTTACTTGCTGGCTCTCTTTGTGACTCTTCACCCTTGACCTTATAGCCCAAAAAGTATATATCAAACGGGGAATCCTACATGGTCAATGTTGGGAACCCTTTATTACTTGTAACGTTAATATTACAAGAACACAGTTTGGGGACTTCCACTTGAACGCTTTAGGCCAGTGATGTAGTCGAGGCCGAGCAGAAAAAAGGTCTAATCCTACATTACTGCTATAGGCCTACCAACTTCACTGTTTACAGTGTTTAGAAATAGACCCCATCTGCTGTTTACAACTGCAGCGTTTCCCGTTACTCCGAGCAGAGCTGGGCACTTGCGGTTTTTTTGCGGTACTGCGGTACTACCGTGTTGGTCGGTACCGCGGAAAGTACCGCGGGAAATTTGAATGCGGTAGCGGTACTGCTGTACTTTCAGCGATCCTTTGCGGTACTGCGTTATGCGGTACCGGTTTGGTAGTGCGGTAGTAGTACCGCAGTACCGCAGTACCGCAAAACGCAAAAAAAAAAAAAAACCGCAAGTGCCCAGCTCTGCGGGCCGTTAGTGTCTATGCGGTCCTCAATTTGGAATCTAATACCGAGAGGAATCTTTCCTCGACCTATTTTGACACGTAACAGGGAACCAAACAAATTCAGCCAAAATCAAATCCCGATTGGGCGAACGCCTTTTGAGAAAATAAACCTAACAAGAGAGATAACAAAACGAAATAAATATATTTAACATAATATTATCGATTGAATACACAGGGTGTCCATAAATTATCTTTTCAAATTCAACCGGAAACTTAAATAAATTTGTAAATATAATTTATGAACACTCTGTACATGCAAATTCCCGTTTAGCCGCAAAGTTTACACGTATATAGTTCGGAAAAAAGTTCGCCTAGAAACAAAATTCCTGAAAATCATAAAAAGTACTAATTAGTAAATAACTATTGGATTTTGTTTTCTAAATTTTATTGCTGTGACAAAAGAACATAAAATATGCAAAGAAAAACACGGTATTATCAATTAGAATTTATTTTTTAATAAATCCTGTTTTTCTGGGCGAACTTTTTTTCGGAATCTACGTAATTTTAAATGTCAGAGAGCGATGACCAATGACAAGTATTGACTGTGAATTTTTTTACGATGTGGTTATTGCTGATAAGGAAGAGAACAAAATTAACAAACAGCTATGAAACTCATTTCCCCATGATGTGGGTTGGGGATAGTGTGTCCCATGGGTCATCTTTAGCCCTAGCGATGACAGGGTAAGCAGCCAACTAAACCGAATCTAGGAGTCTGCAGGCGGGAACGAACCAAAGCATCACTGCTTAGAGTCCACCACCGTAAACACTGAGCTATCGGACCCCCGAGACCCGTGTAAAACTACTAAATAATTTGAGTTAACTTTTTTCAGTAATTATTTTAAATCGAAAACGTCTTCAGGAAATAATGTGTTTGTGTCCACTCGAAGGAAGAGCACAATAACCTTTAATTCAGGGGTCACCAACCTTTTTTTTTGTTCACCGCCCACTTTTACGATTTTTTTAAAATTAAAAAAGTTTATCGCCCACCTTAGATCAAAAAGAATAAATCAACATAATCGATAAAATAAATAATGAAATAAATGTTTAATTACCTTTAATGTGAGCCCATTAGTGGGCGCTACCGCCCAGGTTGGTGACCCCTGCTTTAATTAGAACAAAATGATTGCGCAGTGCCAGTGTTAAAATAACAAGAATTATAAACACCCCATACCTCTTGACTTGTCAGAAATACATTGTCAGTTTAAACACGTTCCACTATTTTGGTTTTAATATCAGCTGACTCCCATGTCAGGGACTTCCTTTACATTATTATTAAAAAATAAAATTTGGATATGGCCCCCGTCCCGTGGAAAGCGGAAACTCGCATAGTTAATTTGGCTTAGCAAATTTAAACAGTTGTCAAATAAATTTTAAGAAAACTCCCACTGTATATGAATGTACATGACATAGTTCTGCCCACTTGTCTGAAAATTGCAGAGTTAGGCCGGACGCACACAGGATCGTCTTGCGAGTGACAACTGACGACTTGGATCGTGACGACTCGAGTCGAGTGTGATTTTACATTGACAGGATGGGAGCCCCGTACACTGCAATGACCGCGGTCGCTGCAGTGTGCGGGGCTCCCATTCTGTAAAATCACGCGTGACTTGAGTCATCACGACCCAAGTCGTCAGTCGCAAGACGATCCTGTGTGCGCCCAACCTTACACACACACACACACCACAAACAGTAACTTATGTACGAGAAGATTTCACACATCGAATTTTCAGTTGGGAAAGTTCAGTACTAATCATAACGAACCTATCTTCGTCAATGTTTTGTTAAGTTAACCCCAAAACTTGTTCATTTGCATAACTTATCATCCGTCTCGGTGTCCTCAGTCTGACGAAGGACGTAAAAAATAAGGTAGCATTAAACCTTTTTAAAATAAACTCGGAACAACAAAAACCATTGGAAAATGAGTCGAATTTCATTCAGGATTCGTGACGAGACAAAAGTGAACTGAGTGTATTTGTTAACAAAGCCTAAGTAATCAATGTTAACTGATTTTTGTTCTTAATAAATACATGTGTATTTTAGTGAATGGTACAGAAATAAACTGTAATAACTATTTATTGAATTGATCTATTTGAACAAAAAATGACGGAAATACAATAGTTTTAAATAAGATTGTAGAACATCTGTTTTTACCATATATTTTTTGCTTGTCCAAGAGAAGCCTAAGATCATTATGTGGGTTCACGAATGAGGATCAATCATTAGAGACCAAAGACAATTTATGCTTGAATTAAACAAACCAGTACCACACAAATATCTTATCCGAGTATGGGCAAAGAAGTTCACTGCGGAAGGAAGTGTCATAAAAAGGAGAAATACCTCAGTAGACCAAGAAATCCTCCACAAAGAGTCAATGCTGTTCGCGAAGCACTCCTGAGAAACCCTAAGAAGTCATTAAGGAGAGCAGCAGCCGAGTTAAACATTTCATATCCTTTCATGCATAAAATCATACATAAAGTTTTAAAACTCACGTCCTAAAAGATACAGGTTGTTCACCAACTGCACGAAGAAGATCACGCTACAACACTTAACAAACACCTGTCCAAAATTGATCAAAATGATTAAAAGAGATGATCGCTTTCTTTCAAATCTTATTTTCAGCGATGAGGAAACTTTCCACACCTGCGATAGATTAAACCGCAGTAACTGCAAGATTTGGTGGGGAACAAAATCTACACGAAACACGCGAACATGAGAAAGATTTGCCAAAACTGAAAATTTGTTGTGTTTTGTCACGAGATCGCATTTATAGACCCTTCTTTTCGAAGACAAATCGTCAATGGAGAATCATATCTCAGAGTTCTTTGCTCTTCTTGTACGACAAATTCTTGGTCTATTGCAACGCGCAATGCTTCAGCAGGATGGTGCATCACCTCATTTAGCTCGTACTCAGTGGCGAAACTACCGAGGGTGTAAGGCGGTGCAATGCACCGGGGCCCACAGCCTTGGGGGCCCATCATATAGATTTGTTTAATATATAAAAATTGTACTTATAAAGCAAATACAAATCTAAAGATTGGCTAATAAGAATAAATATAAAAAGTAAATATCATTGTTGCCATGTTCAAAATAGAGATACGCTATTCAAATTGTTGGCCTAAACTTTTTATAGGGGGGCCCATGTGAATATTTTGCACCAGGGCCCACAACAGCCTAGCTAGTTTCACCACTGCTCGTCCTGTGCGTATGTTTCTAGACAAAACATTCCAAGGACGGTGGATTGGCCGAGAAGGACCTACAAGATGGCCAACTCGTTCTTCGGACCTATCTCCTTTAGATTTTTATCATTGGTGATATGTAAAGACAACCGGACATCAAAAAACAATGAGATTTTAATAATCTGAAAATGCCCATTAGATATGCCGTGGCATCAGTTCCTGTAACTGTTTTGGACAATGTCTTCACTGAATTCGAGCGTAGATTTCATTTACTTATTGAAAATGAAGGAAGGCACTGTGCAGATTTACTAAATACCAGATAAAAAATTTGAAACATCACTGAATCAAATGCCCTTTAACCCTTTCTCCGCCACGTTATGGTATAGGGGTATATATGCGAGTATGGCGTGGCAGGAACAGATTTTCGGCAAGGAATATTTGCAGGTTTGGCGATGAAAGGGTTAAATTTCGCGAATATATCAATTCGGTAAATATAGTTATTACAATTTCTTTTTATGCCACTCATTTAAACACACCCTGTACTTATTTAACAATTAAGCCTACACAGGGGCCATAAAGTTTGGAAACGATATTTTTCTCAGAACTGTAAATTATCTGTAACAGAGAAAAAAAAATTATCTTAATATATCCTGTTTCCAGACTTCATGGCCACTATGTAGAGCAGTGGTCTCCAAAGTAGGGTGCGCCTGCCGATCTAGGGGGTGCGCGAAGAAAATTTGATGATTCTGATTTATCATTGTTTTTTTGTAGAAAGTTTTTGAATTTCAAGAAGATGACCGAGAAAGAAAATACTCGCTAATACACAGTCATTCCTAGGAATTTGCGAGATAGTATCCGCGATATCGCTTACTCGCGATTAAAATTTAGCAAACTAAATATCACAATTCGAGATCGCCGCATTATTTTGTAAAATAACAGTTGATTGACATCGGGGAAGATACGAGTTTACGAACCGAATTTCAACAGAAAACCGCGCACAATTCGTGGATTGGATTAAAAAATGAGTACCCAGATTTAGTAAGCGCAGCGAACGATGCATGCGCTCCTTCCATTTGGATCTACATATCCGCGTGAGGTGTCTTTTTCCGCTATGATAGGTATTAAAACCAAGAATCGAAATAAACTGAACTCGGAACCGGACCTTCGAATCGCTGTATCACAAAGTGTCAAACCAAGATTTTCAGAAATTATGAAGCACAGTCAGCCGCATTGTTCTCATTAAATTATATTGGTAAGTATATCTTCACCCTATCGTATTTCTGTTGTATACTATTAACTTACTAGTAAATAATGAAAGGATATATATATATATATATAATCTTCATGTTCATTAGGGGTGCGTGTTATTTATTTTTGCTGATTAAAGGGTGCGTGATCAAAAAATTTTGGAGACCACTGATGTAGAGGCTTACATATTACCGTCACAAATGAGAAATTGAAGATACCAAAAATGAAGAAATTTTGGTAAATAATAATAATAATAATAATAATAATAATAATGTGTTATGTTAATTCAAATGACATTTTAACATGTCAACTATATACAGGGTGTCCCATAAGTCCGGTCTCAGAGGGAAATTTATTTTAAATTAAATTTACAAAAATAATGCATTAGAACTAAAACAAATGTTCAAATTGATGTCTTGTTTTGGCACCTTTTTTTTTTGTTGCAGGTAGAAAAACACAAAATAACTAAAATAGAAGTGAGTTATACTGAGGAAAAGGCCTCCGGAGAGGCATCAAGACATCAATTTAAACATTTGTTTTAGTTCTAATGTAATACTTTTGTAAATTTAATTTAAAATAAATTTTCCTATGAAACCGGACTTATGGGACACCCTGTAGTTTACGTGTAATTAATTAGATTAAGTATTTTTTCAAATAATTAGTACTTAATTCGATAAATAATTACCATTAATGAATGTGGTATTAAATTGTCCGCACCACGAATTCAAACCTAGCACTTCTTGACTAGAAGGCGAGGACGCTGACCACTGGACTACCACGAGGTAAAAGTTAGTACAGCCTGGAGCATATTTCAATACCCGAAGAAACATACAACACTTTCGCGTTCAGAGGTATATATTATATACACAGTACCGTATATACAGAGTGATTCATAAATGTGTTTCATAAATCTCAGGGTGTATTTTTGATACAAAAGTAAATAAAAAATACCATATAAACATAGGTCAAGAAACCCGTAGGTTTCGAGCAATAGCACGCGACAGAAAAATGAAACTCCAAAAGATTTTTTACATTTTATGCAAATACACAGTGTGATACATTTGTTTCATTAAAGTAAATGGTCGAAACTGAGGTGGAAGTATTCGCCGGCTTAAACCGACCAGCCCGCCTCACCTCACCACCCAACAACCCCCCTTCTCTCTCTACCCGCTCCTTCATCGTAAACTACCGCTAACTACCATTCTCTCATTTGTTCATACTCATTTTCCCCATTTAACTATCTCTCCTCTATCCTATTTTGCGACGTGCTGAGGCATGCATTCAAGAAGTAGGAACGAATTTTGAATATTTACTTTAATGAAACAAATGTATCACACTGTGTATTTGCATAAAATGTAAAAAATCTTTTGGAGTTTCATTTTTCTGTCGGGTGCTATAGCTCGAAACCTACGGGTTTCTCGACCTATGTTTATAGGTCTTTTTTATTTAATTTTATATCAAGAATACACCCTACGATTTATGAAACACATTTATGAATCACCCTGTATATACACCGCTTTGGTAAAGATATCCGTACGCGATAATTTTAAGAAAATATGTAAACATCATGGTACAATTAGGGGTAGGGACAGGAGCCTGACCTCCGCGCGATTGCGATAAAGTATCGACACGAGAAACTTCTACCGGGTTACCAGAATGGATGGTGGGGCATTTAGTCGCACCTTCATCTCAATCGGTTCGCCGTAGGGTTAATCTAAACTGTCTCATTTGGAAGAGAATTTTCCTAACCAGAATGAGGCAAATCTTTTCTCAATTACAGATATTTCCTAATTTATTATTATAATATAAACAAAACATGTTCAAAGATGCGAAACCTTTACAGTAGTCCTGAATCAGAAAACTACAATAACCGTATTCAATACGAAAACTGAAGTAAAACGTGTAATGTAGAGGAAGATTCGTCGTCGCGTCGCGAGGCAACGTCCCGAGCACGTTTCTCTTACCACTACACCATCCGAGAACCATCACCCCTTCACCCCAAATATTGAAAAGTAGCCTTTGAACGAAACTCTTGATCGCAAATTTCGATGAGTAACGTCTTAGATCGCATTAAATTTTGGTACACCTGGTTTTTTTGGACCTCTTTTTGGCCGGAAGTTGGTCACGTGGGAAATAGCAAACCTCGTATAACCCGACTCAGATGTAAGAGTCGCCCTGATTATCCCAAAATATAAAATGGGCGAATCACCGAAATCTCGTGTCCCAGAAACTTAATATCAACCATTTATTTTAAGTGTACAGTTTAATTTTGACTAAATCAACTTAATGCCTCTAAGCTTCATTACATAACTTTGATTATATTTTATTAAGTCAGAAAATTTTGTGGAGTTTGGAAGAAACTTCACAAACACTTTTACTTCTCGAGGATTAACTCGGGGTTTAGTGAAGAAATAAATTGCAAAAGTTCTTAAAATTGTAATCTGTTCTCGCGTCTTACAAATGCTGCATATTAATTAAGACTCCATATCTAATTAATAATTAATTAAAATTTCAACCGGTGCCTCGATCGACAATGGATTGGACCATCTTCAGAAACAAACCGTCACACGAGTGAAGATCATTTTTAAATTAACTTTTCTAAAGATATATATATTATATATATATATATATATATATATGCTGCAAACCCACAAGGTTTGCAGCATTCATTCATTTCACGTGTTTTATTGTGAAATTCATCCCATATATATAATATATGGGAGAGAACTCAGAATGGTTCCCTGAGGTTTTTTATGATACACACAGACCGTGCATGGCTGCATAGCTGGTGAGAGAAGCTATATTTCTGGGACCTCTTTGCGAGTGACCCATTGCCCACGCCGGTCTAACATTATGAAAAAGAAAAAACTATAGTGTTTGTCATTTACCATTACCTATTCTGACTATAGTAGATTTAATTTTCCCAGAAGAGTTTCTTGTTCCATGCACGGTCTGTGTCTGTGTGTAAATGCGCCTCGGTGGTGTAGTGGTTAGCGTCGCTGACTACGAATCCATCGGCCCCGGGTTCGAGACCCGATGGCAGCCGGCGAGCAGCAAAACCCAGCTGTTCATCCTTCCACACAATAAAAGAAAGTGCTTGGTAGATAAATGGGTACCCTAGGTGGCCTAGTGGTTAAGACGCTGGGCTGCTGATGGGGCGTGGTTCGGATTCCACGTTAAACTGTAGGTCTAAGGTGGAGTGAAAAGCTTGACCTTCGTCAGAATGAACAATTTGGGCGGAAGCTAACCAAAGGTTAAGGTTAAGGTATATATATATATATATATCAGGGCTGTGCGGGTCTATCACTTTCGGGTCGGGTCCGGGTATTTTCCTAATTTACTTTCGGGTCCGGGTCATTTTTCTAATTTACTTTCGGGTCCGGGTCCGGGTCGGACCCGAAAGTTCACTTTCAGGTCCTGTCGGGTCCTTCAGTATATGACCCGGGTCTGCGTCGGGTCCATTATTAAAAATGTAATAATTATAATCTGGTATAGGATAGGTAATAAGACTGCTACCGTAGCTACATTAAGATGTTTTCTGAAACATTGTAAAACATTACATGGCTATACGGTAGTAGCCTAACCATATATATTAATTAATCCGATTTTGGAAATGTTTGAAAGTAGGTGTATTAATTGTATTAATATTTAATAGTAACTAAGTATAGTTATATATGCATTGCTAAGGGGCAAAGTACGATGTATGATTACTCTCTTCAGCCCCCCCTTATTCTAAATTTTAATTAATTTTGTGAAAACAAATTCTATATTTTTTTGAGTGAACTCAAATGGAAATTATCATCTTCTTGCATTAAAATTAAATACTTTGTTTATCTTAAAAAACAAAAATAAAACCGATAATATGAAATAAAGTCATTTGGTAGTAATATTGTCTTTATATTTTGAGGGCAACATATTCTGTGAACTCCTTTAAAACAGATATTGCTGAAATATTTTTATTAGGATTATTCTACACTATTTTATTTGAGAAGACTTTATTCCCCAACACCGTTCGATCGCAAACACAATACTGCGTCTACTAATGATTGCGAAAGAGAATTTCTTTGCGGGTTCAGGATGAAGCTTAGAGCGGAGAACAATCTCTCAACGCTAACTTGTGTGCACGGAGTCGACAATGCTACCAAGGCTGCCTGTTTTAATTCTCCTCCCATTTCCATCCACCATTTCATGGGATCTTGATGGATCTGTTTCCCAGCTTTCTCTCTCTTTTTCGCGAGGCGAGGACATTTTTCAAACTGTACCACACCTGCATCAAACTTCGCACTCAGTGACACAGTTTGAAGGCGCACACATAAATTTTGTAAACTAAAAACCCGGCTGTGCGGGTCCTTCACTTTCGGGTCGGGTCTGGGTCTGGGTCAATTTTAAAATTCACTTTCAGGTCGGGTCCGGGTCTTTTTTCTAATTCACTATCGGGTCCGGGTCCGGGTCCGGGTCTTATCTCACTTTCGGGTTAAACCCGGGTCCGGGTCCGGGTCCGACTTGCCAGCCCTGATATATATATATATATATATATATATTGGGTGGCGCAAAAGTCGCGCATCATAGGAATTTTCAGTGTTAAAAATAATATATTGTTTTTTCTTTTAGGTAGGGGATGGCTGCGAAATTAACAATAGACGAGAGGGTGAGCTTGGTTTTAATATATGGAATACCAGGTACAACAAATCGATGAATCGGTACAGAATTAAAATTCTGTACCGATTCATCGATTTGTTGTACCTGGTATTCTATACATTAAAACAAAGTTCACCCTTTCGTCTATTGTTAATTTCGCAGCCATCCCCGACCTAAAAGAAAAAAATAATAATATATAATTGTTAACACTGACAATTCCTATGATGCGCGACTTTTGCGCCACCCTGTATATATATATATATATATATATATACACACGAGGTGTGATCAAAAAGTTTGGTAAATAGTCCCGCAACTAATGAACGCGTGTCACTAGGTGATGTCAGTGTGTATGGCTGATGACGTCACCTTGGCCACTTGCCAGATGCCAACAAACACCATTCAACTACGCACCAGTGTGCCGTGTCATTGCTTTGTGTGAGGGCGTTTTTGTGGCATCTGGCGATTTTGCAGAAAATGTCGAAATTTGAGCAACGTGCAAACATCAAATTTTGTTTTAAACTTGGTAAGACGGCTACAGAAACGCACGGAATGCTTGCAGCTGTCTACGGAGATGAAGTTGTTACAAACAAGACGGACGGACGACCACTTCTTTCATCATCTTCCAAAGACTCATTTCCCTCTCGAAACCTTCCAAACCACTTGCAAACAGTCTTGTTTGTAACAACTTCATCTCCGTAGACAGCTGCAAGCATTCCGTGCGTTTCTGTAGCCGTCTTACCAAGTTTAAAACAAAATTTGATGTTTGCACGTTGCTCAAATTTCGACATTTTCTGCAAAATCGCCAAATGCCACAAAAACGCCCTCACACAAAGCAATGACACGGCGCACTTGTGCGTAGTTGAATGGTGTTTGTTGGCATCTGGCAAGTGGCCAAGGTGACGTCATCAGCCATACACACTGACATAACCTAGTGACACGCGTTCATTAGTTGCGGGACTATTTACCAAACTTTTTGATCATACCTCGTGTGTGTGTGTATATATGTATGTATATATATATATATATATATATATGTAAAGAACGACGCTTGTGTAGAAGAACGTTCCGCACAAGATGAGGAGGGAGAACGAACAAATGAAAAATGAGGTAACCACTCATTTTTCATTTGTTCGTTCTCCCTCCTCATCTTGTGCGGAACGTTCTTCTACACAAGCATCGTTCTTTACATTAATTATACTGTGTGTTGTTTGCAGTTAAAATATATATATAAATATATATATATATATATATATATATATATATATATATATATATATATATATGTGTGTGTGTGTGTGTGTGTGTGTGTGTGGATTTGGGGTCTGGGTCGTCTTCATCCCAAGGCCAAGATGACGCTTTAGCTGACTACATTACATAATACGTTTTAATCCTCACTTACTTGTTCACACAGTTCGAGCGGGGGTACTCCGTGAAGCTCCCGGCATCGGTTGTGCTCCTCCACGCATTCGAAAATGAACTCCTGGCGAGCCCATTCCACCACACGGTTCTCTGGAGTTCTTTCAACGTCCGTAGAACGTTTCGTCCAAACCTGTTGACATAATTTATTGATGAAAGGAACGTGGACCTAATTTTAAATATAAATTTCGATAAGGAATAGCGGAAATGTAGGCTAATCACTCAATCATATTTTTAAAATGTTAAGATGCTAAAAATAAATATAGTCAAACAAAGTTATTTATTTATATTTATATATATATTAGGGTGGGGTGAAAAAATTTTCAACTATTGCTTCACTGGTAAGAAGGTGGATTGAAGGGTGACAAAAAAGAATATGAGAATTACAAAATTTTCAATTCATCCTAAGTAACCCATTTTTCCCCCCAAAAAAATGGCCGCCAGCCAGTCATTCTACGTTTCATAACTCGAAAAGTATTCTTTTTACAAAAACGTTTGCTGAAGCAAAAATTGTTTATTTCACATTTTCTACCTCATATAAATGTTTAAGATGTTTAATGAAATTTTTTATTTTTCAGGTTTTTGTTGGATTTGGAATTGGTAATTTCTGATAATTAGTAACAAATATGGCTTCTGCTTCAAACATTAGAGCTACAAGGAGTCAATCAAAACCACATTTTATATTTGGAACCGCACAAGAGCTTCCTCTTACAACATTGCCAACAAATAAACAGGCGGGCCAATACCATGTTCTTTTAAAAGAAGCCACTTCAGTGACTTCACATAACTCTGATATTTTCAATAAAATTACTGAAGATATACTCTGTATTTGGAGAAAAGCTTCAATTCCTGCAATAGCTGACAAATCAGTTTATATCAAATTAAAGCGGTTCATCGGCAAAGCAAACGATCTTAGTAGATCAAAAAGTAGTCAAAATGAGAGAAAATTTTAATTACACCTTGGAAGAATTATTCGATATCAATGCCTGTAAATGTCCTTTTATCTCACATCAAAACTTTGTCTGTCCTGAGAGCTGCGAAGATGTTCACGTAAGATGCACCTGTCGAAGAGAAGGAATGGTTAAAAGAAGAAGAGAAATGAAGGACTCTCAAATTTTAACCGAAATGGAGTGTTTTTCAGATGTAGAGAATACTTCCACACAATATGAATTAGACCCACATCAGAGTGAATCAGACTATGAGTCAGTTGCCATACAAGGTCAAATGAGACTTCCATTGCCTACTGTAGCGATGAAAGCCGATAGATTTGAAATTTCAGATCGAGCAGCAGCTGCTTTGGCTTCAGCTGCTTTAGTTGATTATGGAGCAATCACTAAAGAAGATAGTACACTTTTGATTGACAAGAACAAAATCCGACGGGAAAGAGAGAAAATAAGAAAAAGTTTGGTGATGGAGAGTAAAGCTAATCTTGCTGTCATATCTGCTATATTTTTTGACGGAAGAAAGGACAAGACTTTGGTGAAGGTGAAGAAAGGAAACAAATGGTACGGAGACTCCATTAGCGAGGAACATTATGTTTTGGTGTCTGAGCCAGGAAATGAATATTTAACCCATGTAGTTCCTTCTTCTGGTAAAGCTCAAGATATTGTTCTTCTTTCAAGAATCAGCTATTAATGAGAGCATTCGTCTCATAGAATGTGACAGTACAAATACCAACACAGGTGCCAAGGGTGGGATCATCCACCTCATAGAAGAAAAACTAAAGAAACCGTTACAATGGAGCATTTGTATGCTGCATACAAATGAACTTCCCCTTCGACACTTGTTTGAACATTTTGATGGTAAAACAAACGGTCCAACTTGTTTCACTGGAAAAATCGAAGTAGCACTGAAATAATGTGAAAAAATGCCTGCAGTCAATTTCAAACCAATTAGAGAAGGCATTGATTTAACACACATGTCAGGAGAGGTTATCGATGATCTTAGCCAAGATCAACAGTATTTGTACAAAATTATTGTGGCTATAAGAAGTGGGAGTGTCCCAAAAGATTTGGAAAATACAAAACCCGGACCACTGTAGGGGCGGATCCAGGAATTTAAGCAGAGGGGGTCCAGTCTTGGTGGGGTTCGTTACTGATATGGCCGAGGACGCGCGAGCGAAGCGAGCGCCAGGGAGGGGTGCCCGAGGGGGGGTGTCCCCCCCTCGGTAGGAAATTTTCATATTTGAAGATAGCTTTAGATGGATTTGAAGTATATTCCCGTTATCAAAATCCTGCTTGTTCACACACCCAGGCCAGGTCTGAAATGTCTCAGGATCGGACATAAACTTTTTTTTCTTTATTCTTTTTAAGGAAATTAATTTTGTGGCAACCGGGATACATGTACCTTAAGTCATTTTAAGTCTTCAGGTCTTATTTTTCATATATAGGAGCAAACAAACGCAATCGAAAAATCGTTGGTCACCGTGAGCAGGGGGGGTCCGGACCCCTCGACCCCCCCCCCCCCCCCTGGATCCGCGCCTGCACTGAACCATTATCGATGGCTGACATTAGCAAATCGTGTCTGCCGCCTATACATTGCAGAGAAAACTCCTTCATTGGCTCTTTATTCAATAATTTTCTTCATTGTTACAAATTATGGACCAAGCTGGTTCGATATCAAGAGTAGACCATATATATGGAATGGACCACATCACATATTTGGAGCAATTAAAAGATTTCATCTTCTTCCAAAGGATGTTCAAAATGTAGTGAAGCCTTACATTGCTAGAAACGCATATTTTGCTCATTGCGAAAATGTTCTGATAGCAATGTTATCAGATACATCAGAACAAAAACGAAACAGAGCAGTTGATTTCATCATGAACATTAGAACAAAGACGGAAAATGTGTCCAAATTCAGAGAATTTAAGGTTCCTGAGATAAATTTCAACGCAAATGCATGGGATGATATTATTTACTGGTCAAAAGAAATGCTGACTGAACCTCCCCTCACTATGGCGCTCACAAATATTGAACTCAATGCACTTAGGGTTAAAAAACTGTGCCTACCCAATTATCCACTTCATTCACAAAGTGTCGAGAGGGCGATAAAACTTGTCACCGATGCGGCCTCATCTGTATATTCCCAAGAATCCAGTGATGGATTTATAAGAGTAAGAATTAGGTCTCGTTCATTGCTGCCATGTATGGAAACCAAGAAAGAAATGACTTCACTTTTTGACAATTAGCTTTTAATTATAGACTGAAATAATTCACCAAAATTTCATAAAAGCAAACACTTCACGATTTTTGAAAAGGGATTTTTGGAAGTGTATTGATTATATGTTTCTGCAATTGTGGTAATAAAATGTCAATAATTTCTCTCGTTGATTAGTGTTGTTGTAGATTATAGTTTGAATATTCAAAATTATATAAGATTATTAACTATTATCAAAGTAATATACTTCGGTCATCAAAGAATTTTTCATTTATTTAGAAAAAAGTGATTTATTTGTGATATTTACCGAGGTAAATTTTGCTAAAATTTAAAATTGAGAAAATAATTTATAAAAGGGCAATTTCTAATGTATTTTTTTTATTTGGAATCATTTTTATTTTATAGTGTCTTTTAATTGGATGCATATTTTTCAAGTTATAAGCATTTATATGTTTGACTAGTGGCCATTTTGTTTTTCTCAAAAATGCGCTTGTAGGGCAAAATTGATTTTTCTTTTATATCACTTTATGTCATTTATAGAACCCAATACAGCAAATTATAGGTAAAGCAAATAAATATTCCACAAAGAATTGCGTTTCACCCCAACACGAAGTCCGAGCGCTTTCGTGATATATTCACATTATCAAGGAACAACAGAAAATAGACGGAGAATACAAAGTAAATGAGTTAAATAGACAAGCAAAAAATTCACAATCGGCACCTCAAATTAAAGGCATTAAAGCCCTCTAAAGATTTTTTCAATTGATAACATAATCTGTAAGCTGCTAAATTACCAAATATAGTAATTTAGCAGCCTACAGATTATGTTATCAATTGAAAAAATCTTTAGAGGGCTTTAAGGCCTTTAATTTGAGGTGCCGATTGTGAATTTTTTGCTTGTCTATTTAACTCATTTACTTTGTATTCTCCGTCTATTTTCTGCTGTTCCTTGATAATGTGAATATATCACGAAAGCGCTCGGACTTCGTGTTTCCTTTTCCCTGTGGTTGTTTGCTTATTAATAAGATCACGTGTTATTCTGTGATTTTTATATATATATATATATATATATATATATATATATATATAGAGAGAGAGAGAGAGAGAGAGAGAGCTTTTTTTCTGCCGGAACACACCGGTACGGAGTACCGGTACCTTATAATAAACTGACAGCAAACATAAAAAAAAAAAATTGTTGACTATTGACATCTACTACATCCACCCGAACGTTTATCAGAATGAATGTCCCATCACTCATCCGCTTTGATCGAACAAAGTACGTCATATTATGGATACTCGAAAGGTCATTCCGCATCAGACACCAAAAGGAAGGCACGAAAACGTGATGACAGCAACGCTGATGAGAATATGACTTTCGTGCGGAGTTTACTGTGACGTAAGATTAGCAATAAACAAATATTAATTAATAAATGATACCATTAAAGAAATTATATAATTTCAATTACTATTTCATCGTTTATTTGTTACGTGACAAATTTTTAAACATGAAAAGAGGGACTTTCGCTTGGATTAGGATGGTCATGGGTGGGATGGAGGAATTACTGAAAAAGAGCATAAAAAATATAGGACAGTTCCGGTATCCTTTTTTCCAGGAAACCCCCACTGTGTGTGTGTGTGTGTGTCCCAAAAAAGACCTGCTCTATAATGTACATGATATTAGTCTTTGGGGCAAGATTTCTGGGACATCTTGCGTAATATATATATATATATATATATATGAGAGCAGTTAAAGGAACTATGGTCAGCTTTAACGAGAAGTTAATGGCTCTAAATAGGCGACGTTTCGGTTGATGTTTTACAACCTTCATCAGATCCTAAAAATTAAAGTTGCCCTACCATTCAAAGGCAAATATACAACTGCGTCAAATATGAACTGAAAGAATGTTTTGGCGAAAGGAGAAACATTGGTTGGTTGGTTGTGCGAAATTGCATATATAGATAATAATGACTGCAATAAAGCCTGGGTCATTGTTTAACGACTTGACAATTTTTTTGTCCTTCAGGAATCTTGTCAAACTCTGACAATTTGACTACATAGTCCCATGGTCCCATAGTCCCAAATTATACTAACGCAAATATCTGATAGAGATAAGGTTTTCATTTTATTCAAATTTTGGGAAAATTAGTGAGCCAGATGAACGAGTTACCATTATTTTACATGAATGTAAGGAAAATAAAGAAAATTAGGCATTTTCTAGAACAAGATCTAAAACTATATTTGTATTTAATTTTTGGAATACCGTTAAGACATAATCAGTGTTCCAAATTTCGGAATGTTCCAAATTTCGGAGGTTTCCGCAGACTTCGAAAACTCGTTATAAGGATTTCCAAACCTCGGACATTTTCGAACATTTTCCCAACTTTGTAATTCAACCATTCATGCCCTGCATTACTCTATAATAAAAGCTAAAAATATAATACACTTATATTATAAAGATTAATTTCTATAGACAAGATATATTACAATATTCCAAAAAGTCCAGTTTGCACGTTACGTAACGCTCTATTATTAGGAAAATTCCAAACTTCTTCCCAAACTAGTCCGAATTTGAGGGCATTAAAAACGCATGTTAATAAAAAATTCAAATATGAGGTTCGATCATGGTTGTTTATTGCATTCCATGCAAAAATTGTACATCATCCATGTTCTATCGGTAAAACGGGAAAAAGCTTAATAGAAGGAGTTAAACAACAAAAGTACTCGGTTAACATGACGAATACTGTCATTAAACGTGTGAGTGAGAAAGATTCTGAAGGATCTAAAATGCGTGGGATGGAGTCGTGCAAGGCTTTATTCAGAACCTCTATTAAAATACATTAGACCGAATCTTACCATATATATATATATATTCACAGTTAATAATTTTACTACATTTTTACCCATGGTTCACTCTGTAGTACTGGTGAAACTATCTTTTCAGATTTTGACAAGATTCCTGAAGGGTAAAAGGAACCCTCAAGCGAGTAAATAATGACTTTATAATCACTCATTACTAGGGCGACCCAAAGTTAATAAAGTTAATAATGAGATTAAAACCTTGCTATAAGATTAATAAAGTTAATATTTTAGTTATGGGTTAATAAAGTTAATAAAATTATTATTAATAAGATTAAAAATTTGTTATTGTAAGTTAAAACGTTCGTGATGGATTAATACAATAAAATTAACAAAAATGTGGAGTGAAACACGATGTTATAATATGCATTCTGGATTCTTATTTACATAGAGTCTATACATTGATCAATGATGATTATACAAGCTAATTATGCATTATTTCTACATTACGCTTTCGTTATTTATCGACGTACTGTTTTTCGGACCTTTTCTACATTTGGTAGTTAGGCGCGTATTCATACAGTATGTGAACACTATGTGAATATTATGTTTCGGCTCTCGTCGTTAGAATCAATTCAGTAGTGCCATAAATCACGTGTTAAATTAACTATATTAATTTTGTTTATCTTTTTGGCAGAATATCTACATTTCAAACATGCCTAAAACTGCGAAATCAGCTTTTGCAAACATCCAGGCAATTATTACTATCTATCCTAGCGAATTTGTCCAAACTCCAACGACATAACTAAATAAGTTCATTAATAATTTAATAAACAAATGAATGTGATGCGTTTTATTTTACTATAAAGCGTTAATATTTATCCGCAAATAAGTTGCAAATAAAGATTATTTTTAGGTTAAATAAAGCTAATAATTGGTAAGAATAAAGTTAATAATTTCAATTTTTTAGGTTAAAATTGGGTCGCCTTACCCATTACCCTTATGTAATTTCGTACAACCAACCAACTACACACCCTTCCCTTACACCAGAGAGCTCAGAAACTTCTTTTTTTTCTTTTTTTATCCATAAGTTTGGATAATTCAATTTTTTGAAACTTTTCTCAACCATTTTTTTGGAAATATTAATTTTGCTTTTCGTTACTGATTGAACTTTGACCTCGACTGCAATGTTGGCGAGAAAGATTATAATTGGGGGGGGGGGGGGATGGCTTAATTGGATATACTTCAATGAAATGACAGGTATGCTGCGTAAAACGTAGAAAATAACTTATACATAATATATACAGGGTATCCCAGAAGTCGGGTCTCATGGGGAAAATTTATTTTAAATTATATTTACAAAATTAATATATTAGAACTAAAACAAATGTTCAAATTGATGTCTCGTTTTGGGACTGTTTTTTTGTTGCGGGTAGACTAACGCGCAATGGCTAATACGGTAGCGAGTTACACTGGTGAGGAAAAGGCCTCCGAAGGACTTTTCCTCACCAGTGTAACAAAAAAGGTCCCAAAACAAGAACATCAATTTGAACATTTTAGTTCCAATGCATTACTTCGGTAAATTTAATTTAAAATAAATTTTCCTATGAGACAGGACTTATGAGACACCATATATATATATATTATATATATATACACACACACACACTATTGATCAGCTACAATTACTTAACTTAAAATATTTTTAATCTTTTAAAAGAATAAAATCTTGTTATTTTGAAAGTTTTTCTTGAAAGTTGCATCCACTCATCTTGTCCATCACGAAATGAAAAAATCGTCGAATTGGGCGGGGCTGTAGCCCCAAATTTGTTTCTCCCGCCCCCACGAGTCAGTCGGGAGTTCAAAAGGCGTGGATGACACTCCCTTCTTAAATACTTTTGGGTTAGGTTTCGGTATGATTTTTTTTATATATATATTTCAACTGCAAAGAACACGCGGTATAATTAATGTAAAGTGGTTATCATATCTGACCGGCAATCGGAAGATCCCGGGTTCGATTCCCGGGTGGTTACCTCATTTTTTTCATTTGTTCGTTCTCCCTCCTCATCTTGCGCGGAATGTTCTCCTATACAAGCGTCGTTCTTTACATATATATATATTAAACTATTTCGTGTATTATTAGTATTATTACTATTATTATATATATATATATATAATATTAAACTATTTCGTGTATTGTTACTATTATATATATATATATATATATATATATATATATATATATATATAATAAACTATTTCGTGTATTATTACTATTATATATATATATATATATACACACAGGGTGTCATAAGTCATGTCCAATGGGAGTTTTTAACTGTTGTTCTTGTTATGTTTATGTTTTAGATAGCTACTAGGGATGGCTGACCTCATTAAGTATAACCCTTCAGAAAAAGTGGAACTAGTGCTCCTGCACGTGCTGGAATGAGTCAAAGAGAGGCATGTGAAGAATTCCATCGGCGGCACCCTTTGAAGCCAAAGCCGAATCACCGTATGGTGGGGCGAACACTGGAAGTCTTGAAGGAGACAGGCAGTGTTCATGACCGACCACGCAGTGGACGGCCTCGTACAAGTACAGATGAGGAGTCGTGTGTCGATGTACTAGCTAAAGTAACGTGTCGTCCACAGCGTTCAACCAGAAAAGTAGCGCAGGAAACGGGACTTTTCTCAAACAGTTGTGGAGCGCACTCTCAAAAGGTATCGATTTCATCCGTATAAGCATACTACACCCAGTACATGAACTACTGCCCGACAATGCTGATAGACGCCTTCAGTTCTGTCAATGGTTCGAAGAGTGTAGGCGGCATCAGCCGACGTTAGCAGCGGACATCATGTTCAGTGATAAAACGTGCTTCCACTTGCATGGGCAGGATAACCGCCATAACACCGTTTACTGGGCAGCCGACAACCCACATATTGTCGACAAAAGGCATCATCAAACGGATCCGCCGATGACTGTGTTGTGCGGAATCCACTGCGACAGGATCGTGGGGTCCGTGTTCTTCGACCATAGTGTCAACTCCGACCTGTACCTAACAATCGTAACCATGCTACAGGAAAAGATGGTGCAATACATGGACAATATTCCCATCCGTGAAATGCGCCGCATGTTTTTTCAACACGATGGCGCGCCAATACATTTCTCCAGACCTGTGCGTGAATGGTTGGATACAACCCTTCCAAGGAGACGGATTGGACGCCGTGACCCTGTGGAATGGCCGCCTGGGTCCCCTGATCTGACTTCCCTCGAGTTTTTCTTACGGGGCTATTTAAAGGCGCACGTATACAAAGAACGCCCGAAAACTTTGGAAGAGCTCAAACACAATGTGCAACAATAACACCACAAATCCTCCAGAATGTGAGAGAAAGCATTGTCGGTCGTATTAACATTTGTTCTCGATTTCAAGGAGCACAATTTGGACACTTATTGTAAGAATTGAAAAAATATTGAAAATCCTATTGGACATGACTTATAACTCACCCTGTATATATATATATATGTACAGTGTGTCCGTAAAGTTATGGTGGGATTTTAAATAGCTATATTATTGCAACGAAACATGATAATGAGATGAAACAATGCCAAATTTAAGAACAACTCTCAAAGTTGTATCTTGTAGTTAGTCTAGGCTAAGCTTAACCTTTATCTCGTAGTTAGTCTAGGCTGTCCACATGCCTATGTTGAACATGAGCGTAATAGCCCGAAAGTTAATGTGTGGTGTGCTCTAGCACGAGATCGAGTGATTGGCCCATTTTTCTTCGCGGAACCCACTGTGACGTCACACAACTACCTCGCTATGTTGGAACATTTTGCAGTACCCCAATTTATTGACAATAATGTCATCTTTCAGCAAGATGGTGCTCCTCCGCACTATGACAACGTTGTTCGAGAATTCCTTAATGAAAAATTTCCACAGAGATGGATAGGAAGAGGAGGATGGAAGCCATGGCCTCCACGCTCTCCGGACCTGACACCTTTGGACTTTTATTTGTGGGGTTACGTCAAGCAAAGCGTGTACAGTGTACCCATTAGGGATATTCATCACTTGCATGAGCGAATCACGGAAGCTATCGCATCCGTCACTCCTGATGTTCTTGGGCGTGTGTGGCTGGAATTGAATCACCGCCTAGATGTCTGCAGGGCTACCAGAAGAGCCCATATCGAACTACGTTAAATAAAGTTATTCTTTTAGAGTTGTTCTTCAATTTGCCTTTTTTTCATCTCATTATCATGTTTCGTTGCAATAATATAGCTATTTAAAATCCCACCATGACTTTACGGACACACTGTATATATAGGGTGAGTTAAAAGTCATATGAACTCAGAATGGTTCCCTGAGATAACTTTTACGGAATACACAGACCTAATGTGCATAGAACAAGGAACCCTTCTATCATAAAATAATTTTCTATTGAAGGCTGTGCAAGTTTTATACCCGATATTGCAAATATTGGCTTTATACACAGAGTTCACAAAAGCAATTAGACAGGGATATATATATATATATATGTGTGTGTGTGTGTGTGTGTGTGTGTGTGTGTGTGTATTGGTTAGTGACGGGCCGGGCGGGGCGGCTGCTGCAGAGCTGGGCACTTGCGTTTTTTTGCCCGTTTTTTTGCGGTACTGCGGTACTGCGGTACTACTACCGCACTACCAAACCAGTACCGCATAACGCAGTACCGCAAAGGATCGCTGAAAGTACAGCAGTACCGCTACCGCATTCAAATTTCCCGCGGTACTTTCCGCGGTACCGACCAACACGGTAGTACCGCAGTACCGCAAAAAAAACCGCAAGTGCCCAGCTCTGGCCGTCACAGTACCAAAATCCTCGCCCGGACTCGATCTCACGACCTCCCGATCAGCAGCCCAGCGGCTTAACCACGAGGCTACCTAGGGTACCCATTTATTTACCAACCGGTGTTTTATTGTGGAAGCATGAACAGCTGGGTGACCCGTGAGCAACCTGTACTCGTCGAGAATCGAGCCCGGGGTGGATGGATTCGTTGTCAGCTATGGTAACCATTTAAATTAAATGGTTACCATAGCTGACAACGAATCCATCCACCCGGGCTCGATTCTCGACGAGTACAGGTTGCTCACGGGTCACCCAGCTGTTCATGCTTCCACAATAAAACACCGGTTGGTAAATAAATGGGTACCCTAGGTAGCCTCGTGGTTAAGCCGCTGGGCTGCTGATCGGGAGGTCGTGAGATCGAGTCCGGGCGAGGATTTTGTGATTCTGACTTTCTTGGTGGGTCGTGCTCGGATTCCACGTTGAACTGTAGGTGTATGGGGGGAAAACGAGTTTAACCCTCGTCAGAATTCGGGGGGGGGGGGGGGAGCAAAATCTAAGGTTCTCAGAAATAAATTGAGCCTATATATTTATCAAAGTTTATTTACATCAAGTGCTCAAAATGGTTTCCCTGCATCAGCGTACATACATGGGCGACATGGACCCGTCGCTTGGCCACCAGGTCTCCGGACCCAAATACAATTGACTTTTTCTTGTAGGGATATTTAAAAAATCTTGTTTATGCAAGAGAAGTTAATAACAAAGATGAATTGTGGCAACGTGTTCAAGATTGTTCAGAAACAATACGCAACCATGGGGGGGGGGGAGCAAAATCTAAGGTTCTCAGAAATAAATTGAGCCTATATATTTATCAAAGTTTATTTACATCAAGTGCTCAAAATGGTTTCCCTGCATCAGCGTACATACATGGGCGACATGGACCCGTCGCTTGGCCACCAGGTCTCCGGACCCAAATACAATTGACTTTTTCTTGTAGGGATATTTAAAAAATCTTGTTTATGCAAGAGAAGTTAATAACAAAGATGAATTGTGGCAACGTGTTCAAGATTGTTCAGAAACAATACGCAACCATGTCGGTGTTTTCGAACGTATGCGGCAAAATTTTCAACGACGCGTTGAAGCATGCAGGGAAGCCATTCTGATCACTTGCTGTACATAAACTTTGACAAACTTTAATGACTTTCATTTTAATTGGATCGTCCTCGGCAAAAAAGCTATGTATCTCGGAAACGAAGATTGCAGATTTATGTTCATTGGAATTTTTTTGTTCACTTTGACGTCCTTTATATACTTTATACACTAATTTATGAAACATATATATATATATTCTGAATTTATTTATCCCTATCTATTTACATTTGTGAACCTTCTATATGTAAAGCCAATATTTGTCATATCTGATATAAAACTTACACACATTTATAATTTTCTACTAAAGGTTGTGTAACAAGGTGCGAAACTGACACTATTTTTCATTATTTATGATATTATGACTCCAAATGAATATTAGCCACTCACCACCTTGTGGATGGAGTGAGAACTAAGCTTTGCACAAAGGCATGCTCGCATGATTTAGAACTTAGAAGTATATTAATAAAAATTGAATATTATCACAATGTTCAAAAGAATCCAAGTCTATATGCTTTATTTACTAACTGATCCCATATTTGGTTACATATTAAACTACAAAATAATAAATATTAAAATATATTTTAAATTAACGACGTTTTTTGGCTGGTAATTTAGTTCTCCTTCCAAACACTAGATCAGTGCTTCTCAACCTGGTGAATGGTTCACCCTCGGGTGAATGAAATCAGAGTCAGGGTGAATTTTCAACTTATCAAATTTGATTGGAAGTTTGTTTGATAAATAGTTGAAAAGATATGGTTCTTCAACACCTGAGGATGATTTATCCATTTCAGGAAATAGTTTAATAGTCCTAAGATTGTTAATAGTTATTATATCTTTCCTCCTCTTATAATTATATATATAATTATATATTATAATATAATTATATATTATATATTTTAATACAATATTGTTAATTATTTCCCCTCAGACATTCTGTTCCAATTTTAATTTATTTTGCATGCATGTATGTCATGATGTTATTATGTATATATTTTTATTTTGTATTATTTTACCAATTAACTGACTTTAGCTCATTTGTTTTGCAGATTGATGATTTGGGCAATGTCCATGTACCAGAGAAGAAACTGAGGTTACAAAAACCTTGAGTGATGACGGGATGCTCACGGAAGATGTCAACCTGGAGGACAATGCAGAGGGTAACGAAATTATGGGAACGAAACGGAAGCAAACACCGTCAACGTCTGGTGTGAAACCAAAGTACCGGAAATGGAAGGAGGAATACTTGAAATATGGTTTTTTTTTACCTAAAAGTGAAGGTCTGAATACCTACCCTTCTGGGCAGTGCATGTTTTGCCCTGTGAGATACAGCAATGCCTGTCTTACTCCTTCGAAGTTATTGTCTCACTTAAGCACTAAACATCCTCAGCATAAGAACAAATCAGTCAAGTTTTTTGAAGCAACACTAGCTACCCACTTGAAACAACAGAACTCACTGGAAAAAGCAGTGGTTTATCCGGAACGGGAAGAGAAGCCTCTATTAATGACTTCCATCAAGATAACTTATATTCTGTTACAGAAAAAGCAACTATTTGTCGAAGCAGAGAATGTGATTTTGCCATGTCTGGAAGTTGCTGCTGAGTATATTCATGGTGGAAAGAAAGAAGTGGAAAAAGTGAAGAGACTTCTCCTATCCAATTGTACGATGAAGAGAAGATGTACATCAGTTGCGGAAAACTTGAAAAGTCAGTTACTTGGCAAGCTTAGAGAAGCAGCTTGCTTTGGACTTCAATTTGATGAGACAACCGACATCAGAAATGAGGCTGAACTGACTGCGTACTGCAGATTCCCTGATGTGCAAGCAAAGAAGATATCAGAGCACTATCTTTTCTGCTTGCCAGTAGGCGTTCACACCACTGGATATGCAATATTTACAATGATGGATGAATTCATACAAGAGGCAGACCTGGACTGGACCAAATGTGTCGGTGTGACTACTGATGGAGCTGCCGCAATGCTTGAATCTTTGCAGGGAGCAGTCACTCGAATCAAGAACGTATCACCCAACTGTGTTTAAACCCACTGTTTCATTCACAGACAAGTATTGGCTTCGAAGAGGCTATCTGTGTCTGTACCGAAAGCAAAACAGGCTGAGAAAAAATGATCTGGAAAAAGTTCTTCAGGATGTTGTGGGAATCGTAAATGCTGTACGTACAAATGCCAAAAAATCACGCCTGTTTTCTGAACTCTGTAAGAACATGAGTGCAGAATATATGCAACCTATTTTCCATGCTGAAGTCCGATGGCTTTCGAGAGGAAAAGTGCTCTCTCGGATCCTAAGCCTGAAGGAAGAACTGACTGAATTCTTTAAAGAGGACAAGGAGAAGGCATCGAAATTACAGGATCTCTAATGGCTGGCAAGACTGCATTACATGGCTTCAGTTTTTGAGCACCTCAACAAGCTGAATCTGTCCATCCAAGGAAAAGGAGGAGACATATTAGATGTCATCAGTAAAGTCGAGGGTTTCAAATTAAAACTTAATCTTTGGAAAAACCATTCCGAAGAGAAGGACTTTTCTCAATTTGTTCAGCTCGACGACTTCATGAAGCATAGTCAGTGGGAAGATAAGGCTCCTAATTTGGAAGAAAGGGTGAAAGATCTCGTTCTCTTTCATCTCGAGTTCTTGAAGGAGAACCTGGAGGAATATTTCTCAGTAGATGAGGCTGCATTGCTGAAGGGAAAGATGTGGATAGTGAATCCATTTGTGTCGGAGCACGTGAAAACGGTTCAGCTGGGAAACAACATGGAGTCACTTCTGGACTTGCACACAGATTTTGTACGGAAAGCTTCCTTCTCAACCTTGAAATACTATGGGAACTTCTAGGTATCTCTGCTAGATTTTCCTGAGGAAAGCCTCGTTCATTCTTGTTCGCATGGCCACTACATATCTTTCAGAACAAAGATTCTCATCACTGGTGGAGATCAAATCTAAGAAGCGGAATGCTCTCCTTGATGTTGATCCTCTGATGCGGGGAGCTCTTGAAACCACCATCACTCCTGACTATGGTGCAATTGCCAACCAAATTCAAGAGCAGGAAAGTCACTAGCTGTACAGCTGTAATCGGCAAAGAAGAATGTGCATACAGTTGTGTCATATATGAATTTAGATTTTAGCCATTATTTACTCTAGCTGTAATCATGTAATTGTGATGTGATACTTATAATTCAAGTCATAATAAATAAAGTACACTGTGAATTAGAAACTTTACTTTTCCACTGCATTCAAAGTGGGATGAATGAGTTATGAATAAAAATATTTAGGGTGAGTGATACCGGAAAAGGTTGAGAAGCACTGCGCTAGATGGCAAAAGAGAAAAAAGTTAACGCAAACGTGAGCCGAGTTTCAGAGAATGTTATTATTAACCTTTTGCTTAATTTTTTTTTTCGTGCGCGCAAAATTCGTCTCTGACCAATCAGAACTTCTGTTCGTGACGTCAGATGGAAACGAGAAAGAGTTTGCAGTAGGCCCCTATTTTAGAAGAATAGGGCAGGACTTGGTAAGTGTATTTAATTCTTTAACCAAGGTCACGTGATTCATGCGACACGAAAAAGTGCTCCAATAATTATATTTTAGGGTAAGAAAATAATTAATGTACTTCAAATTGGTCAAATACATAAATACTTTTTAGAACAGTACAGTATTTATTATTTTAAAAAGTTATACTTAAAATTCAACATAAAGTTATTTGAAAAAAATTACTAATTTGTGAAAAGGTCGTTTCTTAAAAACATCCTCTTTCTTCTTAATTAAATAACTTGGAACACTTCCAGAGCACAGAGCACGTAGGCGTAACTATAAACCAAGGTTAAGCTATAGCCTAAGTGCGCTTGTGACGTCAGAGACACTTGTCCAGACATATTCTTCCAGTATTAGGGTTTTAGCAACGATTATTTATAACAAGATTCGAAACTCTGTCCACTTTTGTGTATTTTTTTTTCTTTTCTGCTATGCCGTATTTGGGAGCACTAAATTATCCGCGAAAAACATCATCAACTTAAATTGTACAGTATTTTAATATCTACTTTTATGCAGTTTAATATGAATCAAATATAGGATCACTTAATAAATGAAGCATACAAGCTTGTGTTTTTTAAAGATTAGGGTAATTATATTCAATTTTCAGTAATATTCTTCCAAATCACGCTTGTATACCCTTGTGCAAAGCTTAGTTTTTCACTCCATACGCTAGGTGGCGTTCAGTTTTCAAACCATTTTCCTTCCTCTGATTGGTCAGCTTTTGGAAGAAATGAAACAGGGTCCTTGATTGGATAAACCATAATCTGTAAGCCACTTTTCTGTGAAAGTAGCAAATAAATACTCGCATTTTCGGAGATGATTCTCCTACTGTTCAGTAAATACCTACACTGGTTTAACATACTGCACAGTGCATATATAAAGTTGACTCATTCTTTCATTCAATTGTCGTGCATTTTCTTCTACTGACACAATACAACGCTCTTATTTCTTCAGTCATTTGTTTTAATTTTATAGAAAACGGGTTACAGGTAACTAAATTAAAGAATCGATAGTTTCGGTTGAAAGATTTTCAACTATAAATTTGGTCTCGCTCTCTCTCATATATATATATATATATATATATATATATATATATATATATATATATATAGTTGGTTCAAAACGTTTCGAGACTTGATCTGTTATAAGAATTTGGTGTGTGTGTGTGTGTGATACAACAATTTAATCTGTGTCTCCCTTAAAGTACTAGCTGTCCCTGCGCTTGTTACATACTTCTGCCAACATCTGTAAATTTCGTAAAGAAATGGCTTCAACCCGTTCTTTTGCAATCTCCTCTTGTGCTTCTGTTGAAGGTACTTTAAAATATCATCAGCGCTTGAAAAATGATGTCCCTTCAGGTGACTTTTCAATCGTGAAAAAAGGGGGTTGCTCACAAGGAACAAAGTCTGAAGAGTTTGGTGGATGTGGTAGGAAAGCCGCGTCAACCTCAGTTAAATATTGTTTCACTAACAACGATCGGAGAGCGGTTGTATTGTCATGTGGGAGAATCCATCTTTTTTCCTCCGCTCACAGCTTCGTCGCTTTCTAAGGGTCGCGTCTCGGAGGTGAGAGAGAATATAAATCTCTTCGGTCACGGTTCTTTCCTCTAGTATAAACCAGCAATGGAATACGTATTTGTTAACTTTATAAAATGTACAAATATATTTGGTGACTTAGTTCTAATCTTACGTCCTACTTTATCTATTATTACTTCTTTTTATTCTAGCCTAGGCTCTCAATGAGTCTAAACTTATTTAGATTGAACTCACCGTAAAAGGTTGTAACCTCTCTGAGTAATAAAGGCACATCACCTTCTTGTAGTTAAAAAATTACTTCTAGACCCCTCGTCGTCTCCGCCAAGCAAACCGGAGAAAGCGACCACAGAGTTGTGGCTAGAGAAAATTTAGGTTCTCCAACACGACCACACATTGCACCTTGTCAGTAACACATATTTTCACGATTGAAAAGTCACCTGAAGGAACGTCATTTTTCAAGCGTTAATGATGGCAAAAGTTGTTTGATCGCGCCCTTTAACCTCCTTCGCAACGGCTAAACTCATATGACAGAGGGGACCTATAGCTTTACGTGGGACTCGAACCAAGGGTCGCTATATAATCTGGACGCGAAGGACGGTCTCTTATCCAACTACCTTTCAGGTCCAATGTCGCTAACTTAGCTGATCAACGGGAAACGGTGTTATGGGATTGGCCACGAAGTAACCCCGATGTTAAAGTAGCTTGGATAGAAGCTCTAGAGGAGATAAAAAAAAAAACCCGGGTTGCAGCCATGTTTTGAGAAACTTTACAGACATTGGCAGAAGTATGCAACAAATCAGGAACAATATTTTGAAGGTGTAGCTTAAATTTCTCTATTACACACCAAATTTGTGTAACACAAGTCTCCAAACGTTTTGAACCAACTCCCCCCCAACATATATATACATATATACACACACGAGGAGTGATCAAAAAGTATCGATAATTTTATTGCTACGGACAAATAAATGCAAATAAGAAATAACCGTTTACATATGTGAGTCTTCCTGCCCTCTGGCGTCTGCAGTCTTGAGCAAAATCTGCTCGATGGAGTCAACGGCATATTTCAAAGAATCTTGCTGTTCCGCTATCAACAGTCAACAGAGTTATAGTGGTTTAATACTAGTGGTAAAACCATGACTGGACAGGGAACAGGACCCTCGGGGCTTTCAAAAGAGACATCCAAGGGAATCATCGTCAATCAACATCTGAGATGGTACAAATGTACTGACTGTCGAAAAGAACTGTTCAGCGTAACCTCCATAGCATGGGACACAACTGTCGAGCAGTAATAAGGAAGCCCCCGCTGACACCAAGGAATATGTCACGCGGAAAGAAGTGGGCGGAGATGGCTGGCGGAACATCCTCGAGAGTTTTGGAACAACGTTATCTTTTCCGATGAATCCAGGTTCTGTCAGTTTTCTGATAGTGGCCGTGTGTTAGTGTTGAGACGTCCAGAAAAAGAGTTTTCACTGCGTCGTCTTCGAGCGACAACAAAACACTGAAAGATTTCAATTTTGATGTTGGGTGGTATTTGGGGTGGTGGACGCTCCGCTTTCATAATTTGTGAAGGGATGGTCAATTCACAGAAATACCTTGATATTTTAAAGAAAGGACTCCTACCAATTTATTCCAATGGACAACTATCAAAAGAGACCAGTACTTTATGGAAGACTGCTCACACTGCCCGTACCATTCAAAAGTGGCACGTTGAAAATGCCATCTCCCGCCTCCCATGACCTGGACAATCGTCTGATATGAATCCGATAGAGCACGTTTGGCGTGTACTTGGAAGAGCATTGAAGAAACTGCTGCAGAAACCAGCTACAAAAGCGGATTCACTTAGAAACAATCAGAATGAGTGGGAAAAATGAATCGGGTGGAGATCGATAACCCAATCAAAAGAATGCAGAATCGAGTTTTTGAATTGAAAAAAGTTGGTGGCAAGTCAACAAAATACTAATAAATGTTTTCAACGTTTTATCTTTCCCTTATCTTTAAAATCATGAAATAGGTTAATGTTACAAAATTTGGGTGTTTATTCTATTATGACCAGGTTATATATACACACACTAATATATATATATATATATATATATATATATATATATATATATATATATATATTATGAAAATAACCACGAAGGAAAAAGGAAACAGAATGGTGCTCAAGCGCTTTCGTCTAATGACATCCTCAGGAACACTGAGGATGTCCTGAGGATGTCATTAGACGAAAGCGCTTGAGCACCATTCTGTTTCCTTTTTCCTTCGTGGTTATTTTCATCATAAATATTATTGACGTGTTACTTTCGTGAAATAATATATATATATATTATATATATAAGTTTCGCGCAGACCAGTTTTTTTTTATGAAGTCCAAATTTACTACGAAGAATTTACTGACCGAAATTGATAACGTGGGAAATAACTAACCAATCTAAAACGATCATCTCATCCAGTTTAACCTGGTCTTCGTGAAATTTAATGTTAGCTGTGTATATATATATATATATATAATATATATATATATATATATTATATATATATATATATTATTACAGCTCAGAATGGTCTCCCGAGAAACTTTTATGTTACACACAACGAACCCTTCTGGATAATTAAATCCACTATAGTCCGAATAATTAATGGTAAATGACAAACACTATAGCTTTTCTTTTTCATGATAGAAGCCCATCGTGGGTAACCTGTCACTTATTCGGCCAATAGTGGATTTAATTTTCCCAGAAGAGTTCCTTGTTCCATGCACGGTCTGTATAACGCACACGCGCACACGCACACATACACACACACACATATATATATATATATATATATATATATATATATATATATATATATATATATCTACAAAGAATGATAAAATAAAAAAATAAATTATTAGTAAAATATATTGGGAAAATAAAAATTTGACCGCGCGGTGGTGTGTTCGAAGGCACGTAAACAAACTTTCTAGTGTCTTATTTACTCCAGAAATACTTATTTAAAAACAATATTCTTTACAGGCACCAAAATGCAAAAAAGTTGCCAGGAAGCTCAATTCCCCCACGTGGGGGTGAGTTTGCCCCGAGAGTTACCTTTAGCCCGAGCATCAGCTGGTTAAGTAGCCAACCCAACCCAACAGCCAGCAGGCGGGAGCTAACCGAACCCTCACTGCTCAGAGTCCTCAACCATAATCACTGAGCTACCGGGTGTCCCCAATCAAATCAATGAAATATATTAGGTAAAATCGCAAACTGTGAATATTCAAGTAATTTTGATGTTCCGTGAGTCACTGATGGAGAACATTTTCGATGGTGCGTGCCGTTGACCTTCTTTTCTAGTGGAATATAGTACCGGGTATCGACCTTATACCCATTTCGTCGAGAAGACCAGAACATCGACACACTAAAAAATATTTTAACTTAATTTAACCTAACCTAATTTAATCGAACGTAATAATAACTCGTCGATCAGATGTCGTAAGGTCGACAAATGGGGGTCGTTATACTCTAAACTTTAGAGTATAACGACCCCCATTTGTCGACCTTACGACATCTGATCGACGAGTTATTATTACGTTCGATTAAATTAGGTTAGGTTAAATTAAGTTAAAATATTTTTTTAGAGTGTCGATGTTCTGGTCTTCTCGATGAAATGGGTATAAGGTCAAGACCCGGTACTATATTCCACTGGAAAAGAAGGTCAACGGCACGCACCATTGAAAATGTTCCCCATCAGTGACTCACGGAACATCAAAATTTATTTATGGCTTAATAAAATAACCAGTCGTAGCGGTAGAATGCGCGGTACACCTTAAGAATGACGTCAGAAACTCGTATTTATTTTAAATTTAAAAAAAAAAATGGCCGTGGTTAGGTTAGGTTGAAATTAGACAATAAGCTCCAAAAATAATTTAATTAACAAGAGAGTGATCACGAACAGTATTCAAAAGATGGCACGCGTGTATATATAAAACAAAAATTAATAAGTTTCTCACCTAACTTCACCCTAACCTAACCTAACCATTTTTTTGTAATTTAATTGGATCACCTGAAGATCAGGAGCCCCAGCCTTCTTTAGTTAGCCTTATAAGGCTAACTAACGAAAATATCACGGCTTAACCTAACCAATCGTCAAGGGCGTACAGTTGACCTAACGATTGGTTAGGTTAAGTCGTGATATTTTCGTTAGTTAGCCTTAGCTAACTAACGAAGGCTGGGGCTCTGATCTCCAGGTGATCCATTTAATTTTAAATAAATATGAGTTTCCTACGTCATTCTTAAGGTTTATCGAATGCATACGAGACACTCCAGACCACAAGCTGCCAAGCGCCAAAATTAAAAAAAAGGTGAAAAATGCAGTTAAACTTTGTCAACTCGCAAAATGCCATAACTTTTGAACCAATAACGATATTTGATTGATTTCGACCATACGTACGGGTACACAATCCGCTCCCTGACTCATCCACGGGATAGAGGAAGGGTGGGGGAATATAGTGGTATAAACAACTCAATTCTGGTCTCACTGGCACTTGGCAGGTTGTGGTCCGGAGTGCCTCATATTTGTTAACTTCATAAAATGTACGCAACAGATACGAGTATATTTGGTGAATTAGACCTAATCTGACGTCCCGCTTTATTTGTTATTTTTTTCTGTTGTAGCCTAGTAGGCTCTCAATGAATCTAAACTTATTTTAGTTCAACTTACCATAAAGGATGTGACATCTTTGAATAATAAAAGCACAGCGCATTCTTTAATTTGTTTACAAGTTGATCTTCATTAAACAAAAACTACACTAAGAATTGTTTAGTAGGCCCTACTACTTTGGGTGTTTTAGTAAAGTTAGTAAGTCAAGTCTCCTAAATTTAACCAACGACAACCAACATAGTTTTCCGGCTGGGTGATAGGCCTAAAATATTAAATTGGTTTGTTTAATCTAAATAGAATTACAAGGTCGTAACTCGCGCAATACCAATCATTCCAGGATCTAATCCAAAATTAAATGTCAGTGTCCCTCGACCAACTTCCACTTCTAATTCAAAACACTAACTGAAATTGATTTCAAACCGCTGCCGATAAGAGGGCGCCACTGGATATCTCTTACGAATGAAAGAAGTATGATATGTGAAGAATTGATAAAGGCAAAATGAAATAGCAAGCTGCAGCCTGCATATGTATTAAAGAATGATCTAAAGTCGGAAATAAATTCAACCAACCAATTTTAAAATATTTTATTACTGCGATATTTTTTAATTTATTCATTATTTGTTTTGTTCATTCGGAAACCGACAATGAAATATTTTTAAATAAAATTATAATTCTTTTTTACTCTTTCAAGAAGAATGGAACTGCAATGGCCGGATCTTTTCCGTTTGACTGCCGCCATTGAAACATAATTAAACTTTTTGTATTTTGTATTTTAACTGAAATGTCTTGATGATACAAAATAAGTTACTTTATAAAAAAGCTTTTCTTAATTTTCCCTTCAAATTTTGTTTCTTAAAACAATTTTAATTACTTTCAAGATCCATGCTTAATTTTTAATTTTTAATCGTGTACTCAGAAAAATAAGGGGATCACCCGAAGATCAGGGCCTCCAGCCTTCTTTAGTTAGCTTTATAAGGCTAACTAACAAAAATATCACGACCTAACCTAACCAATCGTCAAGGTCGTACAGTTGACCTAACGATTGGTTAGGTTAGGTCGTGATATTTTCGTTAGTTAGCCTTATAATGCTAAGTAAAGAAGGCTGGGGGCACTCACCTCTTATGTTTCAATGGCGGCAGTCAAACGGAAAAGATCCCAATGTCCTACCAGAAATAATAATAATATATATATTGTACTAAAAATATAACTTGTTTTGCAAATGCATCAACATATTTATATACATTTAGTTTAATTATGTGGAAAAGGAACGAAATATGCGTCATGGAAGCAACAAGGGATCTTTTCGGTTTGACGGCCTGTAATATTTTTTAACATTACTCGTTTTTTATTGTCCAGTTTTAATCAAGGATTTCAAAAATAACATTCATGTTTTAGAGAAACAAATAGTGAGGCAGTTATACATTTTAGTTTTGAGAATATCATATACGCTTTAAGATTCCAAAATTCCTGAAAGTTTTAGGTCAACTGTACGCTCATGACGATTGGTTAGGTTGTCATGATATTTTCGTTTGTTTTGACAGTAAACTAATGAAAATATCATGACTTAACCTAACTAATCGTCAAGGGCGTACAGTTGACCTAACCTGGCATTCTGTTAACCTAAATGGGCATTCAGTTGACCTAACCTGGCATTCTGTTAACCTAAATGGGCATTCAGTTAACCTAACCAGTTGGTAGAGTCTAGAATTTGACGGTCCCGTAGCCATGACTCATTTTTTTCGCCAGCCGTCAAACCAAAAAGATCCCAGTACGGTTTAAAAATATATATTTTAAATTTGTTAAATTGCATATAACTGCCTCACTATTTGTTTCTCTAAAACATGAATGTTATTTTTGAAATCCTCGATTAAAACTGGACAATAAAAAACAAGTAATGTTAAAAAATATTACAGGCCGTCAAACCGAAAAAATCCGCAACGAGTTACTAAAATATTTGGTTTTCAAAAACAATAAATCTAAGTTTAAACAAAAAATATTCGTGAACAAAAGCGTCGAAAAAGGTCAGTGAGTTCTCTTTGAAGTTTACTTTCGTTTACAACCTAAAAATCAGTATGTATTACAACTCTGCAAATCGTAACTTCTTTGACAATTGGTTTCAAGCATTGAAATAAATTACATTTTTAATCGTTTTGCCATTTTATTTTTCTAACTTAATATTACAGCATATAATACTGTAGACTGAAGTTATTTCACCGCCATTATGGACTCCAAAACAGGATCATAAAAAGTCTAATCACTCAACATAGAGAAATAAAAACGAATTAGTTTCAAAATGTGTACTGTCAGTCAGCCATGAATTAAGCCCAAACACAACGAGACAATGCCACGATCAGAATCAGGGATGCGATACAAAAGCAAAAAAAACATGAATAATAGGGTGTGTAAATAGAGCGTGTAAAAGAGGGTGTAAATCAGGCTTCACTGCGTGACCATTCAAATTTACTCTGAGATTTTTTAGTTTTAGGCCACGCACTACTCATCACAAATCCGTCAAAACAGCATCAAACTAAATTATATATATATATATATATATATATATATATATATATATATATATATATTGTAGTAATGCTTAGTTAAGAATATTAATTTCTGTTTAATTAAATAAGATAATGTTTAATGTAAATCATTTACTAATAATTATGAAATTACGAAAAAGTATGTTAGATTTAAATTGTTTAAAATGGGTAGAGATGGTAGTCCTGAGAGGGGCCCAAGAGAGCGGACTACCCTCAAAACGGAGTCAGTCTTGAGGCGGGCGCGATACGCGTAAGATTTAGAGCCATGTGATCTTAAAAACTAATTGTGTGTTCCTCTCCGACCTAAATTATTATAATAGAAATTTCATACTCGCATACCCCTAACTTAACTAAACTATTTTCGGAATCAATAAAGCATTCACAAGTGTTAAAAAGGAGTATTATACCCCCCCTTCCACCTTTGTTTTGTAACGAACTTTGAGTCAGGTCTCGGCGTCGCTACCATGATATTTATACGATACGGCAAAAAGAGTGTAGAGAAACAAAGTGATAAATGAAAGAAAGAGCCGATAGAGAATAAATAGAGAGATAGTAAAGTAGAAAGAAGACTAAACAATGAAGAGAAGTTAATTAATAAAGCCGATCACTACATCTGGTGGCGAGCGGTGGTCTTACATCATATTTTGTGAGGCTTACCCACGTGATTTAGTATTTTGATTAAAATTCTTCAAAACCGGTATAATAACCAATAGCGTTAATGAATATTTTATTTCGATTATTAAAATATCTAAATGCAAAGTTGATCTCGTTTGCAGGCAAATTTCGAAATTCATTCCTTAAAATTTCATTGTAAATATAAATTCAAGATGGCGCTTCGCCTTCGCATCCTGATAGCGTCCCTGACAAACTTCGCGCCTAAAAAATTTAATTTGTTTTTTTTTTTTTCTTTTCGTGGGAGTTCGTTGGATTCTGAAATGTTCCCTTTGTCCCATTTTTCATCGTCCAGTTTGTCCGACTCAATATTGCGAGTCATTATTACGTTAAATTTCGTTCATTCGGTTGGAGAGGGCATAGTTTTGAAAATTATCGTGCTGCCTGAAGACTCAATTTTTCTTTTTTTTTCATCTCTTCCACTGTATGCCTGTTCCAGCTTACCTTTTTATTTTTTGTTTAAAATTTTTGAAATTAGTAGTAATTGTGATATAAAAATAGCGATTAATATAGAAAAAAAATTTGTACGTAAGTAAATTGTTAGTTTAAATACACTGTGATACACATTTTATATGGTCCTTTCAAAATGTTTTAGCGAAAATTTGTACTTCGATTCAAAAACTTTCATGAACATGAGAAATTTTCTGGGTTTCATTAGCAGATTTTTGATTATATTTCGATTGCCTGTATATAATAATAGGATTATTTTGTTTATATAGATTTACGGGCTTTTTGCTTCGCTCGCTTCGCGCTATATAGGTTAAGTTACAGTTAATTGACAGTCGAAAGGTAATCTTAAACATATTAAATTTGTCAGATTATAAGTCGCCGTATAGGATTGTGTAAAATTTCAAAATAAGCAGAATTCGTTTAACTGAAATAGAGAAATGGTGTTGTGAAATTTTCTATAAGTTTTTTTTTATTTTTATATACTCATTAATTATATACTTACTTATTAACTTATACGTATATATTAGTTATATATATAATTATATATTTATATACTCATAAACTTTGGTAGGTAAGCTGATTATCTTTTTTTTCTCTGTTCCTTTCGTTCATTTCACGACAATTCCGACATATTTGGTAAAATGGCTATTGTATTGTAAAGAAGGATTTCTTGTAGGCCTATCGTAAAATATTGTTCGGAGATTAACCGTTATTACGGTATGTCTATTGAGTAGTAAATTCTTAGTTATTTAACAAAATTTTAATTGGTTTAACATAAATAAGCATAGGATTTTTCTTTAATAAGCACAAATGTTATGCATAAAATTCTAAATTGTTCTTTCCGCGCATAACATTGAATTTATTAAATATAGGCCTAAAAGTGCAGCAGTAAATTTTATTTTTATTTTGACGGCCAAGGTGAGTTACGGTACACATATTTTACTAAATCTGGATATTATAATTTTTTTGAATTACAGAAATTTGTGTAGAAAATTATTTTCATATATTTTCTTTACGTTTTATAAATTCATTCAATAATCAATTTTATTGGTACAGGTAGGCCGATTTTTATTTTTCTTTCCAGTTCAATGACAATGGTAAAATTTTTAGTTCAAATTTAGATTGTATTCTAAAAAGGATGTTTTAATTTGATATTTTAATTTGGGTATTAGAAATGAAAAATGTCTTTTTTTTTTAGTTCGAGCGTTTGCATGGAAAATATTACGAAATTATGTTAGGATATAATGCAAGTTCATTCGGTTAGGGATATTTGTATAGAGGTTCGCTTACAAACAAAGCGACCGCTCTTAATTATGCAATGTGTTGTTTTAGTTTACAGTGGATTGCGTGTATTTTTTTAGTGCATATGATCTATTCTTATTTAGTATAACTATGCAAATTTGTAGTTTCACTTGGAAACGATAAATTACTGAGATTTTTGTGATTTGCAAACCATACTGGGGTTTCTGTTGAAGGAGAGAGTTGTATCTCAGATGTAATTTGCGAATTGCGAGTTCAATTCATATGAAATTTGACGTTTCAAGTTGGAATTACTGTATTAAAATAATTTTTGGTAGTAATATTTAAATTTTTTTTTACTTTTTAATAACTGTTTAGAAAATTATTATTGTTTAAACCTTCAGTCGGAGTTAACTAATGCATTTGAAACATTGACTCAAGTGTACACTCGGAAATGGAGCCTTCGAGATAGCCAGTAACGTTTTTGTGGCGTCTTTGTGTGCTCCTCCTCAAAGCAAGAGGGTTCATGATTGTCAGAGAATGGATGACATGAAGTTTCTGGGGTTCATTTTTGTCTTTTGTATTTAGAGGTATTGAGGTGATTTCTGACGATAGTTTGAACAATAATAATTCTTAAATTATACTAACAGTTACTATGTATGGGCGCTTTTATATTTATACTGTACAATTTTGTTTAGCGTTTTATGACTTTTTTTATCTTCTCTGCTGTAACTGCCATAAGTGACCTTATTGGTAGCTAGATTTGATTAAAATTTTTGCGAAATTTTGAGATGTGTAATTTTTTTTTTTCCGTGAATTTGGCCAGAGCAAATGTGTAGTTAGTATTTCGAAGTGAACTGTCGAGAAAATTCGATAAATTAAAAATGAAATGATAAGCAGTACAGAAACGTTTCGAATAAACTTTTTTTTTCAAAATTGCAAAGGCTCGGTTTGGGAGTCAACCAAGTTGAATCCGAGTTCCATCAAGTGAGTTTAGTCGACCGGATAGGTGATCGATCACCAATGAGAGAGAGAGAAGAGAAACCAAATGGCGCATGGACTTGGCGCAGGATGGTTTCGGAAGAGAAGAGAAGAGAGAAGAGAGGAACCGAATGCGCATGGACTTGGCGCAGGACAGTTTCGGAAGAGAAGAGAAATTTACGTGTGCAGGGTCTTGGCACACGAAAGTTTCGATCGAAGATGGTCTACTGGTATTTTTCGGGCAGTAGCTGGTCACGCTGCTCGAATGCTTCGCTAAATATGTGTCGCAGCATGCGGTAGACAAGCCACGCGAGCTTGAACGGGTGCCTACGACTGTACTGTCCATACAGACATACAGTAGGTTCGTTGGGAAACGGCCTACGGCGGAGTCATCGTTTGATTGTTGCCAGTAGAAGAGTCTTTCAGCTGGACGTAGGAAGAGCAGCGTTCACCGACAAAAGTGGAGATGAGACAAGGCGAGTTTCTTCATCGACTTCTAGAATTGCAAATTCCGTCCAATTCCAGCGCGTGGTCCCGCTTTCAGATATCTCCCCCCCTGATCCTTTTAGAATTGGACGTCTCTTGTTTTTTTTTTCCCCTCGCCATTGGAGAGAGAGCGGAACCATTATAGCGTGCTGCCCTGTTGCATGTTAATTGATGCAATCCCTTGCATTCTAGCGAAGTGAGCAGGAGAGCTGCGATTGAAAATTGAAATCCGTTGTCAGCGTGCGGAGTGTCATCTAAACAACGTCCAGCAAATTAAGTACTGATTATTGTGTAATGAAATTATAAGTGAAAAGGGTGCGATTTGCCCATAATTGTTGTGTTTTTCGTGAAGTAGTATGTGCGCTCTTGGTCAGTATTTTATGTAAACTTTTTCTTATATTTTTTCTATGCTGCCCTGATAGTAACTGTATAACTATACAAATAACTGTTTCAAATGTAAAGCGATCGTTGATGAGAAATCGCGGGAATAGATTGTGAACTTGAGATTTGTGTGGCCACTGTAAGAAAATTTTCCGTTATTTTTTTGACATGTATAGATTAGTTACAGGTTGTAATTTAATTATTAGAGTGAAATGTTATTTTATGCAAATGTGAAAATTATAAAGTTTTCGGTTTTTATAATATGATACAATATATGTATGGAATTTGTCATCCTAATTATTTCTTGTCTATCTCTCTGAATTGTTAAAGAAAAAAAAAAAAAAAATTGCAAAATATGTAAGTTTGTTGAATAAATTTATTGACATTGTTAAACGATATTAATAAGTTTTACTAATGGAAAAACTTATTTTCAAGGGGGTGATGCGAGTGTAGTAATGCTTAGTTAAGAATATTAATTTCTGTTTAATTAAATAAGATAATGTTTAATGTAAATCATTTACTAATAATTATGAAATTACGAAAAAGTATGTTAGATTTAAATTGTTTAGAATGGGTAGAGATGGTAGTCCTGAGAGGGGCCCAAGAGAGCGGACTACCCTCAAAACGGAGTCAGTCTTGAGGCGGGCGCGATACGCGTAAGTTAGAATGTGATCTTAAAAACTAATTGTTTTGTGTTCCTCTCCGACCTAAATTATTATAATAGAAATTTCATACTCGCATACCCCTAACTTAACTAAACTATTTTCGGAATTAATAAAACCTTCACAAGTGTTAAAAAGAGTATTAATATACCCACCCTTCCCCCTTTGTTTTGTAACGGACTTTCAGAGTCTAGGTCGACGTGGCTACCGGAAACTTTATACGATACGGCAAAAAAGTGTAGAGAAACAAAGTGATAAATGAAATAAAGAGCCGATAGAGAATAAATAGAGATATAGTAAAGTAGAAAGAAGAGTAAATAATGAAGAGAAAGTAAATAATAAAACCTATTCACTACAATATATATATATATTATATATTATATATATATATATATATATACAGTATATATATATGAAAATGAAAAGGTTTATTGGCAGATTATAGTCCATATGACAAATATTATTAATACAATGACAGTTCACATACTAAGGATAAAAATATATACAATTGATTAAAAATAATACAGTAGTGTCGGAGTTAAGTGGAGCTACAGACACGTTTTCGTACCAAGAAATCCATAGCTTAGAGCAGGGGTGGGCAACCTTTTGTTCAATGTAGCCACAGGTGCCACAGATGCGGTGAATGAAAAGTAAAATTTGCCACACCATACATAAATTGAGAAACTAGGTTGATAAATCGAAATATAAAAAGAAAAACTGTTTAAAAAGTTTATTCAAAACATGTACAATCTCATGGCCAATTCGCCACTTGTGGCGATTGGCGACAGGGTTGCCCACCCTTGGCTTAGAGGATAAACGGCAGGACTCATGGATAGCTTGGATAATCGGGTTGGTTGATTTTTTAATTCTTTGCATTAGACTATATTGAGCACGTCTTGTTACCTCCGGGAAGCTCGGAACATTGCGGGTAGAAAACATTTGCGAAGCTGAGCATCTTGGGGGTAATTTATGTAAGTCTAAAAGACCTGTTGTACAGCAAATTTAGAGTTTTGTCAGAACCTTTTTTATAATTCACCCAGAGTTGCTGTCCGTATATATTACTGCAGAAAGTATGAAAGAGAATGTCTTTAGCTTCACTTGTACATAACAGAAAGTTCTCATATTCGCTTTAGCACAAAGGCTTCGAGATTGTTTTCTTACATCCGAGTCATCACTCAAGGAGCTGGTAATAGTTTGACCCAAATATTTAGACTCTTGTACTTCCTCAATTACTTCACCTTTCATTTTAAACCTACTGTCAGGTGGCTGATTATAGCTTTCAGGATGAAATTGCATAACCTCAGTTTTTGTAACATTAAAAAGAATATCATGTTTCTACGAATACACTTCGCAGACTTTTAGTAGCCGATCCAGACCTTTAACAGAGGGACTTATTAACACCATATCATTGGCATAAATTAAGTTATTTATCCTTGTGTTATCTATACAACATCCCACTGTTGCCTTATTAAGTGAAGCAATTAATCCGTCAATGTAAACATTAAAAAGTATAGTGGAGAGTAAGGAGCCTTGTCTCACCAAGCAAGAGGAGCCAAAACATTCGGATAGTACATTGCCCCCACCTAACGGTAAAAGAATGGTGGGAATACCAAAATTTCAATAAATTTAATATGTACATGGGAACCTTCCTTCCTTCCTTCCTTCTAGTTTTTTAAATAAAATATTGTGGTTCACCCTATCATATGCCTTACTTATATCAAGGAAACAGCTATAAATAGTTGAATTACTGTCAATGTATTTAGAAACTGTTTCTTTAAGTACATAGATACACAGGTCAGTTGAGTGGGACCTTTTAAAACCAAACTGATTAGGAGATGTCCATAGGTAATCATTTAATCGGAGTAACAAGAGTTTTTCTAGTAGTTTCGAGAAGCAGGAAGCGACAGCAATAGGCCTGTAATTATTGCTGGACAGAATGTCTCCGTACTTATTTTTGACCAGGGGCAAGATATATACCCTCATGAACTCTGCAGGGATATAGCTATGAGCCAGCATGGCTGATAGGAGCAATGATATATGCAGACATACTATGTCATTGGCATATTTTAAGTGCTCATTCGATAGGTCATCTACCCCTGCCGCAGAACCAGTCTTTAACTCTTTAATTAACCTCTTTACTTCAGGAACTGATATCAAAGTATTTTCCCTTGTCCCTCCCACAGGCGTTTCGCTGCAATCTATCTTAAGATTATCCTACTCACACTGTTAAGAATGTTAGAGTAGTGGTTTTTCCACATCTTTGCAATTTCAACCACCTCCGACACCCCATCATTTGTCGGAGGGAGGACACTTTTGACACCCGTTTGTTTCTCAACAAATTTCCAAAATTTTTATTATTGTTATTTATGCGAGCTTCACAGGCTTTTGATGCGCGAATAGATTCTTCTTCCTGTTTACATCGCCTTATGGCCGCCTTATACTGTCCCCTACTTCTACACTTATTCGTGTATACTGGTCCTAATCTGGGTTTACCATGAATGCACCACAAATCCAGAAATAATCTTTGTATGATAGTTGTAAGATTTAATCAGGGGGCTTCCTGCTTCTCTTAATAGGGATACTATCTTACTATAATACCTATCTATAAGTTTACACTGAGAATCATTTGAGCAAGGATTATTATAGGCAAAATGCAAAATTTCTAAATTATTAAAGAGGTGACTTGTTCTGTCTTTGTATTTTATTCTCTGTTGCATATTAACATTAGACCAATCGACGCGATTATTCTTACCTACTGAATTCTTGCTATGTCGTGTTGCGCATAAATTGGTAAAATTAATTAATAGTTCTAATGGTCTATGATTAGAAAGGAGGAAATCATGCAGATATGAACTCGAACAATTCGATCCTTTAGATTATTACTAGTAAGACAATGATCAATCCACCTGGTGGTACCTCATATCACTAACATATGTAAAATTACCATTGGTTACTCCTAATACATCTACATCACTTATACTTAATTTGGCCGACTCGCACATGTTACCCAATTCTACAAAGAATTCCGAGTTCACATGCGCGTTAAAGTCCTCCATTCAGGGCCGGATTAAGACCTTTAGAGGCCCTAAGCACTTAAAAGATTTTGGTGCCCCATATATATGTAATTCAAAATATAAACAAAAATAAACCATAAAATAAAATTTTATTTTTTGAAATGAAACAAAACTTACAGTAAGATGGAAAATAATGTTTATTTTTGTATACTTCCACTTCATTTATATTTGAAAAGTTTTCTCCTACTTTTTTTAATTGCAAAGTCTTTGATCAGATCCTCAAAACTAATCTTACGTAACACATCTGCTTCTATACTTAGTAGAGACGTTTGATGTTATATATACATTACAAATTATTCACTCTGGTTATTACAATCTAAATTCTTTTATACTGTTATGACACTAGATAAATAAATTATAAAATAAAGATACGTGTATGATAAAATATTGTTATATATACAAATAAAGTACACTTCATAGACTTACCCTAGAGAAGAAGAGAGAGCAACAGATAAACTTCTTCAACGCTAATTAACTTAGGTCAGTATATCTTATTATTATAATGGCCGTGATAAACATCACTTGATACAACAGCAATATAGAGAGTTTATAGTTTCTTTTATTTTAATATTAATTTATATTACAATTCTATAAACCTAAATCTTTCTGTAAAACAATACCAAATGATTATGTAAAATATATATTTAATATTATATGCACAAATCACACGTTCAGAATAACTTCCTATAGCACACGAAAATATTTAATCTATATGTATTTTTAATATGGCGCTCAAAGATTTGATATAAACAAAATAATAACGCAAAGCGTAAAGTGTGTGATTACAACGAAATATATTTATTCTCTCAAAAGGGTGTTGTTCACTACAAATTCAAACAATGAAAAAAAATAAATACTATATATGAATATATATAATTCAGTTTTCAACAGCTTGTAGGCTATAAGCCGCGATTATAATAGTATAATAAATCCATGGTAAATCGACAATGGAAAATTTCTGTGGTGCCCCCCTTCCCTTGATGCCCTAAGCACGGGCTTATTTTGCTTAATGGTTAATCCGGCCCTGCCTCCATTATTATACAGTGAGAATATTTGGGGTTATCTGATAATGACTTCATTTTATACAGCAAATCAATGTATTCATCTAGATTACTGCCGTTGTTGTATGGTAAATAGCAGTTTACAATTAATATGCAATCATTGTTCACTTGTAATTCAATGCCTAACAACCTTACATTGTCGCTCGTTAAAAATTTTATGTTTTGACAAATTTTTCCTTATTAAGAAAGCAACACCACCAAAAGGCCTACCGTACATTAATTCATCTGCCACGTCTACTGCTGATGACGCATGGTACATAAAGTCATCATGGATGGTAGAGAGGAATTTTAGCTCTTGCTTAGTAGCCAGTGCTCTTGCAGGAGTATCAAATCTGCACTGTCACAGATTTTATGAACATCTACAATTGAATTCCTCACTGACCTTACGTTATATGAAACTATTTTCAACAAGTTATCCGCCATGACTGATAGAAAACTTACTAATCTGATTATTATTATACACAGTACAAATTTCAGGCATTACCGTTGGGGCGCCTATTATTATTATTATTATTATATTATTTTGCCTGTTATCAAATCTCCTGGAAAAGTGAATAAACTCCTTAACAACAATACCTTCTGGCCACTGACTCATATTGTACGGGTTGAAATGCGAATTTACACCTTTAATTATTACTGTAAATGAGTTATAATACGGAGATTTTGTGTTTAGTTTATTAACTGAATTCGCGACACAAAGAGGGTGAGATTCCTCACCGGTGGCCTTGCCGCGCTGACAGGTTGAGGAACCCTCCGTGGAGAGCCCCTGTTAACTGTGACCCATCCGTCCTCTTCCCTCAGTCTCCCTGAGGCAGGGTTCGCCTGCCTGGAGGATGGGTGGCACGACCTTGGGGGGGATAGGAGGCCCCTCCACTACTCTGTGGCTTGGTGAGGGTCTGTTCGCGGTGTTTATATCCTGACGGACGCGCGTGCCCCTCATTCTTTGGTTGGGGTGGGGGCTGGACGCCGAGCGAGGCGTTTGAGTAATCGAACGCCTCTTACCTTCAGTGGAAGGTAAGGAAGAGGGTAGTGATGCCTCGTCTCTTGGCATCGGACAGTCCCTATTCCTCATTGTGAAATCGGGAGCAGGAGTCCTTTCCTGAACAGGAGGGAGGTTGACCGCTTCCCCTGCATGCTGCGTTTCTACCCCACATTCAGGTGTATATATATATATATATATATATATAATATATATATATATATATATAATATATATATATTGTATGTGTGTGTTGATACTTCGATACTGACTTACTATTGACAATAATGAGCTGGAGACTTCATATTTATGGATCACACAGTATTAGTGCAAAATATATTGACACATCATGATGGTCAAACATAAACTAGTTCAATCTTTGTGATGATTCGTTGTGACCACTGTCTTAATCAGAGTTCTTATTATTAAAACATTGGAACGTTCTCAATTTCAGGTAACAGCAACTGAATTGTGGAAGGTGGACCACGGCTGAAACATTGTAGCTGTCTTATAACTGTGCAGACCGTAGAGTGAAGTTGGAAAACCTGCTTTCATCATTAAAGAGGTGTCTTCGGGTCGGACAAAAGTGGAGGCTAACACGATAACAGTTTTAAGACCTAAATCGTTGGAACCATTAAAAACTCCATTTTTTTTTTTGTGTGAAAAGTATGAGTTCATTCCCTTTCATGAGTGTTTAAACAGATGCTTCTAACAAGAAGGACTGGAAATGTTTCCCATTCTTGTACAATACTTTTAACCTGATGTGGACGTAAAGAATACAGTAAGTGTTGAAAATATGAGTGATGAAAATGTATTTATACTTTCCACACTCTGCCAAAAGACGGGCTGAATTATAGAATGTTTGTAAATTCGTAGACACTGAGTTTAATGATGTGCTAACATGGTGGTCCCCAATTAGGGGTAATTTGACATTTTTTAGGGGTAACGAGGAGGCAATACAGTCGAATCACAAAAATTCGAAATTTAAAAATACGAATGTATCGAAAATCCGAAAGCCAAGGAGCAAACGAACAATTCAAATTTGCCACCCAATTGGTGTACACACTGTACAGTCATGTAGTTCCCAATTTTGAATTTTTGCCCAATCGAAAACATTCCAGAAAAGTCATCTGGTTTGGCGGAGGAAATCATCGAAATGAAGACTGACAAGTTTCTCCAGATCAGCTTCGAAAGTGAGCAGCCAAAGTTGACTTCCTTTTGGACCACTCGGAAGGGAGAATACTCCGTGGCCAGTTCGACTGCGACGAGGATTTTGCTCCCGTTTGCCATCATTTACCCGTGCGAGGCAGGATTTTCTGCCCTGTTATCTGTGAAAAGTAAACAGAAAAACAAGCTACGGCAAGAAAACGACATCAGATGTGCACTCACGAAGCTGTGGCCGCGCTTGGATCAGATTATCAATGATGCGAAGTGCCACATTGCCCATGAATGCGTTGTTTCTGCTGTGTGTGTTGCTGTTCGGCAATGTTGCAGTGCTGTTTGTAGTTTGACAAATTAAAATGTGACTGAAATAGTGAGTTCCTCTTTCCCAAGTAAAAAAATCAATTCGTGGTATTCTTCTGATTGGACAGCGGTCCGGGGTAACGAAGACTTGAAACTTTTTCAGAATGTGTTAACCTTGAAAACTGCGTAATTGAGAACCTCTGTGCTAAAACATCTATCAACTAGAAGACTAACTTAAAACCAGTCATACAGAGATTATTAAAAAAGTGGCCAGCCCTTGAGGTGTACATTTTGTACCTTGGCGGAGGAGGGTGCCCTAAATTTATTTGGGATTTGATTTTAAAGTAATGTGATGGAGACAATAAATCTTCTTTAGAAACTGTAATTGTTACAGTCTTGTCACAATTTACTGCAGTTTCCAAAAAGCTATTTTGATGCTGGAAAGTGAAACATTCGTGTTCTGTTGAACTATATGATGTTTTAACAGATTTTCTGCAGCAGTTTTGAACAAGAGACATTGAGGAACGTGTCTTTTGGTTTTCAAACTGGACAGAACGTTAAAAGTGTTCTACATGAAGTCGAAAGCGTCGACTGAAACCTTGAAAAAGTTTCTGAGAACAGTATGTTTAAGTGAATAATTGTAAAATTGAACTAGTTATTTAATTTGGCCCTTAAGCTTTAGGCTTTACTGGGCTCTAAATTAAAGCTGAAACGTAACTTTATTAGGTAGTAATGATTAATAATATATAAATCATGAATAAGAATTATCAATTAATTTCAAATACCTAAATAAATAATGATAATACTAAGTTTTAATGGCAGGATATAAATCGCGTAACATAGTATAACAGACTTATCAATATGAAAAAATAAATCAAACAATTATACATTTAAAAGCAAACATTAAAAATTATGACTTAAAGAGATAAACATAACACACGTACTAAAACGAGTAATAATAATAATAACAGAAAAAACCCTACCCATTGCTAATACTACAAAAATTATGATAATGACAATAATGCTGTTAATTGGCAAGAGACAGATCACCCAACTAAAAAAAAAAGGTACAGTATCCATGAAGGTAATCAACGATCCAACCAATTAAACACTAACTTTAAAAAAACAAAAACAAAAAAAGGGCTGGAAACAAAGAAATAACAATGATACACGTAAGGAGACGAGAAATAATAATAACGATAATAATAATAATAATAATAATAATAGCAGTTTCATAAAAATAAAAAGTACATGTATTGGGATGGCTAATGCAGAAGTTAAATGAAGCTATAGACACACTTTCATACCAAGAGGTCCCACAGTCTAGAACAGTGGTATTCAAACGTTTTCCTTGGCGTACCCCTTTAGTTTGTTTTTTCATTATGGCGTACCTCCTCCCCCCTCAGTTTCCAAAATAAAAATGTTATTATACAATTTACACAGAATATGAAGCTATCAAACGATCTTTATTTACGACCACCTAATTATTAGATGAATATATATATATATATCATAGCATTTTAATTATACAATTTACATTTTGCACAACTCAAGCAATTTACACAAATTTTAACTCAGGCAAATATTAGAATCTAATACAGTTAATTAGAAATCGTCTGAGCTTTTAAAATATATATTTCAAATACTTACAAGTAATTAATGCGATGGGTGGGACTGTTTGTTACTAGCAAGTTGTTCTATTCGCGGACGAACATTTGTGAGTGCCATTATGAGGCAAGCTTCTGGATGTAGGCGGTTTCTTTCTTTCGACTTGATAGCTGTCAGTGCCGAAAATCCCTTTTCACATAAATAGGTGGACGGGAATGGAAGTAATTTGTTGATAGCAAATTCACTTAATTCTTTGTATTCAATATGGGCCAATTTCCAAAACTCGGAGACAGAAAAGTCATTGAATTTATGTTTAAGTGAGCTGTCAGCTGCCAATTCAATTAATTGTTCTTTTAAACGAGCGGGAAGCTCCGCATTAGACACAGCAAGGTTCGAAAACGGATTCGTTATCCATTCACTTTGTGGGGAATCTCTATTAATACATGGAAAGTAATGCAAAAATGATCCACGAAGGCTCACTAAATGCTGCTTTATAATATTCATAACTGAGTCACTGACAAGAAACTCGTTTTCGTGACAGAATTCGCTGAATATTTGGAAAGGTGTGGTATTATTGTCTTCTATGCACTTTATCCAGTATAAAACATTCCCAAAAAATCCCTTGACTTTTTCTTGTGCCTGCAATATATTTTTGTCATACCCCTGAAGTTGAAGATTAAGTTCGTTTAATTTGGTGAATATATCTGCCAAATAACTCAGTTTACAAAGCCACTCCTCATTTTCTATAAATTTTAATAAGTCTGAATTTCGGCTGTTAAGTAAACTTCTCACTTCATTCCTAAGTTCAAAAAGTCGTGTTAATACCTTTCCTCGTGAGAGCCAGCGCACTTCAGTGTGCAAAAGCAACTGAGTATGATTTTTGCCCATCTCCTCACAAAGAATTTTAAAGAGGCGTGAATTCACTGCTCGAGACTTGATATAATTTACTATTTTTACAGCATCATTCAATATTTCGTGCAACTGGGGACTCATTTTTTTGGCAACCAAAGCCTCCTTATGAATTATGCAATGATGCCAAATAATGTCAGGATTTACTGCTTGAAGTCGTGTGACTAACCCGCTCTTGGACCCTGTCATAGCAGCTGCCCCGTCTGTGCATATGCTTACACACCATTCCCAAGACAACTCTGATTTAACTCTTATAAAATTATCAAGTGTATTGAAAGTGGCTTCGCCAGTTGTGTACCTCGGTAGCTCTTTGCATGCTAAAACTTCATCTGTAATGCCACTTATAATTGTATAAATTCATTTTATAATTGATTAACCAACTTGCTTGTTTTTGCAGCAGAGCTTACGTACCCTCAGGAAACCCTTCGCGTACCCCCAGGGGTACGCATACCCCGGTTTGACTACCACTGGTCTAGAAGACATAAAGCAGGACTGGTGAATAGCTTGGATAAATGGATTGTCTGAGTTTTTAATTCTCCGCATTAGTCTGTATTGGGCAATGGGCACGTCTTGTTACCTCAGGAAGGCTCGGAACGTTCCGGTTAGCGAACATTTGAGAGGCTGAACATCTTGGAGGTGACTTATGTAGTACTCTATAGGATCTGTTGTAAAGCAAATTGAGGGTTCTGCGGGAGCCTTTTTTATAATTAACCCAGAGTTGCTGCCCGTAATTATTAGTGTAGAAAGTATGAAAAATAGTGTCTTTAGCTTCGCTTGTACAGAATTTGAAGTTCCTTATAATCATGTTTGCCTCAGCACAGTAACTTCAATATTGTTTCCTTATGTCCGAGTCGTCATTCAAGGAGCGGGTGATAGTTTGACCCAGATATTTAAATTCTTGTACCTGCTCTATTGGTTCGTCTCTCAATTTGAAAGTAATATCAGCTCTTTGGTTTGAGCCTTTGGGATAGAATTGCATAACCTTAGTTTTAGAAACATTAAAATTAGTATCATGGTTCTGTGAATAGGATTTACAAATATTTATAAGACGATCCAGACCTTTCACCGACGGGCTTATTAACACCATATCATCGGCACAAACCAAATTATTTGTCCTCATGTCATCCATACAGTATCCCACTCTTGCCTCGCTAAGAGAAGCAATTAATCTAATCAATATATATATATATTTAAGCCGAAAGCCACAGATAAGAAGGAAAGAAACATCCATCATGTTGGAAAGGGACTATATTTTGTACATTGCAACGTTTCAAGCACAAACTATGCTCATCTTCAGGCAAAAATTCTAAAAAGTTAACTTTTTAGAATTTTTGCCTGAAGATGAGCATAGTTTGTGGTTGAAACGTTGCAATGTACAAAATATAGTCCCTTTCCAACATGATGGATGTTTCTTTCCTTCTTGTCTGTGGCTTTCTGCTTAAATTGAAATTGAAGCTTGCCAGAAGCGGCCTTCACCAATATGTATATATATATATATATATATATATATATATATATTAAACAGCAGAGGAGAAGAGCCTTGTCTCACTCCGCATGAGGAACCAAAACACTCGGACAATACATTGCCCCTATCTAAGAGTAAAAGTTTGGTGTGTGTACCAAAATTTCAATAAATTTGAAACATATGGTGGAATATTCCTGCCTTCTAATTTCTTAAATAGAATATTGTGATTCACTCTATCATATGCTTTGCTCATATCCAAAAAACAACAACTATAAGTAGTTGAATGGTGTATCTAAATACAACCTTTTTCAAAACATAAATACACAGGTCAGTTGAACGGGGTCTTTTAAAACCAAACTGGTTAGGAGACGTCCATAGATAATCATTTAGTCGGCGTAGCAAAAGTTTTTCAAGTAGTTTTGAGAAGTAGGAGTCAACAGCAATAGGCCTGTAGTTATCGATGGATAGAATGTCCCCATATTTATTTTTGACGAGTGGTGTGATATAAACCCTCATAAACTCTGCAGGAATATAACTGTGAGCGAGCATGGCTGAGAACAGTAATGAGGTATGAAGACTGATCGCATCCTTAGCATACTTTAAATGCTCATTCTTCAAGTCATCTAACCCTGGTGAGGCGCCTGTGTTTAGCTCTTTAATCAGACTCTTAATTTTAGGCACTGAAGTACCCGCATTTTCACTGGTCCCACCTAATGTCGCTCCATTGTAGCCTGCATTAAAATTAACGTTTACCACGCTGTTAAGGATGTCTGAGTACTTCGTTCTGCATAACTTAGCTCTTTCCACCTCCCCCAAATACTCCATCAGTTGTTGATGGGATGGCATTTTTAGCACCCGTTTCTTTCTTGACAAATTTCCAGAATTTTTGTATTATTATTATTTAAATTATCCTCACAGGCTTTTGAAGCTCGAATGGAGTCTTGTTCCCGTTTACATAGTCTTATGGCTGCTTTATAGCGAGCCCTACTTCTACTCATATTCACGTAAGCTGCCCTTATTCTCGGACGACTAAGGAGACACTATATATCGTAAGTATCATTTAATTCCCTTTTTATGGGGGCTATACAATCGGGTTGCCTTCTTTTCGCCGCGGTTGTTTCGCCGTGGTAGTTTCGCCGCAGTTGTTTCGCCGTGAATTCATTCGACGCAGTGCTATTCGCCGCCACATAAATACAAAGTCGAACGTTTTGTCATTTATTTACATAATATAAATTAAAAAATAAAAATGACCAACCAACCAAATTACCTGTCTATTAGTATACGACCAACCAACCAAATTCCAAGCCGATTAGTATATAAGATTATGCCCATAGATTTGAAAATCAGTTCCAACCCATATCTTACAATGGCTACAAACGATATTGTTAGTAAAAGAGGAAAGGAGAAATTCGATCACAATGGATACCTATACGTGTTTGACAAGCATTCTCAAGCAGATAAAAGTGTGACATTTTGGAGATGTGAAGAAAGAGGACGATGTAATGGACGAATCCATACGAGGAATGGTGAAGTGATAAAGGAAGTGACTGGCCATTCTCATTGTGCGTGTGCCATTAATCTAGAGGTTGCTAAAGTGAAAACCAATTTAAAGCGCCGAGCAGAGCAATCTTTGGAGCCCCCAAGTGTTGTTGTTAATGAATGTGTGTCACAAATTCCCCAATCTGTTCAAGCCTCTGTGCCAGCACCTAGTAATATGAAGCAAATAGTTCGGAGAAAAAGAAATAAAATACAAGCAGCTCCTCAAAACCCAACTAACCTTGAAAATTTAGTAATTCCTGAGGGTTACAAAGTGTATAAACTTGGGGATGGTAGAGAAGAAAATTATCTTTTAGCTGATAGTGGCGTTGGAAACGAGAGAATAATCATATTTGGCAGAGAGACGTGGCTACAACATCTAGAATCTTCAACTACATGGTATGCAGATGGTACGTTCAGTACAGCGGCCTAGGGTGACAATAAAAATCGAAAGTTGGAGTTTTTTATTGGCCATTTGTTCAATGTTGCTACTACATGAGAAAACAATGTACTGTAAATATTAGGTCATTCAGATAATATTTAAGGGTGTCTCAAGTGAGGTAAATAATTCTCCTTATTCATTAATATTTTTTTTAATTACTTATTACGATTGGTACGCCTGCACTTAAACTTTATGAACTAAAACTAACGTTTATTTACATTAATTAAAAAAAATATTAATTTATTTTTACTAGGTAATGAATAATTAATGTTTGTTATTAGGAGAATTATTTACCTCACTTGAGACACCCTTAAATATTATCTGAATGATCTAATATTTACAGTACATTGTTTTCTCATGTAGTAGCAGCATTGAACAAATGGCCAATAAAAAACTCAAACTTTCGATTTTTATTGTCACCCTAGTACAGCCCCTTCCTTATTTTCACAAATATACTGTATTTTAGTGAAAAGATTTGGAGGTGTGCATCTAATTTTATATGCCATGTTACAAAATAAGCAGCGCTCCACTTTCCGACGACTGGTCGAAATTATAAAATCGCTAGTGCCAAACGTTAATCCCCTTTCTATTCATTGTGATTTTGAGCAAGCCGCTATCAATGCCATGAAGGAATGTTTTCCGGACGCACATATCAAAGGATGCTTTTTCCATTTATCTCAAAACATGTTGAGGCACATCAATTGAATTGGAGCTTTGCAGCAGTACAACACTAATCCTGACTTCACATTACAGGCGAAAATGGTTCTTGCCTTAGCTTTTGTGCCCATTCCCGATATTGATGCCCACATTGATGCATTAGCCAATGAAGTGCCACCTGATCTTCAACCATTATTGGACTGGTTTGAAGATAACTATGTCGGACGCTACAACAGAAGAGGAAACAGCAGACGGAACCCTTTATTTTCACATGATATTTGGAACGTTTATGAAACAACTCTTAATGATGAAGATCGAACCAACAATCACGCTGAAACTGCACATCGAAGAATTTCATTCGAGTTGGGAATGCAGCATCCTACATTATGGAAGTATATTGAAGGTTTGATCAAAGTTCAAAAAGGTCGTGACGTCTATATGGAAAAACTTATTGCAGGACATAAACCCACAGTCAAACTCAAAAAATATCGAGATGCGGACAAAAGAATCAAGAAAGTAGTCACAGAATACGGCGAGAGATCACATAACCTATTTGAGAGGTATAGCTCAAAATTTTAAATAAAATATTTATTCAATCAAAGATGTCCATAAAAATAAAATTTTTATCAAATGATTGTTTTCAATTTTTTTTACATTTTATTTTATAAAATAAATTTTATGAATTTTAATTAGGAGTACTCTTTTAACAATCAAATTTTATATAATTTTTAATTGCAGTACATTTTTAACAAATAAATTTTGAGAATTTTTAATGTTTGCCTTTTAAATTAAAATCTAGAAAAATTAGGCTGCGGCGAATAGCACTGCGTCGAATGAATTCACGGCGAATTCAGTCTGCGGCGAAACTACCACGGCGAAAAGAAGCATCCCCATACAAATCATTCCAGCCAGGAATAACTTTGGTATTGCAATTGTACCATTTAATCCAAGGCCTTACCTCTTCCCTCAGTATGGATGTTATATCATTATAATACTTATCAACACGTTTAAAATGAGAATCATTTGAACAGGAATGACTGCAGTCAAGATGCAGTAATTCTAAATTATTAAGAAGGTGCTCTGTCCTATCTTTATACTTTATTTTCTGCTGTTTCTTAATGATTTCGGGGCGCTGATTCCAAAAATGATATTGGTTTTGCTCTATCATCAACCGTTTCAAAAATATAGGTTATCACACTTTTCATATGGCAAAGTATATAAAGAAGGCTAACATGAATATTTTCTGAAAATAAAAACACTATTGGAAATTAATGTTTATTGAGCCAAAATTGTTTGACAAACCCAAAATGGTGCAAAGGATAGAATATATATCATGAGGAGAACCGATAAGAGAATAACAAGCCTCGTTATGCGGTGTGCGTTCCTTAAAAATGCACTGAAGAACGCGACTTCCGCGTATGAACATTCTTATCCTTTCTGATCAGCGACCATACGTAGTCTCCCACCATGGAAGCATCCCAATGGCCCTGGTACTTTTTCTCCATCGTTTGAATATCTTGATGGAATCTTTCGCCATGTTCTTCACTCACATCGCCCAGGTTATCACGAAAAAAGTCTAGATGTGAATGCAGATAGTGTAATTTTAAAGACATACGGCACCCCATTTTGCCATAACACTTAATCAAGTTTGACACTAACTCGTTATAGTTTGGTGCTTTATGGTTGCCTAAAAACCCACGAACCACATCACAGAAAGCACACCAAGCCTCTTTTTCGATCGGAGTCATCTTGGCTTCAAGGTTCTTTGAATTCAACAGCGCCTTGACTTGTGGTCCTACAAAGATGCCAGCCTTGACTTTGGCCTCAGAGAGTTTAGGGAACATGACCCGAATCTGTTGGAAAACTTCCCCTCCAAAATCTAACGAAGTTACAAACTGCTTAATTAGACCCAACTTAATATGGAGAGGTGGTAGCAGAACTATGTTAGGCTTCACAAGAGGTTCCCTGAGTACATTGTACTTTCCTGGTTGCAGTCCTTCACGTGGAGGCCACTGAACTGTTTTATAGTGCTCAGTTGAAGCCCTGGTATCCCACAGGCAAAGAAAACATGAATATTTAGTAAACCCTCCTTGTAAACCTAACAGGAAACCAATCATTTTGAAATCACCACACACGTCCCAGTTATAATGTTCATACCTGATTTGAGTGAGCAGTTGTTTGACATTCATAGTGCAACTGGTATAGATGGATATTTGTTCCCATTGTGGAGTAGAACAGCTTTTAAACTCCGAGTTGAACTGTCAGTAAACAGGCGCCACTCTGAGGGTATATGTGTTAACTCAGTAGCTGTGAATAGACCATTAACCTCGCTGCAATAACAGAGAGAGCCATTGACATCGTAGAACCTTACAAACTCTTCATCCGCTTTCGGTATACAGTGCTCTTGCAGTCTTCTCCAAGCAAATTCCACTCTTTGAGTCTAGAGGTCAGAAGCTCAGACCCTGATTTCGTCAGACCCAAATCTCTAATTAAGTCGTCCAATTCCCTCTGATTTGGAAAGTGAGGGTTTGTACTGAAAGTTACTGTATATTCTTCATCATGACTGTCCTCACCAGCCGACATCTCAGATGAGCTAGCTGCATCCTCATTTTCAACCTGCAAAGCAAAGAAACAAAATATAGGCATAGCTATATATGTAGAAGAGCATCAGCACTAAGAAAAATCGACATATAATGACCCACAGTCTGTAAATACAGAAGGTAAATTAATGGATAGATACCTGTTCTGGTGGACGTGGTATTGGAAGACCTTCGCCATGTGGTACAGGAGCTATGGACGACACTATGCTTGGATACTGAAGAGTCTGCCTTCCTTTAACTTTCCTGCACTTAGAAACATCTACTATGCAGTAGTAGCAATCGTCGTGGTGGCTCTTTCGTTCTCTCCATATTCTGGGTACCGCAAAGGGCATTGCCTTGCGTACTCCCCGCAGCCACCCTTCAAGTGTGGAGCGGCAGCTTCCACAGGTCACATGAGGTGACCAGGGCTTATTTTGGTCACCCATAGGCATACCAAAATAGAGCCGATACGCGATCCAGAACTTGGTGCCTTTCACAATCTTGTGCGATACTTGCTTGGGGGCCTATGTAATACCCACAAACGTAGCAGAATATATCCGGCGAGTGTTTACAAGCTCTAGTTGCCATTCTCTTTACAAACTGTACTACATTAATCATAACCTGCAGATATAGAGAGAAGTTATTAAATCTGCAACAGATTACAGATTCCAGAAAAAAGATGTATTCACAACACTGAAATAATGTTCGCAATAAAAAAGGATCGATAACACTCAAATCGTCAGCACAGAGAAGCACAGAAACACAGTACCTCAGTGCTGGTAACCATCAGACAAACAACCTTCTTTCTTTGTGCTCACACTTACTGACTTCTCAGACTCTGCGCTCTTCTTTATATAGCACAGTGGAAGTTTCGGGCAATTTCTAGAGCAAGAAACTGTCAACGAACATCCGGATTGTTCTCAACAATTCCTGATTATTCGGATATTGCTGCGCCCATAATAACATTATACTGGTAAAACATGAAAAATGGATTATCTCTGAAACCATTGATGATACACACAAACCAAGGCCAGATTTGGACTCAGCGCCCACAAATGCATATAAAAACATAAAAAATTCTATATAAACAGAATCAGTGTTACACAGTGTAATTTAACCTTTAATACATGGCATACGAGTCAAGTTCAAATTATAATTAATTATATAATTTAACTCTTAATACATGATATACGAGTCAAGTTCAAATTATAATTAATTATATAATTTAACCCTTAATGCATGATATACGAGTCAAGTTCAAATTATAATTAATTATATAATTTAACCCTTAATGCATGATATACGAGTCAAGTTCAAATTATAATTAATTATATAATTTAACCTTTAATACATGATATACAAGTCAAGTTCAAATTATAATTAATACACAAACGAATTAATAATGGTGGAAATACAGCATATATTAATATTCAGTTATTATTACAGATATGAAACAAATACAAAGTTATTATTGAAGATATGATACCAATACTATACAAAGAAATCACTATTAGACACGAGGGATGAACAATAACGAGTAACGTACATCAGTCATAGATTTTTATCAGTATTCCATTATTAGCTGAGATTTCAACTTTTTAAATGAATTTATCTTCACACTATTTTTTATATCAGCGTTTAAATCATTCTATAGTTTCACTCCAATGAAAATTGGTATTTTTTTTATAGATAAAGACAGTCTAAACTGAGGAATAACGTGCTTTGATCTACGGTATTTCTGGTCTGATATGAGTAGTTTTTTGATGAGTTACAAATATTTATTTATTCACTGCAAGTTAATGATTTTGTTCTAATACTCGTAAATAAAAATAAAATGCGTCAGTTTAATCGCATCTCTCAGCTTTAGTGGTTTTAGCTCTAGAATGATCATGGAAATCGGGCTCCTCTAAAGCCGTAACAACGTAATTTGGTAAGTCGAATATTATGGTCTATTACATCAAAAGCTTTACTCAAATCCATAAATCATCATTTATTTGCTCTCTTTATTTACATTTGCACTTTCCGTAATATTTAAAATGCCATTTCCACTCGTTTTATTTTTATAAAATCCACATTGATTTGGAGATAATAAATTGTAGGAAGAAATGTATGAGTATATGAAGAAATTTCCTGAGTTTTCAGATGATAATATCTTTGCTTTCTTTACGAAGTTATTACTGAAGAATATATTAAAATTTTGTGATCTTTTCACTCTTGTAGAAAAATTACATCTACATAGTTATTGATGTTACTTTGTATCGGTGATGTAGTCGAGACTACCATGGCCGAGACCTTTGAATGAGAATTAAGCACCCGATACCGAGACCATATGCAATTTTTGCGTGTATTCAGTATTGCGTACTGCCTAATTCCTAAGCTCTGTATTTTCCATTCAGGAATAAAGATTGTAAAGAGGTTATCGAGTGACAATTGCAAAATTTACTCATAATTTATTCACAAATTCATAGTTTGACATTTTTTAGCAGTTAACTGCCTACTTAAAACAAGATAAGTGTTCGTTACACTTGAGGAACATCAACATACTCAGCAGTGATGTAGTCGAGACCATCATGGCCGAGACCGAGACCAGAAAAAAAGGTCTTGAGACCGGTCTCGGGTCCTTCATCACTACTTCGTATGCAATTTGAAGTAATGGCTGAAGAAGAAGTTGTTTCAAAACGGTCAAGCATTCAGTAAAAAAAAAAAAAGAAGAGTAGTTTCTTTTCAAAATGTTCAATTATTTACCTAACCTCCAAAGTCTGAGCATCCGTGAGTCACCTACTCGGGTACAGAGAACTTTTTCACTGATGACGCCACTCAGGAAAGACCTACCCAAGGTTTCCTTCAATTTCATAAAAAGTGAACTAATGATATCACACAATTTCAAATTATCATGTCGTGAATTTTTTATTTTGTTTAAGTTGATTAAAGTACGTTAAGGAGAGCAAGGAGTGAGAAAAAGTATAGTTTTAGCCTTTTAGGTGGTGATTGTAGTAAAGATTATAGGTCTATGTATTCCTTATGTCAGGTAAATAATAAGAATAACTTAAATGTTCTGTGTTTCATGTTACCATCACGTCCTTTTATATGGCGGGTCAGGATAGGCTGTTCCCCATTTCAGTGAGAAGTTGGCAACCCTTGCGTGAAGGCAAAATTTAATAGCTATGAATAAAGTCATTGCTAATCTAACCTAGCCATGCAAAGATTGTATATAACAAGGACGTATGCAAAAACTGACGATATTTTCCATTATTCAACACGTTATCCTGCCAAATGAATATGAAGCACTCTCCACCTATCGTATAGAGTGAGAACTAAGCTTTGCACAAGGGCACACTCGCATGACTTACAACTTCATTCAATAAATTTTTAAAATGGCTACACTCATCTTTAAATATACACAAGCTTTTATGCCTAAATTAACTGATGGCTATATTTGAATGAACATTAAACGATATATATATATATATATATATATATATATATACTACCAGTCAAAAGTTTAAGTACACCTACTAATTTCTAATGTTTTGCTGCTTAGCTCATAACATAAACTTTAAATGTAAACTTAACAGGTACTAGAGATGAATTTGCTTACCTGGCTTTCATATTGTATGCTTCAGTGCATCTGCTCTATGCAGTGTGTTGTAACACAGAAACTTCTTCAAAATGTGTTAATTTACGTCGAGCATGCAACCTAAAATTAATGCCATTAGCTCTGCCCAAAGGTCCAAAAACAGTTTAAAAGTCTTTACTGGGGTAGCGTGTTTCTTCAGGAGTATGTTAATACATGTGTTCAGTTATTAACATGCGCTGCAGGTCTTTACATATAAAATCCTTGCAGAGGAGCTAACTGTGTAGTTTAAGGTATATTTCTGTTTCAAAAAGCAAAAATGGGTACCAAAGCTCAGTTAACAACAGAAAAAAGACAGTCGATTGTAACTTTAAAAAATGAGGGCCAATCACTGCGGTAAATTACAAAAAAATTAAAAGTTTCTGTGAATGCAGTTGCTTGAGCCATTAAACGGTATGAAGAAACTGGTCAAAATAAGGACAGAAAAAGGTCAGGGCGACTAAGAACCACAACAGACTCAGAGGACAAGTACGTATATCCGAGTCACCAGTCTGCGCAACAGACACCTCACAGCACCTGAAATCAAAGCCCAGCTGAACAACTCCAGAAGTACAACAGTTTCAACATCAACTGTTCAGAGAAGACTAAGAGAGGCAGGATTAAAAGGACGAACTGCAGCAAAGAAACCAATGCTGAGACTCTAGAACAAAAAGAAAAGGCTAGCCTGGGCTAAAAAGCACGAAAAATGGACTGTTGAGCTGTGGAAATTTGTCCTTTGGACTGACGAATCAAAGTTCGAAGTTTTTTGATTCAAACGCAGAGTATTTGTGCGGCGCAGAGCGGGTGAAAGAATGACACAGCAGTGTGTTGTGCCAACAGTGGAGCACGGTGGAGGAAGTGTGATGGTCTGGGGATGTTTTGCAGGGGAGCAAGTTGGAGATCTCCACAAAGTCACTGGAATACTGAACCAACGTGGCTATCACAGCATTCTACAGCGTCATGCCATCCCATCTGGACTGCGACTACTTGGCCAACAGTTCATAATGCAGCAAGACAACTATCCTAAACACACTTCCAAACTGTGTCAAAATTACCTGAAGCAGAAAGAACGGCAACGTCAGCTCACAGTTATGGAATGGCCAGCACAGTCCCCGGATCTGAACCCCATCGAGCTAGTTTGGGATAAACTGGATCGACGAGTGAAAGCCAAGCAGCCATCCAGTGCTCAGAAGCTCTGGGAACTCTTACAAGAGTGCCTGCCAGCAGCTTTCACCAGACTATCTTCTTTCTCTTGTTGAGTGCATACCTCGAATTTGTTCTGCTGTAGTTGCTGCTAGAGGAAGCTATTTTGCTGAATCTACAATTTAGTATATATATATATATATATATATATATATATATATATACAGGGTGGGCGGAAAGTAGCTCCCTATTTTGGATTGGTAAAAAAATACGTATATTATCCATTTATTTCAGAAGAAATAATATGAAAGGTAGGCATACATGGTAGGTTTTCTCTAAAATTCAATGTGGGCTCCAACTCTTTCCACCAGCTTCTGGAGCCGCCTAGGAATGGCGTCCACTGACTTTAGCAGGAACTCCGGCGGGATGGAGGACATGACTTCCCGAATTCGGTCCTCCAGTTCTTCCAATGTCCTCGGTTTGGTGCGGTAGACTTCTTCCTTTACCCACCCCCAAAGAAAGAAGTCGCACGGTTACCGCTGAAAAACGGCAGAATCGGTTCAGTGTAACGGTGTGGTGTGGTATGACCTCAGATCAGGTTGTGGGCCCGTTCCTTCTGCGCAACACCATGAATGCTGAGCGGTACCTTGCTATGTTGCGAAACGAGGTCTGGCCGGTTGTCAGCACATGGGAGAACATCGACGATCTGATATTTATGCAAGATGGCGCCCCTCCGCACTTCGCTCTTGTTGTCCGTGAGTGGCTGGATGCCCACTTCCCTGGGCGTTGGATGGGTCGTCGTGGTCCACATCAATGGCCAGCCAGGAGCCCCGACTTGACACCGTGCGACTTCTTTCTTTGGGGGTGGGTAAAGGAAGAAGTCTACCGCACCAAACCGAGGACATTGGAAGAACTGGAGGACCGAATTCGGGAAGTCATGTCCTCCATCCCGCCGGAGTTCCTGCTAAAGTCAGTGGACGCCATTCCTGGGCGGCTCCAGAAGCTGGTGGAAAGAGTTGGAGCCCACATTGAATTTTAGAGAAAACCTACCATGTATGCCTACCTTTTCATATTATTTCTTCTGAAATAAATGGATAATATACGTATTTTTTTACCAATCCAAAATAGGGAGCTACTTTCCGCCCACCCTGTACATATATAGTTTTAACCGAGATCCTGTCCCAAAGCTGGATCCTATCTGCTTCACAGATAGCTGATGAGGGAATCTATATTTTGGGGCCTTTTTGCGAGTCACCCATTGCCCACGTCGGGTTAACATCATGAAAAAGAAAAACTATAGTATTTGTCATTTACCATTACTTATTCGAACTATAGTGGATTTACTTTTCCCAGAAGAGTTCCTTGTTCCATGCACGGTCTGTGTGTAACATAAAAGATCTTAGTGGACCATTCTAAGTTCAATCCCAACAGGAAACGGACATGTTACGTGCTTTAAAAAGTGGACGCTCAATTCTGCCAGTTGAGGTTTATGTTTTGGTTTTTGGCTGAAAATACAATAGTTACTCCCTTTTCTTTGATGTATTCAATCCACGTCAATGCAACGAGTTTCTTGCGTATATTGAGGTTCTGAGTATAGTAGGCTAGGTGTAGCTATAAACCCTACATCCTGTCCCAAAGCTGGATCCTCTCTGCTTCGCAGATATATATATATATATATACACACAGGGTGTTTCACAACAGGTATGCCATACTTTGGGGGTGATATCGAGTAAAAAAGTTAATACAACATCCATGCTATTTCTAACCGTTGCGGAGCTACGCTACGGACGTTTTAAGGTGCACGGAAAAAAATAAACGAGAGTATTAATCTGATGTATTTATTGCTACATTTTATGAGATACACCTTATAAATGTTCAAAATGTCCGCCTTGGTTTTCAATGCACAGCCTTGCTCGTTCCAAACAAAAGTCCACTGCCCACTGAATCATTTCGGGGTTTTCTCGTATGTAAGCAGCGGCATCCATAATATCATAGGGCCCCATAAAAAGAAATCTAACGGGGTTAGGTCCAGAGATCTCGGGAGCCACGATATTGAATCAGCACGACCAATTCAACGATTACCGTACCGCTGATTCAAATAATCCGTAACATGACGACCAAAATGTGGTGGCGCCACATCGTGCTGAAAGAACATCCTGCGCCTTGTCTCCAAGGGCACGTCCTCCATCAAACGCGGCAATTCGTTCGTCAGGAAGTTCAGATAAATATGAGCAGTTAATCGTTGTTCCAAAACGAACGGTCCAATCAGCTGATCTCCAATTACACCGCACCAAACATTCACCGAGAATCGATGTTGAAAGTTTACTTCAACGATACCGTCGCGACGTTAATGTTAATAACTGACGCGTCGGGATTATCGGTGGACCACAAGTGGGAATTTCGTCTATTGTTAATTCCATCCAGAATGAATTGTACTTCATCACTAAACAGTATGCGATTAAGAATTTGGCGATGCATGATCATCCACTGGTAGTTGGTCTACGTTGTACTAGGTTCAATATGCGCTCCTCCACAGCGACGGGCCGTCGTGCTACATGTTGTGGTTACGTAGAACAATTGTCCCTGTTTCCCTTAATCTGTGGTGTGTGTCACTAAACACTTGCCTGTTCGGTATTCGGCGGTTCGGAAAACGTCTTCGATATTCCTCAACTGCCGCTCTGCTGTTACCATCACAGAATCCATAATGAAATGGATATCAGCGTATTCAGCGGGTGTGAACTGTTGATTCATTTTGATTGTTCACCTTAGCGCAACACATGTCTCGTACCACAGATCAGAACCAACTGAAAGAAAAAACTGAGGATTAGTAGTGGTAACTTCGTTAACCGAGACTACCACCAGTGCTGCCATCTATCGAATTACACACAAGTAGGGATTTGTTGTTTGCACATCTTAAAACGTCCGGAGCTCCGCAACAGTTGGAAATAGCACCTATGTTGTATTAACTTTTTTATTCGATATCATCCCACAAAGTATCGCAGACCGGTTGTGAAACACCATACATTACATATATATGAGAGAGAGAGAGAGAGAGTTACAAGGCGTTACAAGGAAAAGAAGTACCTCAAAAGGCCTTGCGGCCCATACCGAGGAGGTACCAATGGCGACGGGTGCCAGGGAAAATTTTGTACACACTCAAATAGTGTGCAAGATTTGGTCTAACCTTTTCTTGAACTGATCCACAGAAGAACTGTTCACAACTTCCGAAGGTAACCTGTTCCATGTGTCACAGATCTTATACGTAAAGTAATTCCCACACACACTAGTCCTAAACCGTTTCAAATCCAACTTCCAACCATTGTTGCGAGTTGGGTTATCATTTAAACTAAACATACTTCTAAAATCGACATCGTTGAACCCGCGTAAGAGCTTGAAAACCTCGATTAGTTGACCGCGCAGCCTCCGAGTTTCAAGCGAAAACAAGTTCAGGGCGCGTAACCGTCGATTGTAGCCCATATGCCTAACGGAAGGGATTAACTTTGTGGCCCTCGCCTGCACTCGCTCCAGCCTCTCAATATCTTTCCTGAGGGTGGGCGACCAGAACTGCACAGCATACTCCAGGTGCGGCCGAACAAGGGAATTGTACAGTGAAAGCACAATCTCCTTGTTCCGAAACTGAAATTGCCTCCTGATTAGTGATGTAAAAAAACCGTTTTTTTTGTTTTTTGTTGTTTTTTTTGTTGTTTTTGTCGTTTTTTTTTGTTTTGTTTTGTTTTTTTTGTTTTTTTTGTTTTTTTTAATAATTAATATAGATATTGCCAATTTAATTATAAGGTATACTTTTGCAATGATATATATTATAAAAATAAATAAATAAATAATAAATAGGCCATATGGTACCAGTATAGAATGTCCTTTTCAGCCTATTTACAGAAAAAACTGGCCTCTTTCTTGCACTGAAAGTCTTGTATCTTGAGATCCATTAAACTTGCGAGAACACTGGCTGGGAGCTGACTGCCCATTGTCCAACCTTCCCAGGACTCTCCCATCCATGCCTCGGATTTTGAATCTCCCACTTAACTATCCTTTAGACCCGCGATGACATATTCCCCCCCCCCCCCACGAGACCATCCATATATACATACATACACATACACCCATATACATATATACCAATATATACATAAATACTTATATACACATTTATATCTATTGTATACCCCATACACATGCATACATCCAGAATTCCAGATACATACGCATGCATACTCACATATATACCTACACAAACTCATACACCTCTATTTCGCCCTTTCATTACCTCCGAGATCATTTAGCACATACAGTAATATCCATACAGCCAAAAGAAACCAATTAAGCACAGACAGAGCAGCAAAGCTAGTATTTATATCCCAAAATGCAAAATTCCAAGAAAGTGAAGTAAAACATGGTGCTACATTGGCTTCGTCAACATCCAAATCTGCAATAAATACCAGTACCTGTGATATTGAAACTATTTGCTTTAATCAATCTAGTGATAATGATTCTTCAATGGAAATAGAATCAGATAATGAAAGTTAAACAGCATTAGGTTAACACAAAGGTTAAAGAAAGAGATGAATATTTATATTTTTTTTATTTTTCTATTTGGAATATATATACACGGTGAACCAAAAGTTGGTGGACAGTAGGTTGAATACGGTTTGTGTTATATTATATTATAACTATGGTGTTCATTATAACATTGGTGTTTGTGTTATATTATATTAAATATTATAACTAAATTTATTTAAATTTTATTTGTATTATAGTATACAAAAAATTAAATATGTATTCTCAAAATAAACGTTATCATTTACTGTCCACCTACTTTTGGTTCACTCTATATATATATATATATATATATATATATATTATATTATATATATATATATATATATATACTGGTATTCTTGCCAATCACAATTATATCTATTGTTTTATACCAGTATTATGGATATTATACCAGTACCTGTGATATTGAAACTAGCATATATGCTCTACCCAATCTAGTGATGATTCTTCCATGGAAATGTAGGTTAACAAAAAGGTTCAAAAAAAGGTGAATATTTTCCTTTTCTATCTGGAATATATATACTGGTACTCTTGCCAATCACAATTATGTATATTGTTTGAAACGAGGAAGAATGTTTTATGTTCTAGTTAAAAAATATATATACATATAAAAAATGAGGGTTTGTTTTTCCTTTCTATTATATACTTTTTGCGTGATTCAATTTTTCTAAAAGATGACTATATAGTATATATACTAGGTATAACCGTATAAGCATGGTAGTATAGTAATTATAGGTAATACTAATATACTTATTAGATTAAAGGAAAAAAAATATGGAATAAGTTTAAAACAATAAAAACAAAAAAAACAAAAAAAACAGACTACCTTCGTTTTAAACAAAAAAAACGACAAAAAAAACAAAAAAAAACGACACAATAAAAAACGACTCACATCACTACTCCTGATATAACCCAATAGTTTCTGGGCTTTCTTTTCCACCTCTACACACTGTTTCGTAAAGTTAAGGTCGCTGCTAATTAGCACACCCAAGTCCTTTTCTAAATCAGTCACCTCGATATTACTACCCAACATCGAGTAGTCCGACTTGGGATTGGCGTAGCCAATGTGCATCACTTTGCATTTACCCAAGTTAAACGGCATTTTCCATTTTTCGGACCACTCTCCTATCCTACCTAGGTCCGCACGCAGTTGCTCGATCGCTTCGGGCGTCCCAACATTGGCCCCAAGCTTGGTGTCATCAGCGAATTTGGCGATCCGACTGACGATGTCACCGTCGATATCATTTATGTAAATGATAAACAACAGTGGCCCCCAAAACGGAACCCTGAGGAACCCCACTAGTGACCGAGGCCCAACCCGAACTAGCCCCTTTAATTACAACCCTCTGCCGCCTTTTCCTCAGCCAGTTTTCAATCCACCTACCTATTTCCCCACCGATACCCAGCGCGCGCACTTTCGACAATAGCCGGCGGTGAGGTACCTTATCAAAGGCTTTCTGAAAGTCGAGATAAAGTATATCAATCGCCCTACTCTTATCGTACTCACTCAACATGACGTGGAGAAACTCGAGCAAGTTGGTGAGACACGACCTATGCCGTCTAAACCCATGTTGGGAGTCCCCAAGCAGCTTGTAGGAATCCAAATGGTTAACGATCCTATCAGCTATTATCCCTTCTAATAATTTACCTACAAGAAATTATCCCTTCTAGAGAGAGAGAGAGAGAGAGAGAGAGAGAGAGAGAGTTACAAGGAGTTACAAGGAAAAGAAGTACCTCAAAAGGCCTTGCGGCCCATACCGAGGAGGTACCAATGGCAACGGGTGCCAGGGAAAATTTTGTAAAAGTTATTTTTCTTTCAACTATCCTAGCAGTAGTAGAAAACTGGATAGAAAAGTAGAAAGCTCTCTCCCCACCCTCCGCTCCCTCTCTGCCAGAGGCAGGTACGGAAAAAGGTTGAAAAAAATACCTTGACCCTGGAAAAGTAGCCAAGGAAATTTTACAGGAAAGTGGAGAATATATAAAAAGCTCTATATTTAGCTTGCTCACAGAGACACCGAGCAAGCGAACTCCTGCAGAGTTTTCTGAGGTTTTAATCTTAAACTATGAGTGTGTTCAGTACTTTGTCTAGCCTATTTTTAAACAGATTTACACTTTGACTGGAAACAACTTCTGAGGGAAGTTGGTTCCAGATATTAACTATTTTATAGGAAAAGAAATTTCCGCAGACTGAGGTCCTAAATGTCTTTACACACTCAAATAGTGTGCAAGATTTCGTCTAACCTTTTCTTGAACTGATCCACAGAGGAACTGTTCACAACTTCCGAAGGTAACCTGTTCCATGTGTCACAGATCTTATACGTAAAGTAATTCCCACACACACTAGTCCTAAACCATTTCAAATCCAACTTCCAACCATTGTTGCGAGTTGGGTTATCATTTAAACTAAACATACTTCTAAAATCGACATCGTTGAACCCTCGTAAGAGCTTGAAAACCTCGATCAGTTGACCGCGCAGCCTCCGAGTTTCAAGCGAAAACAAGTTCAGGGCGCGTAACCGTCGATTGTAGCCCATATGCCTAACGGAAGGATTAACTTTGTGGCCCTCGCCTGCACTCGCTCCAGCCTCTCAATATCTTCCTGAGGGTGGGCGACCAGAACTGCACAGCATACTCCAGTACGGCCGAACAAGGGAATTGTACAGTGAGAGCACAATCTCCTTGTTCCGAAACTGAAATTGCCTCCTGATATAACCCAATAGTTTCTGGGCTTTCTTTTCCACCTCTACACACTGTTTCGTAAACTTAAGGTCGCTGATAATTAGCACACCCAAGTCCTTTTCTAAATCAGTCACCTCGAGATTACTGCCCAACTTTGAAAAAACTATATAGGGCTATGGGTTGATTGCCTGTGCCCTCATCCGTTGAAATTTCCAGCAGATTTCAGTGGAGGGTTACCGACAAAAGCCCTATGCTTTTTCGTTAGAGAGTTATGAATATGTAGGTGTTTAAAGGACCTTTTATATTTAAGTGATTACGGTAATTCTAGCGTCGGGATTTGCGCGACGTACAGTATACTAGAATGAAAATAATTTGCCTCACCTTATTTTTGTTGGGTCTTTGTTTGCTTCGATGTAGGGCGTTACGATCATTTCGGTGTAGGGCCGCCACGATGAGTTTCGCGACGAATTTACTTAAGGTAATTAATATAGGCAGTCACTATATAAACCCCTGAAGGAATAGGCCTATCCTTTTTAGTCATTAGGTTTTAATTATAAGGAATTCACTCAGAACTAGAGGGACAAACTCCTCCCTGTTTAAAGCTTCGCTGTAACATAAACAGCCCTGAGAGCCGTTCCTTGGTTCTGGTGTATTATTTGCCGAACTAGCAAAATTTTGTTTGGTCTACTCCTTTGGTAGACTAAACAATAAATTGGGTTTTCTTGTTGCTATGTGAGGCTGATTCATACATACAGGTTCTTTGTACGTATGGCAATTCAATTATTTCATTCCCAATAGGCTATGTCGCCAATCCCGAGGCAATTTTGTATAGATATTTAATTCAATTAATTAATAATTTATATTTAATTATGAAATAAATGTACCACATATGATACCATGTTGTGAGCGCGTATAGTTTTTCCATATACTGGGGGGGGCCGGAGAAAAATTTGTATGTTATAGATCAAAATTTTTTGACAAACTGTGTAAAACATGTAAATGGATCAAAAGAATGAAGTAGAAATTTAGGAAGAGAGAGGTTACTCAAGACCTATTCAAATATGAAAGTTCAAGAGGCCAACTTCTCAAGTTTAGTTAAAGTTATGTCAATCAGTTTGACTCCCTTTAGGTATAGGAAATTTATGGGATTAAAGTAAAGTTATTAAGCATTTTAACTTTGCTCAGTTTGTGTAAGTTTTATAAGTCACCAGTCTTAATTTTTTCTTGTAAAAGTTTTCTGGCTTTCAAAGCAGTCTTTCTTTGAGGCCTGTCTGGTTTAGTCTGAGTTACATCAGGCACATTGAGAGATTCCTCCCCAATAGTATCCTGATCCATCCTTTGGGGTAATGGTTCTAATTTAGCCCCACACTCCAAAGGATATAGTAATGTGATATCTCTGGTGGTTCACCAGTTGCTGTTTTCAGTTTTACAACCCTGGTAACTTCGTCTTCACCAGTTTTGAGTTCCAAGACTTTTCCCATTGACCAATGTTGTCTTGGTGTCTTGTCATGTATCAACACAATGTCCCCAATTTTGACTGAATCATTCCAACTTTGTTTTGTTAATTGTTTATGTCTTTCTCTAAGACTTGTTAAGTATTCTTCTCTCCATTTTGTTATAAATTGAGTCTTGATTTGTGTCAAATGTTGGTATTTTGTGTTGAGTTCTTTGTGTCCTATTTCCCAATCTGGATCCTCTGTACTGTTATGTTCAGATTCTGGTAACATGTTTACTGTTTCTCCCTTAATTAGGTGGTTTGGTGTGAGAGGTTCTGGCTCATTAATACCATCTCCCACATAAGTTAATGGTCTGTTGTTGACAACATTTTCAATTTCTGACAGAATAGTCATGAGTTCAAAAAGTTGTAGATGTTTTGTCCCAATAGTCTTTTTAAGGCAGTTCTTTACAGTTTGTATGTTTCTTTCCCAAATTGAACCATACCATGGTGTATTAACAGGAATGTACTTCCAGGTTATGTTGTGTTTGGTTAAATGAGTTTGTACTGTTTCACTGTCACAAATCTGATGAATAATTCTTTCACCAGATTTGAAGTATGTGGCATTGTCTGACCATATAGTTTTGGGTACAGAATTGTGTGCACAAAATCGTCTGAAAGCAGCAATAAAAGCTTCTGCTGTCAGATCTTCTACTATGTCTAGACATATGGCACGTGTGGCAGCACAGGTGAAGAGTACAATGTACACTTTGTATTCCTTTGAATCCATTTTGTCTCCAAAACTCACATTTACCGCTCCAGTGTAGTCAATACCCGTGGTTTCAAATGGCCGAGTAAATGTTACTCGTTCCACAGGTAGGTCTGGAGGGCTTGGGGTCTTAAAGGGTCGTGAATGGATACGTTTACAAGGAATGCATGTGTTTAAAATTTTCTTTGTTTCAGTTCTACCCTTTGGTAGCCAGTAAGTTTTTCTCAGCTCTGTCAGGGTTTGTGGGACTCCCATGTGGTGTATTTTGTTGTGGGTATCCCTGATGATGAGTTTTGTGAAGTGATTTCTCCTTGGAAGAAGAATTGGGTGCTTAGAGTTGTAAGTCAAAGTTGACTTGTTAAGCCTTCCTTTACACCTTATCAGACCCTCTGTATCCAGGTACAGATTTAGATCCATGACAAGTGAAGGAATACCTTTGTTTAATGTGCTACTGGACCTAAGATACTTCAACTCCTTGTCAAATTCTGAAGCTTGTATCTGTTTGAGCCAGTATTTTGTTGCAGTTTCTGTTAAGTTAGAAAAGGCTTTCTGAGGACAGTGTTTGAGAAGGTAGCTATTGACAAACTTGCAGCAATAGACTGTAATTCTCAAGAGTTTGTTGAGGTCTGAATAAAGGTGATAGTCAAATATAGGTTTGTCCTCAGTGATCTTTTCAGTTGTTGTAGAGTTGAGTGTGAGGTTAACTACTTTGGCTGGCCAAAGATCCTCACATGTTAGCCATTCGGGCCCTTCATACCAGATTTTATTTGTTTTCAACAGCTTGTAAGAGAGCCCTCTTGTCAAAAAGTCTGCAGGATTCTCTTTTTTTTTATGTACCTAAATTTGATACCAAGGTTTGTGTTTGCAGTTTTGATTTCTGTTAGTCTGTTTTTCACAAATATGTTTTTGCAAGAAGTTGTATCTGTGTTGGTCACCCATGTTAGACAAATTTGACTGTCTGTCCTTAAGTAAATGTTTGTTATGTCAACTTCTTTATACACTTGTGAAAGAAAGTGCTGTTTTAACTCCCAATGAGACAGCTAATAATTCAAGTTGTGGTACAGTTTTCTTTTGGTTTAAGGGTGCCACTTTTGCCTTTGAATAAACCAAGTTACTTTCATTTTCACTTGTTAAATAGGCACAACACCCGTAAGCTTGTGTGCTGGCATCTGTAAAAATGTGTAGTGTTTGCGATTTCAATCTGTAGCCAGCACATCTTGGTACGTAGATGTCTTGAACTTTGTTCAAGTCTGTGGCTAATTTTTTCCAATGAAGTTGGTCTTCCACTGAAAGTGGTTCATCCCAATCAATTTTCTTTTTCCATAAGTCTTGCAAAAGGGTTTTGGATCTTATGGTTGCTGGTAAATATAATCCAATGGGGTCGAAAATTTTGGATGATTCTGAAAGCACTTGTCTTTTTGTATCGGCATTTGGATTTAAGTTATAACTCTTTGTGCAAAGAGTGTCATCGTGTTCGGAATTCTGTTTTAAAAACCAAAGCATTCCAAGTGTTTTCGTGTAATTGTTTGGTTCAATGTTCCCATTGTTGTCTTTTGTTATTTGTTCATTTAATTTAGGAGAATTAGAAAGAGTTTGTACTGTATTCAAACCTCCTACCACTTCAGACTAGTCAATACCCGTAGTTTTAGTGGAGTAAATTTACTCCTCCACAGGTAGATCTGGAGGGCTTGGGGCTTTGAATCCTGTACTGTTTTTGTGTTGTTTGGCCTATGGCCAAGGGAGGCCACAAGACCCTTTTTGTTTGGTCTCTGGCCAAAGGAGGCCACAAGACCCTTGTTGTTTGGTCTCTGGCCAAGGGAGGCCACAAGACCAATGTTGTTTGGTCTCTGGCCAAGGGAGGCCACAAGACCCTGTTGTTTGGTCTCTGGCCAAGGGAGGCCACAAGACCCTGTTGTTGGTCTATGGCCAAGGAGGCCACAGACCCTTGATGAATTGTTGGGCTATGGCCAAGTGAGACCATCAGCCCTTGATGAATTGTTGGGCTATGGCCAAGGAGGCCATCAGCCCTTTGATGAATTTGTTGGGCTATGGCCAAGGTAGGCCATCAGGCCCTTTGATGATTTGTTGGGCTATGGCCAAGGTAGGCCAGCCCTTTGATGAATTTGTTGGGCTATGGCCAAGGAGGCCACAGACCCTGTAGTTTGGGCTGTGGCCAAGGGAGGCCACAAACCCCTGTAGTTTGGGCTGTGGCCAAGGGAGGCCACAAGACCCCTGTAGTTTGGGCTGTGGCCACGGGAGGCCACAAGACCCCTGTAGTTTGGGCTGTGGCCAAAGGACCCCTGTAGTTTGGGCTGTGGCCAAAGGACCCCTGTAGTTTGGGCTGTGGCCAAAAGACCCCTGTAGTTTGGGCTGTGGCCAAAAGACCCCTGTAGTTTGGGCTGTGGCCACGGGAGGCCACAAGACCCCTGTAGTTTGGGCTGTGGCCAAAAGACCCCTGTAGTTTGGGCTGTGGCCACGGGAGGCCACAAGACCCCTGTAGTTTGGGCTGTGGCCAAAAGACCCCTGTAGTTTGGGCTGTGGCCAAAAGACCCCTGTAGTTTGGGCTGTGGCCACGGGAGGCCACAAGACCCCTGTAGTTTGGGCTGTGGCCACGGAGGCCACAAGACCCCTGTAGTTTGGGCTGTGGCCAAAAGACCCCTGTAGTTTGGGCTGTGGCCAAAAGACCCCTGTAGTTTGGGCTGTGGCCAAAAGACCCCTGTAGTTTGGGCTGTGGCCACGGGAGGCCACAAGACCCCTGTAGTTTGGGCTGTGGCCAAAAGAGGTTTGGGTTGTGGCCAAGGGAGGCCACAAAGCCCCTTCTTGTTGGGCTATGGCCAAGGTAGGCCATCAACCCGTTTGGAGTAGAGTAGTTTGTTTGTACGTGTCACTGTCTAACCATATAATTTTGGCACAAAATTATGTGCACAGAATCAGAGCGCAGCAATAAAAGCTTTTACTCTCCGATCCTTGGTTATGTTTAGACAGGTTTTTGTGTTTCAGACACATGAAAGAGTAGTGTGTGTGTGTGTGTGTGTGTGTGTGTGTGTGTTTGTCATTCCTCCGAATCCAGTTGGTCTTCAAAACTTGGATTCACCACTCCAATGAAATTAATACCCGTAGTTATGAATGAGTAAATGTTGTATGTCCTACAGGTAGGTCTGGAAGGTTTGGGGTTTTGAAGGAATCCAATCTGTTTGCAAGGAAGTATGTGTCTGTTATGAAATCTGTTGTGTTTCTTCTTTTAAAAGAAGAATTGGATGTTTGAAGTCGTATGTATATATTTATATACTGTACCGTACGTATGTGTGTAAATGTGTATTTTGTTATAGGGTTTTATTTTGGGGTTTTGGGTTAGGTTAACCAATTTGGCTGAGTAAAGACCCTCAAACGTTGCATTTGAGACCCTTATATCAAGCCTTGTCTGTAATAGGTTGTGCCTATATGTCAAATAGGACTTGAAATAGGTTGGGCCTATATGTCAAATAGGACTTGGGAATAGGTTGGGCCTATATGTCAAATAGGACTTGGGAATAGGTTGGGCCTATATGTCAAATAGGACTTGGAATAGGTTGGGCCTATATGTCAAATAGGACTTGGAATAGGTTGGGCCTATATGTCAAATAGGACTTGGAATAGGTTAAATAGGTGGGTGTAGGTTTGAATTCGTGCAATTGCTTTAGGTCTTTGTGATGATACAGTTCTGAGTCGAATTTTGTGATGTTACAGGTCTGAGTCGAATTTTGTGATGTTAATGAGTAAGTTAAATTGCTGGAATAAATTTTATAACCTACACCACAGGTCAATTATAAATTTAGTGTTTTAATTAGGATAGGCCTTGAGTGTTAAGAGTAAGGCCTACTTTAAGAGGTAGGCCTATTATGTAAGGTAAAGTTAGGTGGGCCTACTAAATAGGCCTATTTGTTGGGCCTACCGAGTAGGCTTATGTTTGGGCCTATTATTTTATAGGACCTCAAATGAGTTAAGCCTGTTAAATTAACAAGGCTTAGTTTTGAGTTTGTAGAGTAGGACCTATTAAATAGGCTTAATGTTGCGGGCCTATTTTTTTAGGACCTAAAATAAGTTATGCCTGTTAAATGAACAAGCCTTTGTTTTCGATTAGTGCAAAGGTAAAGGAATCGGTTCCCAGTTTTAGGCCACTATATGAAAACTATAGTGGGGTTACGGTTGAAATTAGGGTTAGGCCAATGTGGTAAGCCTAGCCACTGCGTGTCAGTGTAAATTGTAGAGGGGTTAGTTCCCCATACACAGGCCACCATTTGAAAAACTATATAGGGCTATGGGTTGATTGCCTGTGCCCTCATCCGCTGAAAATTTCCAGCAGATTTCAGTGGAGGGTTACCGACAAAAGCCCTATGCTTTTTCGTTAGAGAGTTATGAATATGTAGGTGTTTAAAGGACCTTTTTATATTTAAGTGATTACGGTAATTCTAGCGTCGGGATTTGCGCGACGTACAGTATACTAGAATGAAAATAATTGCCTCACCTTATTTTTGTTGGGTCTTTGTTTGCTTCGATGTAGGGCGTTACGATCATCTTCGGTGTAGGGCCGCCACGATCGAGTTTCGCGACGAATTTACTTAATGTAATTAATATAGGCAGTCACTATATAAACCCCTGAAGGAATAGGCCTATCCTTTTTTAGTCATTAGGTTTTAAATTATAAGGAATTCACTCAGAACTAGAGGGAAAACTTTATACGTCTTCCCTGTTTAAAGCATCGCTGTACATAAACAGCCCTGAGAGCCGTTCCTTGGTTCTGGTGTATTATTTGCCGAACTAGCAAAATTTTTGTTTGGGCTACTCCTTTGGTAGACTAAACAATAAATTGGGTTTTCTTGTTGCTATGTGAGGCTGATTCATACATACAGGTTCTTTGTACGTATGGCAATTCAATTATTTCATTCCCAATAGGCTTTGTCGCCAATCCCGAGGCAATTTTGTATAGATATTTAATTCAATTAATTAATAATTTATATTTAATTATGAAATAAATGTACCACATATGATACCATGTTGTGAGCGCGTATAGTTTTTCCATACCAACATCGAGTAGTCCGACTTGGGATTGGCGTAGCCAATGTGCATCACTTTGCATTTACCCAAGTTAAACGGCATTTTCCATTTTTCGGACCACTCTCCTATCCTACCTAGGTCCGCACGCAGTTGCTCGATCGCTTCGGGCGTCCCAACATTGGCCCCAAGCTTGGTGTCATCAGCGAATTTGGCGATCCGACTGACGATGTCACCGTCGATATCATTTATGTAAATGATAAACAACAGTGGCCCCCAAAACGGAACCCTGAGGAACCCCACTAGTGACCGAGGCCCAACCCGAACTAGCCCCTTTAATTACAACCCTCTGCCGCCTTTTCCTCAGCCAGTTTTCAATCCACCTACCTATTTCCCCACCGATACCCAGCGCGCGCACTTTCGCCAATAGCCGGCGGTGAGGTACCTTATCAAAGGCTTTCTGAAAGTCGAGATAAAGTATATCAATCGCCCTACTCTTATCGTACTCACTCAACATGACGTGGAGAAACTCGAGCAAGTTGGTGAGACACGACCTATGCCGTCTAAACCCATGTTGGGAGTCCCCAAGCAGCTTGTAGGAATCCAAATGGTTAACGATCCTATCAGCTATTATCCCTTCTAATAATTTACCTACAAGAAATTATCCCTTCTAGAGAGAGAGAGAGAGAGAGAGAGAGAGAGAGAGAGAGTTACAAGGAGTTACAAGGAAAAGAAGTACCTCAAAAGGCCTTGCGGCCCATACCGAGGAGGTACCAATGGCAACGGGTGCCAGGGAAAATTTTGTAAAAGTTATTTTTCTTTCAACTATCCTAGCAGTAGTAGAAAACTGGATAGAAAAGTAGAAAGCTCTCTCCCACCCCCGCTCCCTCCCTGCCAGAGGCAGGTACGGAAAAAGGTTGAAAAAAATACCTTGACCCTGGAAAAGTAGCCAAGGAAATTTACAGGAAAGTGGAGAATATATAAAAAGCTCTATATTTAGCTTGCTCACAGAGACACCGAGCAAGCGAACTCCTGCAGAGTTTCTGAGGTTTTAATCTTAAACTATGAGTGTGTTCAGTACTTTGTCTAGCCTATTTTAAACAGATTTACACTTTGACTGGAAACAACTTCTGAGGGAAGTTGGTTCCAGATATTAACTATTTTATAGGAAAAGAAATTTCCGCAGACTGAGGTCCTAAATGTCTTTACACACTCAAATAGTGTGCAAGATTTCGTCTAACCTTTTCTTGAACTGATCCACAGAGGAACTGTTCACAACTTCCGAAGGTAACCTGTTCCATGTGTCACAGATCTTATACGTAAAGTAATTCCCACACACACTAGTCCTAAACCATTTCAAATCCAACTTCCAACCATTGTTGCGAGTTGGGTTATCATTTAAACTAAACATACTTCTAAAATCGACATCGTTGAACCCTCGTAAGAGCTTGAAAACCTCGATCAGTTGACCGCGCAGCCTCCGAGTTTCAAGCGAAAACAAGTTCAGGGCGCGTAACCGTCGATTGTAGCCCATATGCCTAACGGAAGGGATTAACTTTGTGGCCCTCGCCTGCACTCGCTCCAGCCTCTCAATATCTTTCCTGAGGGTGGGCGACCAGAACTGACAGCATACTCCAGGTACGGCCGAACAAGGGAATTGTACAGTGAGAGCACAATCTCCTTGTTCCGAAACTGAAATTGCCTCCTGATATAACCCAATAGTTTCTGGGCTTTCTTTTCCACCTCTACACACTGTTTCGTAAACTTAAGGTCGCTGATAATTAGCACACCCAAGTCCTTTTCTAAATCAGTCACCTCGAGATTACTGCCCAACATCGAGTAGTCCGACTTGGGATTGGCGTAGCCAATGTGCATCACTTTGCATTTACCCAAGTTAAACGGCATTTGCCATTTTTCGGACCACTCTCCTATCCTACCTAGGTCCGCACGCAGTTCCTCGATCGCTTCGGGCGTCCCAACATTGGCCCCAAGCTTGGTGTCATCAGCGAATTTGGCGATCCGACTGACGATGCCACCGTCGATATCATTTATGTAAATGGTAAACAACAGTGGCCCCAAAACGGAACCCTGAGGAACCCCACTAGTGACCGAGGCCCAACCCGAACTAGCCCCTTTAATTACCACCCTCTGCCGCCTATTCCTCAGCCAGTTTTCAATCCACCTACCTATTTCCCCACCGATACCCAGCGCGCGCACTTTCGCCATTAGCCGGCGGTGAGGTACCTTATCAAAGGCTTTCTGAAAGTCGAGATAAAGTATATCAATCGCCCTACTCTTATCGTACTCACTCAACATGACGTGGAAAAACTCGAGCAAGTTGGTGAGACACGACCTATGCCGTCTAAACCCATGTTGGGAGTCCCCAAGCAGCTTGTAGGAATCCAAATGGTCAACGATTCTATCAGCTATTATCCTTTCTAATAATTTACCTACAACTGAAGTGAGACTAATAGGACGATAGTTCCCTGGACTTTCGTGATCCCCTTTCTTAAAGATAGGGGTCACGTTGGCCTCCCTCCAGTCACCAGGCACCTGGCCCATCTCCAACGATTTGTTGAAGACTGTAGCCAGGTGGGGAGCCACCTGGTCGCGCACTTCTCGCAAAACACTGGGGAGAAACTGGTCTGGCCCAGGAGCCTTAAACGCGCTCAGTTTGTCTATTCTATGAGCAACGACTGTCGCGGTACATCTAACACTATCCAGGCCAGCACCTTCGTGCCTCACAGCTGGCTCGGGGATGACGCGGGTATCCTCCCTGGTGAACACTCCCGCAAAGTACTCATTAAGCACATTAGCGATGTCCGCGTCGGAGGTCCGCAGAACGCCGCTTCCGTCCTTTAAAGGACCTATCATGCTTCTAATGGGCTTTCTACTATTAACATAACTGAAGAACTCCTTAGGGTTCCCCTTGCAGAGGCTTGCCACCCGTAGTTCTTCGTTACGTTTCGCTAGCCTAACCTTCGCCTTCACTTCCCTACACAGGCGGACATACGCTTCAGTGTTCTCGTGGGAACGATTGGCCTTCGCCCTCCTATACGCTACTTTCCTATTTCGGATAGCCGAAGCGATGCCACGATTGAACCACTTAGGCTGCGTTGAAGCAGGGGTGACCGGTTTTGAGGGTATGGCAGCAGACTGCAGCACCATAAACTCATCCCGGAATGCACTCCACACTCCCTCAACATCGCCGCCAACCTCTAACCCCATCTCTCCTACGCTATCCCTGAGGCTAACAAAGTTCGCCCGCCGGAGATCGAGCTTACTGCCTCTCGAGTTACTACGCTTCACCCGAGGGACGCACACACGGAACCTAATAAGACCGTGATCACTCCCGCCCAACGATTCGTCAACGGTGAGGCCAGTGACGAGGTTGTCTTCGGTCGTGAATACTAAGTCTAGAACGCTTTCGCCTCGTGTAGGCTCGTTGACCCACTGAGTGAGGAAGTTCTCATCAGCAAAGTCAACTAGCCTCCTCCCTTCAGCATCGGCAGTCCTGTTTTCCCACTTTATGCCGCGACAGTTGAAGTCTCCTAAAACTACACACACCCTATCCCCTAGCAGGCTACTGAGTTCGGTGTACAGGGCTGTATCCTCCTCGAGGAGGAGATGCGGAGGTCTGTACACCAAGATTAACCTATAGTTCGTCCCTCCCACGTTCAGATCGACGCCAAGCAGCTCCCGTTCCGACCGGAACTGGCAGTCAACCGGACTCAACGTGTCTCTGACGTATATTAGTACCCCACCCCCCTCCCCACGGGTGCGGTCTTTGCGAAACATTCTATACCCGGGAATTTCGAACTCCCCAACGTAGTCCCTACGATCAGTATGAATCCAGGACTCGGTGATAGCAACGATATCCTGGTATTCTGATGCTAAGAGCGCCCGTAGCTCGCAAAACTTGTTCCTAATTGACCTAGCATTAAAAAGCATTGCACGGAGGGAGCCTTCCCTATTCTGACCGCCCCCTAGCACGACCCGTTTCCCGAACAGCCAGGGCTGTCGGGAGTTGAAGAGCCCCTCACTAACGAGGGGGCAACTTCCGCAGGAGACTGAGCCCCCTCCAACGTAGGAGGAGGGTCACCCACCTGTACTTCGACGCACCCTTCAGTGAAGGTACGTCCGCCACCGGCTCATCCTCATCTCTCCCCGGTGGGGGCCCATCATCTCTCCCGGACTCGACCTCACCATTCTGTATAGGTGCCGGTCGAGCAGCGCGCCTAGCACACCTTTACCCTTGTTATTGAGGTGGACACCATCCCTCTGGTAAAGGTCCCACCTACCCGAAAATGCATCGAAGGGGTCAATAAACTTCACGCCCAGCGGAACGCACAAGTCTTGTACCCTCTCGTTGATGCCAATGACCTTACTGAGCGCGTGGTCACTGACATTCATTCGCGGTAAAATACCCATTAACATTCCCCTGTCTGTCTTCAGTTTTAGATCATCCGCAAGAGACATGATCTCGGTGATGATCCCTTCTGTAAGACCTACCCCACCGCCTTTGAGGAACAGGTCATTGCCACCAGCGTGGACAACGATCGCAGTCCTCCGACTAGCCACGCGCACCTTCTCTACCTCCTTCCTTAAGTGCGCCGTTCCCCGCCCAGGTAAGCACCTTACCTTCCTCCCATCCCGGTTTGCAGAAGCAAAGTACTTCTCCTGGCCCCTGATCTGCGAGTCCCCAATCAAAACGGTGTCTTCCTCCTTCGAGCACAGGAGACTAAAGCGGTTAGAGGTCTTGACAGGGGCAACTGGGGTCTCAGGCTTCGGCTTCGCAGCCTTCTTGCCCGAGACCTTTCGAAACCCGTCGCCACCCATACACGCAGTTACACCACCCGACCCACCCCGACAGGTAGCTACATCCTTCGGTTTCTTTGGGCCATCAGCAGGCCCCTTCCCACCCTTTTTCTTCATTGGCCCCTGCCCACCCTTCTCTATCGATCCCTTCCCACCCTTCTCTATCAGCCCCTTCTTTGAGCCCTCCCTTTGTTCTAGATACTTAATCTTACAGTTTGAATCTGCTGGTGTGTTTTTAATTTGATCTTGTCCACTGGGTTGGATTTCCAGTGCTACGACCCTAGCTTCAAGCTTTTTTACTAATTCCTTTAGCTCTTTAACTTCCTTTTCGTGGTTGTCTCTAAGTTTACAAAACAAACATACACTAAGGGATGTGATATCGCTGATACTACCCTCTGGGAAGTCTACGCACCAATGATTAACTTTACATTTAAAGCATTCTGCTTTCAATTTAGCTGGCCCTGCCATATTTTCTTTTTTTTTTTTTTTTCTGAATACTCTGAATAAGATAAAGCGTTCTAGCAATGAAAACTATCCAAAAACGTTATGACCAGTATATAAAAAGGGGGGGGGGGTGAATTCATCCCGCGCGTAGACGCATCCGCCTTTTTGCAAGTGACGTTCATTCCTTCCAGAAGACTACACCTCTCCTGCTGCCGCACCGACCAAAGGTCTCCCCAGGGCCGGACCGTCCCAAACGTGTCGCAGCTACCAACTGACAAACACTCGCGACGCAAGCGTCACGGATTTTCCGCCAGGAGCGACAGCGAGATGCAGCCCCTTACTAAGTCTTACTAGTCACTCACAAGCGGCCAGACTCTTAGAATCCAGTGTTCAAGGGATATCCCACCAGACCCAGAGGCTACGCCCGAGACTTTACGCTGGCCTGGCAGCCAGCTGGGCAGTAAAGCCCTCTCACCTCAGAGCAGTACAGCCAAGCACCATCAATTGGTCACCAAAGAACGGTCGCAGGGGGCTGGTCAGCCATTACGCGTTAGGAATGGGCTTAACGGGGCACTAGCCACACTCCATTCATCGCGCCCCTACGCCTGGGACCCCTCCATCCCAGTCTCTCACAACCTACGAGCGTTAAATGGTGTTATTTATAGAGGTTCCAAAGCCTCTCTTCCCACGCATGAGGTAGCAGTAGGGTCCTAATAGTAGATGGTAGAAGAGGGAAAAAAACAGAACGAGTTTATTAAAATAAAATTTTCACCAAGGTACTTAATCAAGCCTATAAAAATCAAAATATGTTTGTGTTTTCTTTCAGCTTATTTCAGTGCTCATACATTACTTTAGATGACTTTGAACTACGATTCAGGTTCGACTCGCGGTCAACGCCTCTGCAGCATCCCGCCTCATTTGGGTGATTTGAGGAATAAGAGCATGGCCGGTCAGGGACTCTACGGAAGAACCTGTCCAGTTGGTTTTTGGAATTATTTAGGATGGTGTGTTGAAGGTTTCTCAGTTCTTTCGGCAGCACGTTGAAGAGTTTTGGGCTTCAAATCTAAGGGTTTTCATGGCCCTTGTCCTACCGCAGGGCGCAGCTAGGACAGTACAGAACCTACCTCTTCTCTCATTCCATTTTATTTCTATAATTTGAGACATATCCCTCGAGTATTTTCCATATGCACATTATTGTCTATGTCTGGCATCTTCTTTCCATACAGTAGAGCTTCGGGGATTGTAGTCGTAACCAGTAGTCTTCAGTTTTTGTTTCCTCTGTCTTAAACGTGAAAATCTTTCATTTGGCTTTTATGTTTGCGACGTTTAATTTTATGTATGGGCTTGTGAGTATTGAGCAATACTCAATTACTGGTATGACTACACTCCTCCATAATTTTAGCATATCTACATTTCTGCTGCGGAAGCTCCTCCGGATAATTTCCATTACTTTTTTAGCTTTTACGAGTATAATTTCAATGTCATAGTGTTCCCTAAATTCCGCATCCTATGACATTATTCCTCCAAGATTTGTGGGTTTCGTGTTGTGTGTTTGGCTTTAAATGTTTTGCACTCTCTTCTGTACCACCTTGTTACCATAGTTTATAAGTTGAAATATTTCTTCGTTGAACTTCATATTGTTGTCTTCTGCTTATCTGAATAGTATAATTAATGTCATTTGTAGTTTTTATATGTAGTCTTCATTTGCTATTCCTTTGCGTAACTTTGCGTCGTCCGCGAAACACGATGCAATTGCAATACTGTCTTTAATATCCGCATTTATGTCTGCAGTTATTGTTATAAACAGCAAGGTAGCTGATACTGTGTACCTTGTGGGACAGACCTGAAGACTTTTGAGACTTCGGATTTAATTTCATAATCTTTGCGTTTTTGGGGTCAGAAAATTAAATATCTATCGTCCTAGCTTTCCAGTAATTCCCGTTTTCTTAAGCTTGTGTGTTGTAATTCCGTGATTACACTTATCGAAAGCTTTGCTTACCTTTACTTCGTCTGTGTGTATGTTTCATGTCGATACAACAGTTTCTTCCTTTTCCAGCAATGTAAATGGTCAGTGTACAGTCCTTTTGTATTTGTATATAGAGACTATAGAGGGTTAATTGTGTTAGTGTTCGGTTGTCTGGGATGATGGCTGTTTTCTGGTCGATATTGTCAGTTCCTGGTTGGGCCGTTATATCTGAGAATACTGGGGATCTGGCCCTTGCTACTATTGTGGAATGTTGAATTAACTGTGGGTGGTGTTGGATGAACGGGTGACGTATTGTTGGGCTATATATATATATATATATATTATATATATATATATATATAATATATATATATATGCGAAATTCTGTTTCTTCTCACTATTTTTTCTTCTGAAAAATGTCCTTAATTTTGTTTGGAAGTCGAGTTGTTGAGTACCTCCTTAATGTGAAAATACGGGCACGCCATATTTAGGTATTTTTCCTCCCTAATTGAATGTTTGCGCATAGAAAGGTAAAAATAGTAGCAGTTTGCTCCATATGAGAAAGTTCCATTCTCCATAATATAGAAATATTTTTTCGGGTAGTTATACTCATATATGCACCTTTTTTTTGAAGTATCCGCATATGATTCGTCTTTTGGATTCATTTATGTTTTTTGACTTACCCCGATGGAATTTGTTGGATTCACTCTCTTTCTCGTATATATATATATATATATATGAATCTTTAATTCAAGTTTTATCCTAACTTCAGAAACAACTTTCCGAGTTGTGCATTTCAAATAAAAATCGAAAATTTAAAAGATAGTTCTTTTATACTTTTTAAAGAAGAAAAACAAAGTAAAATATAGTCCAACTCGACCGAAACTTCCATCCAATAAGCTGACACGATCCATTTAAAACTCATCCAGTAAGTAAAAGGTAAAAGCTCGATCCACCAATCACAGAATAGATTTGAAATCAACGACCAATGGGGGGAATAAAAAAGGAGAACACAATTTCAACCAATAGGAAAATAAATAACAAAAGAATTGAACAATCAGAATCTGTCTTTTATTTTTTTATGGTGCCATTTGAAATTAGTTGAACATAGGTAATTAATTGGGCTTGAGGCAACAGCCCAATAATGTTTAGGAGAGCTTTATTTCCCTTCATATATATGAAAATGAAAAGGTTTATTGGCACACTATAGTCCATATGACAAATATTATTAATACAATGACAGTTCACATACTAAGGATAGAAATATATACAGTTGATTAGAAATAATACAGTAATGTCGGGGTTAAGTGGAGCTACAGACAGACGTTTTCGTACCAAGAAGTCCATAGCTTAGAGGGTAAACGGCAGGACTCATGGACAGCTTGGATAATCGGGTTCGTTTTTAATTCTTTACATTAGACTGTACTGAGCACGTCTTGTTACCTCCGGGAAGCTCGGGACATTACGGGTAGCAATTTGCGAAGCTGAGCATCTCGGGGGTAATTTATGTAAGAGTCTAAAAGACCTGTTGTACAGCAAATTTAGGGTTCTGCCAGAACCTTTTTTATAATTCACCCAGAACTGCTGTCCGTATATTACTGCAGAAAGTACGAAAGAGAGTATCTTTAGCTTCACTTGTACAGAACCGAAAGTTCCTTATAGTCATATTCACTTTAGCACAAAGCTTCGAGATTGTTTTTTTATATCCGAGTCATCACTCAAGGAGCTGGTGATAGTTTGACCCAAATACTTAAATTCTTGTACTTCCTCAATTACTTCACCTTTCATTTTAAACCTAATATCAGCTGGCTGATTACAGCTTTTAAGATGAAGTTGCATAACATTAGTTTTTGTAACATTAAAAAGAATATCATGTTTCTGCGAATACACTTCGCAGACTTTTAGTAGCCGATCCAGACCTTTAACAGAGGGACTTATTAACACCATATCATCGGCATAAACTAAGATATTTATCCTTGTGTTCTCTATACAACATCCCACTGTTGCCTTATTAAGTGAAGCAATTAATCCGTCAATATACACATTAAACAGCATAGGAGAGAGCAAGGAGCCTTGTCTCACACCGCAAGAGATTTATATATATATATATATATATATATATATATAATAATATATATGTGTGTGTGTGTGTGTGTTGTAACATGGTTTTGCTTGTGGCATTGGCTTGTTCAAGGAGAGAGTTGCTTTCTTAATTCTCCATCTTACACGACAAGGCAAACTAGTTTTTCCTTGAAGGTGCGCAAATCGATATACCCTATTTCTTTTGGCAGCTGATTCAAGGGTACTCTAATTGCAAAACGGAGACTCTCTTGTCTCATCTTCAGTGCGAGGATGCTGTACATTCTATTTCTATATGTGTATGGAGCATGGTGTCATATTGCGTGTTGGGAAGGGAGAGGGTATTACGAGAGAATATACAGTACATGCGAAATGATTTTTGATTGATTATCCTAAAGTAAACGGTGTCAGCGGGAGATACCCTTCAGGGAAAGGTGTAAAACACTTCCTGTGAGAGTTTTCTGTTACATTTCTTAAAAATATATTTTTTTTTCTGAAAGATAGGGTTCCATTTTGAATATATAAGGGCAGAGAAGACAAGGTATGAAACCTCTTCCTTCGACACTAGACACCCAAAAGCCGTGACACACCTGCTGAGAACCTGTGGGAATACCTACAGTAGACCGAAAGCTGTCAAAATACCGTTTATGTCCCTTCAGTATAGAGCAGTTGAAGGACCCTCTTGCGGAGATATGGCGCACTGAACAAAACTGTTATTAAAAATCTTGTGGATGGATTCTAAGCTGCAAATGGTTAAGACACTTATCAGTGCCAAGTATGGTTCCATCAGGTATTAAAATAAAGGTTTTCATTCTCCATACGAGTCCTTCCTTCAAGTTATACTTTATTTTTTGATTCTGTCTTCATCAAGGTGTCACAAGTTATAGGAATACTTTCACAATTCGTGAAGTCGATGTATGTGGGAAAGCATCAGGAGTAAAGTCGATGGTTTAGAATATTGATGTAGAGGTGTGGGTACATTGAAAATATCATAAAATGGTGGTTATTTCAAATTCTTTTCATCAAAATACCCCCACCCCCCACCCTATTTTTTTCAGTAGAAGTTGTACATACTTCAGAAATCCTTTCATCACAGAATTTTCATAAATAATTATTGGTGTTTAATTTGCCTCAGTGACTTTGTAACATTATAGTAGTGTAGCTCTCATACTAACTGTGAGAATTATAGTAAATATTGCCATCTCCCAGAGCATTCTTTTATTGAATACACCCCTAGTTTTCACTCTCCTGTCTAGTTCATCCTATGCAGAGTAACTCGATGGGGGCCGAGATTGGGAGGAGGAAGCTATGCCATCAGTTTCAAAACCTGCTGCTCATCCTTCCGCTGTAGGTAATTTTGTACAATCTCAGTTGTGTGCTTGGGTCGTTATCTCCCTGGAAAACGAACCTGTCGTCCATAATTAGACTCTCTGATGGTATAAAATAATTTTGAAAAATAGAGTTTGACTTTTCTTTCAAGAATGATCTTTCGATTTTCGCAAGCTCCGTTTTCTCGCCAGAAAATTAACCCCAGGTGTATTGGTGTAAGCAGTGGCGGCGGAACGTTTCCCGTTAAAGGGTGCTCCAACGATATGAGCAGGCTGACTTGAAAGTGAACAACCTACCCCCATTTGTTCTCATTTCATTGGATTGGGGCCACTTTTTGTGTAATAAAAATGGAAATATTATTATGATACGTATCAGTGGCGGCTCGTGACTAAAAATTCTAGGGGTGCTGTCTCTAAGAATGGGTTGAAATAATTACTGAAATAAAAGGATGAGCATTGAGCAATGAATAAAAGTTTCAAAAGTTATTGAAAAAGTTATTCAGTGAGCTCATCCTTATATTGTTCTTGATTATTTCAATTGTAAATAAAAAATTTAGGGGTACTGAATTACGTATCCAATGATTAATAAAACAATATATTCATAAAGCCCCCAGAAATTCGTCCGTCACCCGAGGATGGGACACAAGGTCGTGTTCTGTTGTTTCGTATGTTTTATGAAAATAAATATAAAAATTTAAAAAATGAAATACTGTAAATATTTCATAATTTTTTGTTTATTGAAGTTTAAGTCATGTCATTTTGTGTTCGAACAAGTAAGGCATGCTTAAAAGCTGCCATAGACTTCCAGAAATCACAATTTGGCAAAATATTTTCCACTTTCATTAAATGTTTCTTGATTAATTTTTCATTATCTTAATGAAGTACATAATTTCATCTATACAATATATCATTGTTTTTATTGTAAGAAAAATTTTTAAGGACCGAGGAGAATGTGATGGCCAAAACGAAAAAAAAACTTACCAGTAGAAACAAAATTATGCAAATTGCACCTACTGGTGCTTTATTGCTCGCGTCTGGTTACTTGTCTCTGTATATCATATTCTACATTTTATGTTATTTACATGTTATCATATATTTTCTTAAATCAATTTACATTATCTGAGTTTATAATATCGGGAGTTGATTCCAACTGTCTCCTACTCTCTGAGAGAAAAAGTATTTCCTAACATTCTTATTGCTTTGATTTTTATATAGTTTGCACGCATTTCCTCTTAGATTATTTCGGTTTTCTTAAAAAAAAAAGGATCTGAACAAGGAGGGGAGGAGCCCCTCCTTGTTCAGGTAAGGGGGAGCGCAACACCCCAGAGCCCCATAGGTTCCGCCGCCAATGGGTGCAAGGCATTTTTCTGACCATTTCTCTTTCTTCTACCTTTCTCCTGACAAAGTCTACATTTTGTTTCGAAGAATTCTTATGCGGACTCGGTAACAGAGGTTTCTGGGTTGCAATTCTTCCCCTGAGACTAGCTTCGCTCATGCGCCTTTTCACAGTTTCCTTTGAGATGCTGCCTTTAACTGTTGAATTGAAGTCGGCCGAAATTCCTGCGCTTGTGTGAAAGCGATTAGCCTTCGACCTCCAAAAGATGATCCTCTCTTCTTTCTCTTTCTTCTTTGTTGTCTTCCGTTTCCGCCCTCTTCCATCTTTATTCATGGTACTTCTGTTTCTCGAAATATGGTGATAGTCATTTGCACGCTATTGCGCGAGACCCATCTTTTTTAAATATTTCCCTGACCTCGTGGCCTTGTGTATCATGACTAATAACTCTAAGGAAGAACCATTTATTTACTTGTGATTAGATTACTTGTAAGTTAAACAAGCCGAAATTATCCGAATAAGGCAATAATATGCGAACAGACCTAAAAAAGATGACAACACTTCGGCTCTTGCAAATACTGCCAATCCACTGCTACTCTTACTTCAGTGATTTAGCGTTCAATTTCAATACGTATCATTATTCCCACAAGATAAAAAAATGTCTAAGTGTATTTAGTTGAACGAATTTCCACAATAACATAACATTAACACCGTCATCATTTTAGGCATACTATGTCAGAGCTATTAAAAATTACGAAAATTTTGACCACCAACATATGAGGGGTCCCGCGTCTTAAGGTACCTAAGCGCCAAAATTTAAATTCGCCAGAAATCACCTCCAAAGTTCAGCAATAGTAGTAGTAGCTTCATAAGGTTTTCAACCATACTTCTAGTGTCGTAAAGTCATTATAACCCAAACCACGCGATAGAGGAAGGGTGAAAATAGTGATATCCATCAAAAACACGTTTTCGCCTGAGGTGGCGCTTAGGTACCTTAAGACGCGCGATCCCTCATATATATACATACACGCGTGTATATATACAGGGTGTTTCACAACCGGTATGCCATACTTTTGGGGGTGATTTGAGGGTGATATCGAGTAAAAAAGTTAATACAACATCGGTGCTATTTGTAACCGTTGCGGAGCTACGGACGTTTTAAGGTGCACGGAAAAAAATAAACGAGAGCATTAATCTGATGTATTTATTGCTACATTTTATGAGATACACCTTATAAATGTTCAAAATGTCCGCCTCGGTTTTCAATGCACAGCTTTGCTCGTTCCAAACAAGAGTCCACTGCCCATTGAATCATTTCAGGGTGTTCTCGTATGTAAGCAGCGGCATTCATAATATCATAGGGCCCCATAAAAAGAAATCTAACGGGGTTAGGTCCAGAGATCTCGGGAGCCACGATATTGAATGAGCATGACCAATCCAACGATTACCGTACCGCTGATTCAAGTAATCCGTAACATGACGACCAAAATGTGGTGGCACCACATCGTGCTGAAAGAACATCTTGCGCCTTGTCTCCAAGGGCACGTCCTCCATCAAACGCGGCAATTCGTTCGTCAGGAAGTTCAAATAAATATCAGCAGTTAATCGTTGTTCCAAAACGAACGGTCCAATCAGCTGATCTCCAATTACACCGCACCAAACATTCACCGA